>PVLA01001245.1:294378-347586 GCA_004027455.1 Hydrochoerus hydrochaeris
TAGGCAACTGCACTTAAGATGACAAGATCCACTAGAATATCCACTCTGGTTTGATTATTACCTGCCTTTGAAGTTTTATACTGTCTACAATGTTTTATTTTACTAATATTGTTATTTACTGCTATACTCAATTATACTGTTATATTCAATTATGCCTGATGATATAGACATTCTATTGAAGATAATAAGAAACAACACATTAATCATTGTAGATCACCTTGTACTGTGGTTTTATACAACTTTTTGGTTTCATGTTTTTATAGGAATTTGTTTTGTTTTGTCTTGCTATTTTGTTTTTTCCTCTAAGACAGAAAGTATAGAAATACATGCAGAGATTCTTGCATGCATAGCTGTTTACACTCTCACTGTTTGACTATATACTTTGTATGCTTTAATTTTGTAACTTGAACAACTATTTCTAAGAGGATAATATGTAATTTATTAACTAGTGATTTCTTATTGTTTATCTTTTTTTTGAATTCTGTATTATCTTTACGCTTTACATGCTTTTGTTTCTCTTTAAATAAAATCTTTAAAAAAATAGTAATGATTTTTCCATTCCCTATTACCCACTCTTACCCCTCCTCTTATTTCCTTCCATTTGTCTAATAATAAGTCTCTCCTCTCCTTACATGTCATCTTTTTTAGATTCCATGTATTAGGGAAAATGTCTTTCTGGAATATTTGTCTTTCCAGGAATAGCACATTTTTCTTAGTGTGTTGATCACCTGTTCCATCCATTTTCCTATAGATGATATAATTCAAGTTTTGGGGAGTTGCTTTGGCTGTGCTTATCAGAGAACTCTTCACATAGATGATTCTCAGGTTGGCATAATGTCCAACTCTGTATAAATGTCACATTTTTAAGCCATTCTTCTATTCTTGAGTCACCTAGGGTGGTTCCATATCTTGGCTATTGTGAACTGTATTTTTCTTATGTTTCAATTTTTACTGTATTTTTTTGCTTCATTTTAGGGTAATATATTTCATAATATTAAATGTAAACATTGTTTCTTTCCTTTATATTTTATCTTACTTTTTATGCTATAAAATACTTCAGCTGCATCTCATGTCTTGCTCACACCTGGCCTCTGATCATGTGGTTTTTGGCTCATGGACTCCAAGGTGCTGCATCTCTGTGAGAAACTACAGGTCCTTGGCAATTTGAATTTCAGACTTAATCCAGTCACAGAGAGGTGAATGCTATACACATAATCCTAGCATTGTTAATGTATTTGTAAGTTTTTTACTATCTTGTATAAACATTGGTGTTTCTTGAGTATTTTAGTTTGAATTCTTACCTTTTATTAACGGGAAATTTCACAAAAATATCATCTCCATCTTGAGTCAGTGACCTATTTAAAGTAAAGCAGTACGTTCTCTGATTCTCTAATAAGTCGTGGATAAAATTAGTAATGTCCTCATTGACTGAACATCACATGGAGTAGCTGTAGGATGGATAGTGACTGGTGTTGTAGTTGACCTATTTTACTTTCTGGACATATGGAAAGATGAGTTACAATGTTTTAAAAGAAAAGGTATAGAGTTCATACATGAGCCTTGTTTTCCATTGAGTCAGGAGCATAGACTTTCATCTACTACCATTAATTGTGCTTATAGATTAAACTAAACTACTTATCTTTAATTTCATGGATGTCAATCTTCAAATGATTTTTTTCTTTTCCAGATTCCAAAATGATTGGAGTATTGTTAATGATACGTTTTGGATACAGAAATAATTATTCAGAGATAACTTTGGAGTTTGATTTTATTTCTTATTTTTGTATTTTACAGTTTAGCTATGATGTGCCTCCCTTTGGTTTTCCTATATTTATCTTGTTTGCTTTCCTGGACTTTACCATAACATGACTTGCCACTTTCAGAAGTTCTTGAAAATACTTGGCCAGTATTCCTTTAAATATTGATTCTGGGGCATTTTTCCTCCTCTCCTAGGTGTGAGATACAAGTGTGCCAGATGCATTTCCCAGCTTTTATCCTTTTTTATGTCATTTTCTAAAATATGGGGCTTTGTATTTTTCTGGGTTTTTTTTAATCATGATTTTTATCCTTGATGTTTTCTATATGCTAGTGTTGGAGATCTCTATTTCTCTTCCTAATCTGTTTAAACTCTTGCTATACCCATTTATTGGATTATTGATTTTTATATTTTTAAAGATAGATTCTGATTCTTAGATGAGAGTTTATGTTTTTATTTGTTTTCTTGATTATAACAATCAGCTCTTCTAATATTACTGTTAGACAAATTAGCTGAGGGTCTACCTCTTTCTACTCACTTTTGGAACAATATTTACAGTCTTTTGGCATGCCTGGTACTTTCTAATTGAAACTTCAGATGATGGTATCTTCTTTGCCATTGGGTTCAACTTCTCCTAACAAAGTCAGAGCAGATCACTTAATGAATCAGAGATGGGTCTATTTTCTATTTGCCCATATTCCCAGGTCAGAGTCCTTCAGATCTAGAGAGCTAGTAGTTTCCAGGACTCCTCATCTTTAACAGATATAGAAATCCAAATTTTGTGTGAATGTTTAAATATTGGCTTTAATAGATATAGAGATCCAAATTTTGAGTGAATGTTTAAATATTTTCTCAGATATATTAAAGCCTTCAGGAAGATGCCTTTTTTTGTAGTTTGTCATAACTGACACCATCTCGGGCCCTGTATTTGACCTTGAAGAGTAAAAAATTATTCAGGGCACAAGTCTCATGGGAAAAGCAGAACAGGCTGCACCCACAAGAGAAAAATTAACTTGCTCAACAGAAAAGCAGGATACAGGTGTCAACCAAAATTAATGTAAGATTCTAGCTAAATTGTTTCCAACAGGATGGCTTTCTTTGTGCTTTTCTGCTTTAAAAACTCTGTAACCCTCCAGTTAGGGACCATTCAGTCTTACTCTGAAACAAGGGTCCATGTGGGTGGTCGCTGAGCTCAGCTAATAAAACTCCAAACTTGTCAATTTGGCTGCTTGGCTTCCTACATTGATTACAAACCCACCTCACCTTTGGCAGCTTCTATCTAACTGGTTTTCTTATGTTTTCCCTAATGTGTGTGTAGTTTGCTTGTGCAATTAGCAAAACAGGAAAAGCTTCTGGGCTTTGCTTCAAGTCTGGGCCATCTTTCATGGTTTTGGTTCCTCAAGTCTGGGGTGCTTTCGCTGTGCTCATCAGAGAACTCTTCACACAGCTGATTCTCAGGTTTAATTTGCAATCATTATGTTCTTCTGAGAATGATTTCATTGGTGCCACTAGTCTACTATAGGCAGAAAATTGTTCTTCATGGATGGCTTTGAATTTTATAAAGGAAAAGTAGGTTATCATAGTTAGCATTCAAATCTCGCTCACCAATTTCAGTTCTTCAGGTCTTATTCTATGTCTCCTTAAGGAATCTTTTGACACTTAGTGAAACAGAACTTCATTTATATAGTTAATGCTCAGTTTTTGCTTTGAAGTCTTGTACTGCTTAAGAATTACTTTGTTCATTTACTCATTTTTGTGCTTCATTTTAAATCTTTCTTGGGTACATAGGCTTTCCCCTTAAGCAAATTATTGTATCATTCCTTAAGCAAATTATTGTATCATTGCACACAATTTAGAGTTTATCTTGGTAGCTGATTGAAAGTGCATAACAACCAAAGATATTTCGAAGATATAAATTCAGACAAATTTCTTCTGTCCCTGACTGCTTAGATAAACTCCCTTTGATAGTAAAAATGTCATATAATATAAAATTTTAAAAATAAATGCAATTTTGGTATTGTGATTATGTCATTTGCCACAATATATTTTTCAAGCTCAACAAGCAGAATGCTTTTTTTGTGCTTAACAAATTTAGAGTTATTTTCATATTTACTTATTAGTCCTCATTTAATTTTTAGGAATTTGTATAACATTTCATTTGACTACACATTTTCAAAGTTACATCTTGTTGATTACTTTTAATATTGTTCTTAGCACAATAATATGAACATTCTTTGGAAAGAAATGTACTCTTTATAATGCAGCTGACATTCTTCTTTGTTGTAAATGTGCTGTTTTGTAGAGTTTATACTCACTAATCTGAACCACCAATTTACTATTGCTTGTACCTCTACCAAAAGGCAGAAACTCACCAGATGTTTTCCAATAATGTTCAGGTTTTTATCTCAATATCACAAAGAAACACGGATGATCTGTCTGGATGTGCACAAATGTTTGAAAAGATCCCTTTATCGACCTACAATGAATTTCCCAGGTTTTCTTGTTACCTGTAAGATGTTAAGGACTTTTATGTTTAAGTCTTAATAAAGATATTCAAAAAAATGTTTTCATTTTTTTTTGGCTAAACTAGAAGTCATGGATTCTTTGTTAAGCAAATGGTCAACTTTTGAAGAAACTTGAAAAAATTTTAAAAATTAATTTTACAATATACATCTTTGAAACACTGAATAACTAATTTTTATATAGTTTTTTTCCAGTGAAACTTTTGTGTTTTCATAGAAAGTGGCCTGTCTCTATCTCTATAATTTTCTGATTTTTACTTGTGTAAGTTTTTTATGGTTTAAACCAAGAATGTCCCCTAAAACCTTATGTATTCAGAGTTGTGGATTTTAGAAGTGATTGAATCATGAGAGCACTGTACATGTCAGTGGATCGAACCACTGATGATTTCATGCTGAGCATTCTGTTAATAAGTTGGGCCTAATCAGAAGGGCTGAGTCATGGAGATATGACCCAGAAGGTTGCATTTCACTCCTCAGCTCTTCCTTTTGCTCTCTTCTTCCTGCTGCAATTTCCCTCTGAGGCAGATCCTTCCACCATGCTGTTTCTGTGTTAAACTTGCCAGCCATGGGTTGAAACTTCTGAATCTTTGTGCTAGATCAAATTGTTTTTCTTTTAACTTGTGGGTGTCAGATACTAGATCTCAGTGACAAAGAAAGTGACTAAGATAAATTTTGGTACCAGCGAAGTATATGCGTGTGGTGTGGTTGCTGTGAATACACCTGACCAACTGATTAAAAACCCTTTTATCTTTGTCTTTCTTCCTCTTTCTTTTTTGAAAAAGTAGGTTTTTATTAGTACATATTTGCCTTACAGAATAATTACATTCACTGTGGAGAGTTGGTCCATGTGCACTCCACATCTTAATCCTTTTTACTTCCCCTTCCTCTTCTCTTTCTCTGCTTCCCTCCATCTCTTAGTCTCTTTCCATTTGACAAAGATCTGTCTCCTTATTTCTTATTGTCAGTGGATCTGGTTTGCAGAGGATTTTCTAAAAGTTTGATGATGCCAGCTACAGCAGTTCTTGAATTTGTCAAGCTAAGCTTAATGAGAGATTTTACTCAGAGCTAAGAAGACCAGAACACTGATATAAATGTAGATGATGAAGACCAGGCTCAGAAGGTTTCAGCTGGGTAGAAGGACTGCATTGGCATTTGGATTCAAGACCATGTGTGTTATACACTGGCAGAAAATTTGTCTTTGCTTTGCACATGTCCTGAAACTTTGCAGAAGACTGAGATTAGAGGCCATACACTAATTTTATGGAGGAAATTTTTTGTAGTCGAATGGAAGCCTCCTTAGGCCCCAGGGAGTAGAGATGCCAGGCATGTGTAAGGTCTCCTGAGGAAAGCCACTGGAAGGGAGCAAAGCCACCCCAAATGTTAAATTTTTTTCCCTTGGAAAATTTTGTCAAGAAAGACAAAGAGAAGTCATGAAGGTTGCAGCCAGCATAGCCACATTGGTGGGGCCACTCAAGTCCTTTGCACTTCATACTACCCAGGGTGTTAGAGCTACAGGATTTAATGCTTGTTTTGTGTGGTTTCAGTCATGCCTCAGTCTCCTTCCTAACTCCGTATTTCTCCCTTTCTGAATGGCGAGATTTATTGTGTGCCATTGTATGTTAGCAGCATTTAAGTTTCTCTTTTATTTTTACAAAGTCTTACAGATGAATTTGCCTTCACTCTCCAAGGACATTTTCGATGTGAACTTTTTAACAATACTGGAACTATGACAATTTTGGTGACACTTAGAAGTGGACTAACTACATTTTCCACAAAGAGATGCTCATGCATCATTTTAGGGGCCAGGAACAGAAGAGTTTAGACCTGGAATATCCCTTCAAAATCTCTTATGTTCAGAGATGGGGCTTTTGAAATTTGATCAAACCATGGGGGTGCTGTGTTCACTAGTGGATTAATCCACCGATGATTTGTTATTAGTATGTGGGCCTTGGAGACATGAGGTAGGTATAAGAGGTGTGACCTGAAGTATATTTCTCCCCTCCTCAGCTCCTCTCTGTTCGCTCTCCTTTGTGTCTGGCATTAGATGAGCCGTGTCCCTTTGTGGCATGCCATTCCACCATGCCATTTCTGCACTGACTCACCCATGGACTGAGACTCCTGAGAATATAGACCAAAATAAACTCTCCCCTTCTTTAAATTGTGAATGTAAGGTATTGTGTTTCGATGACAAAAAAGTGACGAATACAAAGATATAGTTGTAATCTCTGCTTCAGTTTCCCAAACTGTGAAATCTAATATCTGCTAATGTATTTTCTGAAACAGTTTTTTAGGTCCTCGTGCATTTCGTGTGCTTTATGTTCAAGTAGTGAGGAGGTGTTCTAAGAGTGTTCTTATCACAGTACTGTGAGGTGTTCTTTGGGCCGAAATCCACTCATTGAAGCACAATTCTAACCCACATTTATCTGAACTATCAACTTATTATCACTTTTTCTTCAACAGAAAGGCAGAAACTCTCTAGATGTCTTCCAGTAATGACAAGGTTTCTATTCTAATGTCAAAAATAAACACTGAAGACCCTCCTTTGATGACCTCTAGTGACCTGAGGACATCTACTGATGGACCTGTGCTAAGTTTTCATATCTGCTATGGAGTAAAAGAGCAGAGTAGTGCTCTACAGTTTTGGAAAACAGAAGTGAAACCAATATTATCAAATATCAAGTATGTGGATGAATTTTTATAAGACTGATTAACTCACCTAAAGGGAAATTCACAGTTTTTCCTTGTTACTAATAAGTTGATGTGAAAGTTTGTGTATGCTTTGGAAAAATATACCCCCATGATTTTATTTTTATTGCTAAAGTAGGACCAAAACAATTGTACCACATGTTATTTGTATGGTAAACTTTCCAAGCCATTGTCAAATAAATGTGAAATTGTTGCAACATGTACCTTAAACTTTTTTTTAAGAAACTGAGCAATTAATATGTCATTTAGTTGTTCTTACGTAAGTCTTTCGTTTTGATGGCAAGCCTAGTTGTGTGATTTACTTAATGTATTGTAAATTTTAAGCATTAATTTTCCAACCTGTAAAATAGAAGACCTGATGATCTATTTACCAGGCATACCTCTTTTAGGTACTAGTGCAATTTATGTGCTTTATATTATGAGAGGGTTGAAATGTGATAGTCTATTTTTCATTGGTAAATATTTTTTAAATACTTGTTTTAATTGAGTGGTCTATTAATAGTAAGTAATTTGTGGTCAGTAAAATGTTACTTCTCTCTATTATACAGACAAAATGAAAGTATTTAAGTATAAGAAAGTATGATTTAGTTTAAGTTATACACTTGAAGTCTGGAGTGGTAAGAATTCAAGATCCAAGTAAACACAGTTAAATCAACCTCAATTGTCAGATTGAAGCAGGAGGATCCTCTGTGTAAACCTATCTTGGTCAATTTAGTGGAACCTTGTCTCAAAATAACATAGGGTTGTGAATGCATCTTAGTGATATAGTGCTTACCTAGAGTGTGTGGGGCTCTAGGTTCAAACCCTAGTAGCAACAGGAAAAATCAACAAGAAAATCAATAATTGTGTTTTTCATCCATTTAATCCAACAACAGATTCACAAATCAGAGAGTAGTTTTCAAATATGAGCTTTTTTAGAAAGTAAATGAACATTTTTATAGAACCTTCTCATTCCCAGGCACAACATCTCTGTTATTTTACAGATGCTAACTGTTGGTATTGTTAGTATTTTCTAATTTCTCATGTATTGATCCTCTACTTTCTCTCTCTGGTACAAGAAAGTGAACATGGGGTTGCTCGACAGAGTTACTCTTAAAGAAAGCAATCAAGTTTCCCCAGCTCCTCAAGGCTAGGACCTGTTAAAAGAGTTCTTTGATACAGGGTGACTGCAGATCTATATAGAGTCAGATGTTTCTCCTGTCTTCTTGATGTTTATATGCCACTGTGGGTTTTTTTTTTCTGTTAAAAGCAGTAAATTGCTTTTAGGGGACAAGGAAACTACTAGCTAGAAAAATTTTGGGTGTGAGTGGGAGAAAAATGGTAAGGATCTGGGAGTTGATGGGGCTGAGTGCGGGGCAGGATTAGAGCTTTCTGTGCAGCAACACTTGCTGTTATGCACCTGCTTTCTTGCACTGTTTTAGAAGCCTTGACCTGGAGAGTAAAGATGAATGATGAATGGGAACCTTTGTCCTTTGCCACATGCTTAGATTAACTTAGGAAAAGGTGACAAAGCTTTTATTTTGAAACATATTTATCAAAAAATGTTGGTCCTCCAGAGTGTGTGATGATGGAGGTAGAAAATAACATTCAAGCCAGCTGAATGTTTGTAAAATGCATTCTGTCTAAGGATACAGTTACATTGCTGTCTTTTCAAGCTACTAGTTAGTAAATTCATACACTCTAGTCTGCTCTAATATCACATCCTGTCTGTGCCTAAATGGTATAAGCAGCAAAATTTGTATTCCTAGGCTAGTGGAATAAATTCAAAATTTTCCTTTTTTACTTCTTCAGCATTTTAATTAAATATATAATAAGGATTTTTGTTTCTGCTTAGTGAGATTTCTGGGAGAGGTATCCATGAGAACGATCATCCTTTTTTCAGTCACATGGTTGACAGATTTCCCCTTCTCTTCTAGGTTCATATGATAGTATCTGAAACATGGAAAAAGTTGCTCATTACCTTATTTTTACCTGTGTTTGGTAACAGCAGCAGCATTAAAAATAGTATCTATATTCCAAAGAAATGATGAGAATTTAGGCTTTTCATTAATTTTTCATTTTTCTTTTCTTTGTAAAAAGAAGATACAACAAAATTTGGTAATAAGCCTGCAAAAGATTTTTCTCCCCTATGAAAAAATTTTTCTTTTATGCATAGTTTGTTTCCTAGCACTCGATACTCCTGTTGTTTCTGATTTGATCAAAGGGAGACTTTTCAGAGTGAGTTCCCTTTCCTTCACTCTTTTGACTTGTCCCATCATTCTTTGAGTATTTCATTGGCCCAAGAGTGGCTATAGACTCATTGTGTACTTCCACTGCCAGACCTGGAATCAGCTGATGTTCATTTTTGTTGAGGATAATATTCACACATTAAAATTTGGATGTTTATAAATGTTATTTGAAGATGCTAATTAGTAAGTATTGCAGTTGTTGTTTACTTGCCATTTTAGTATGTGGTATAAGTATACTTCAGATGCTTCATGAGACTCCATTACACATGGCAAGGAATATTGCTTGCTGGATATATCACTTTCCAAAAGAGATAAGTAGCTTGGATAATGAGAGGAATTTTTTTATGGGTCTTGAGATTAACAACTTTTGTATACTAGACTTTCATTAATCAATTGTATGTTCTGTTTTTGTTTGGTGCTCATTTTCTGTCTATAATTTTGTCAGTTATCATTGAATATATGCAATGCAGAACCTAACTTAGTAGAATTGTGTATAAAGTGGAACAATAAATGTGTTTTTCTGTTTACAGTGGGATCATGAGACCTGGCCTCAATGCCATTATGGGACCTACAGGTGCAGGCAAATCTGTGTAAGTATAGCAGAAAGTATGAGCAAGCCTTTTCTGTGCAGCTTCAGTGGGCTTTTAAAAATCTCTTTTATGTGAGGAGATGTGGGTTGCCATTTGTTCTGCATATCTGGTCTGCTCCTAGCTCCTGTGAATAATATGCAGTTGGGTCAGGTTGTGATTTTATTCCAAGTAGAAATTGTACTAGCTCACATTTACCAACAGGGCATAATCATGTGATTGGCATATAGTGGTTGGCTGTAGTATGAGCTAATGGGGAAGGCAAAAATGCACAGGATATTACAGGTGGGGAGATGAAGCATAAAGATGAAATGAAGGCATGAACCTCAGAGAAAGGAGCATAATGCCTGAGTTAGGACCAAGTTCAGACAGCACAAGGAGGGTCATATGGGAGATCAGTACGAGATAAGTTAACATTGTCCTAATTTCATATTTTCAGACTTTCTTAAAGCTCATAATGAAAAAGAAGTTGTGAATTTACATTATACACACATTTGTAATTTTCATTCGACCATTATATTCTTCTACTGTTGCATTTGCTGAAAGTGGATTCAGAGTATAACACTCCCAGTACATGTTCTGTTACAGGTTGTTAGATATTTTAGCTGCAAGGAAAGATGCATATGGATTATGTGGAGATGTTTTGATGAATGGAGCACCTTATCCTGCAGATTTCAAATGTACTTCAGGTTATGTATCACGAGTAAGTATCAGTGGGTTAGATTTTTGGGTCTCCTTTGTTTCTGTATGAGCAAGTACCTGGAATTATAGTTTAATGTGTATTTAATTGACTGCTTGATATACTCATAGGACCAGCTTTCTTTTTACCAGCTTAGACAATCTCCCATTGGAATGAAGGCGTTGTTAAACAGAAGGCCAAAGTGGATCTGGAATATGACACGTGTCAGATAATGGCATCAACCCTAGCTGATACATCAGTCCCAAAAGGACTACATGCTGTTATCATCCCTTTGCTTTTCTCCTTCCTCTAGCTTAGAGAAATGATTAGAAAGTCCTTGTAAGAAGCAGTCTGGAATGAGCTCCTAGTAGGCCTCATAATGAACTCTTCCAAGAGCTCCAGTAGTGCAGTTGGTTAGCAGACATTATTTATATAATTAATTGTTCTGCTGCTCCTCAGAATTAACCTTTAGTGTGCAGTAATGGTATGAAATTGATACTATTAGGCTCTGTAGTTGTCTGTATGAAGTTACTGCAATTTGTAAAATTTAAAATTCACCATTAGCTAGAACTTTGTCTTGTTAAGTTATTTTAACATATTACAACTGGTAGAGTGATTCATTTAAATAACATTAGTCATATCTCATTAAAATAACATTTGTCTTAAGGATGACACTGTGATGACCAACCTGACAGTAAGAGAAAATTTACAGTTCTCTGCAGCACTTCAGCTTCCAATGACTATGAAAACTCATGAGAAAAATGATAAGATTGAAAAGATCATGGAAAACTTAGGTCTGGATGAAGTGGCAGACTCCAAGGTAATATAAATAGAACTTGTAGAATTATAGCAAAGATACAAGATGTACCCTATTAGATAACATGACCTTAACAGAAGCTGCCCATTATGTGTGTGGCCAAAATAGCTGCTTTCTGTAATGAAGAGTTACTAATGAGTGCATAATATAAAAGAGGACATTAAGGTGGAAAGCAGTCACCATAATGGTCAGATCCTGGGAATAGAGAGAGGTCTGGAATTGAAAATGTTCCCCATGTGGCCTTTCCATGAGATCTCCCAACCCACAATGGTCAAGTCCTCACCATGTGGTATCTCAGCACTACTATTCTTTTTTCTTCATTTTCTCTCCTATTAAGCCATTCTTATCTCTTTTTTTTGATGAACTTTGTTCCATCACTTTTTTTAGCATAATTTTGGAAATAATAAATGAGAAGAATTCAATGATTGTTGCTATTTTGTATTTTGGTATAATTTGGCCTCCAAAATTATATTTAATCACATTAGTTTTACTTGTAATTCGTGTAGCATGAAAACTATTTTCCACAGCTTTACTTTAGTAGTTTTGCCTGGCCTCCTCTGCTTCCTTCCTTCCCTTCTTCCTTTTCTTTTGTGAGTATTTACTTCCATGTCTTATATGCTAGCCTATGGTAGGTGTTAGAGATAACTGTGGGTAGCTGAATTGCAGGAAAAAGTAATTCCTCTTTTTATGTGTTGTGCAGGATCAGGGAGAGAAAATGAAACTAATCAGTACATGTTACAGTGGACCTGTGTGTATGGAAGATTTGGCAGGCAAAAGTTCAACATTTAAATAAACATGAACTATTTAGGTTATAGTAGCTTAACTCCTTCCACATGGTCTCCTTATAGCAATGAAGAATAGAGACTCTACTGTACTTCTCTTTCAATTTCATTAAAATTTTCGAAGAATATTGATGTTAGATCCTTCTTGATGTTGTTATAGAATTCAGCAGTGAAGGCATTTTATTACTGCCTTAATTATATTTCTTGTTCAGAGTGTTTATATCTTTTTGGTTCAGTTTTTGAACTTTAAAAATGTGTCAGGTAATCAATTCATTTCTTCTGGATTCTCCAACTTGTCAGTTTCCAAAGTAGTTATGAATAACCATCTTGATTTTGGTAATGTCCATTTTGAATTCACATCTTTAATTTCTTAATTGCATTAAAATGTGTCTTTTCTTCTTTTGATTAGATTTGCTAAGGATTTGTTGATTTTGTTTATTCTTTTGAGGAACCATTTCAATTCATTGATTTGTTGTAATTTCTTAATCTCAGTTTTATTAATTTTCTCTCTGACTTTTATAATTTCATCCTTGGAACTACTTTTTGATGTGAGTTGCTCTTTATTCAAGACTTTGGGGAAATCATTGATTATTTAATTGGGATTGTTCTGCTTTTCAGATGCTGGAATTCACAGCTATAAACTTTTCTCTCAATACTGCTTTAATCTTGTTATATAGGCTCTGGTATATTTTGATTTCTTTTGCTACCCATTAAATGCTACTCATTAAAGAGCATATTGTTTAATCTTCATGGGTTGGCATAATTTCTGTGGTTTCTTTTGCCTTTGATTTCTAGATTTCTTACACCATGGTTTGATGATACTGCACAATCAGATAATCATTATTTTTTATTTGTTATGCATGCCTCAACGGTTAATATGTGGTCTGTTTTGAAGAAATCAGCATGTGCTGCTGAGAAGTATGTTGCTGTTGGATGAACACTCTGTAGATATTTACTAAGATCTTTTGTTCAAAAGTGTGATTCAACTTAGATATTTTGTCTAGTTAGTCAATTTGTGATAGTGGGATAGTGAAGTCCACCACTTTAATTGTGTCCGTGTTTTAGCTGATGACTTAGGTCAGTATTGCTTGTTTTATGGAGTTGACTGTGCTGGTGTTCAGTGTATATAAAGTGTATCTTCCCTATTGAATTTTTCTCTTTACCTATACAGAGTAATTTTCTTTGTCTCTTCTGATGAGTTTTGTCTTGAAGTCCACTTTTACCTGGAAATAGGATAATTACTGCTTGTTTTAAGCTTCATGTTTCAGGGGATATTGTTTCCTATCCTTTGATTTTTAATCTGTGCATTTCTTTTTGAATTAATTGTGTTTCAGAATACTGTTAGGTTTTATTTTTTGATACATTCAGCCAGTCTGTGTCTGTCGTTTGAGGAGCTGAAATTATTCACAGTGAGTAATTTGTAATTACTGACAAATATTGACTTATTCCTTCCATTGTATTATGTGGTTGCTACTGATTATTTTTTGTCTTTCTACATAAGTACTTACTCACTATACTTGGTATATTCATTCCATTATCCTTTTAGGCACTGTCTGTTTCTAGGATATCTTTATGAATTTTTTTGGATTGCTGGCTTGGTATTTGTGAATTTCTTAAGGTGTTCTTTGTCCTGGAAATATCTTATTTCTCCATTAAGTTTGAAAGATAGCTTTGCAGCATATGTTATCCAGGGTTTGACTGTATCTTCTTTTGTGGCTTTCACCAAGCATTCCTGACTGTTAAGTTCGAGTAGTGTGCCATAATTCTAGTGAGTATATTTGTATTGTGATTTGTTGCCTTTATGCAATACCTTTTAAATTTATGTTCTTCTTTTGAACTTCTGGAATTTTGATTGTGATATTTCATGGAAAAATGCTTTTCTGATCATGGCTATTTGGGCTTCTGTATGCCCTCTCTTAGCTTATGTTGAATCATTTCTTCACACTCGGAAAATTTTTTGCCATGATTTCTGTGAACAGTTCTTTTTATGACATTTCTGTTGCCTTCTGATTTTTACCTAATTCCGATTAATATTGTGGTAGTCTTCCTTTTTGTATCAACCAGGAACTTTTGAACAAATTTTCCTTATTCTCCTTTGTTTAAGGGATCTCTGAGTATTTGGTTGCATTCTTCAGCCCGTCTTCTAATCCTGAGACTCTCTCTTCGTATTTGTCACTTTTGCTGACAGTACCCTTAATAAAAGTTTCTATCACCTAAATTTCTGCTTGGTACCTTCTAATTCTTTGCTAAACTAGTCATTCATGCTTTGTAGCTTTTTATTTATCACATCCAGCTTTTTATTAGTGTCTCTTTAAGCTCACTGATACTTTTACTTATGTTTAGTTATTTTATTTTAAACTTGCAGAGCACATTTTTGAACTGTTATTTGTGTTTCTTCTGTATCAATTTATGTAATTCAGCTATTTGCCTTTTGATTTCTTCTTTATTGATGTCCGAGTGGTCAGCTTTGGAGGAACTGAGGGTTTTTGGAGATATTTTGTTTCCTTGTTTGTTCTTTTTCTATATTTCTTGTTGCTGTTGTTGGTCTGAAGGTCGGATGTCATTTAAAAGTGAAAGATCCTGTTCCTAGAAAGGGCATCTGTTTAGTTAATGTCTGCTTGCTAGCGAAGCACTCTGAATATAGGTAATCGTAGGTCTTTCCCTCTCTTCAGAGATTTGACTACCTCCCATAATTCAGACAGAACAGAATGCAGTTTAACTGACCCAGCACAGTTTTCCAGAAAGGAATAACAATAATATTGATGAAACAGACAAATCAGATATTGGCTAGAGTAATAATCAATTAATAGTAAGAGTTACCTCTGGCCATTTCTAGCAATAACAAGGAAAGTACCAAGAATAAAATTAGAGACACACTGAATATTGATATAGCAAGATGATTAGTAAAAGATACCAATAAGCCATCCTTAATAATGGAAAAATGATCTATAAAAGTCATACTGAAACAAGACAAACTAAATATTGACATACATAAAGATTCAGCCACTATAATACCATTAAAAACAGATAACAGATTAGTAATAATAGATGCATCTACTAAAGATAAAGATTAATGAAATTTAATAGAAATACTAGTGAAATGGAGGAGGGAAAGGAAAATTGAAAGAAGTAAAAATTAAAAACTAAGTAAAAGGAAGATGAGGGAAAAGAGAAAATTAAGAAAAAGCAGCTAACTAAATATTAACTGAAAAATAATAGAATTGAATAAAAGAAACAGAAAAGGATAGACAAGAAAAGAAAAAATAAAGGACAAAAGAAAGGAAAAGCAAAAGAAAGAAAAGCAACCAACAACAACCACAAAAGATAAATTAGTCCAAATATTTCTTACTATGTGTGAATAAGTGGTTTCTTTTTGGGGTCTTCAGTATTAGAACCCACCAGATATGGGGAGAGATAAGTTACTCCTAAGCCTTATTTTGTTTCCATGGGCACATTTTCCTGTGTGAAAGCTGAGTCCTGCTCCATCTTTCCTGTTGGGAATTGTTAGTCAATCGGGTCCATCCTGTGACTATACTCACTCCAGGCATTACCAGTTAGCATGTTCCTCTGTGAGTTGCAAATTACTACTTTCTTCACCTAGTTGTGTGGCCTGTGTGCTTGTGAGGTACTTCCCCTCCTGCAGAGTCCATCTGTCCATGAACCCCAGTATGCATGCATCTCATCCAAGCTGATGATGGGAAAGGCAAACAGATCCCTGAGTTCTGTGCCGGAGGTAAGCAGTGGGGAAGATGTCCAAGCAGTCCACTGGACTTAATGTCAGTACTTTAAGATCCAGCCTCTAAAAATACATTCCTGGCTCCTCACTGCAGGGTGCAGGACCACTGTTTCCTTCCCTCTGAGCTTGTTGCTACTTAATTTTATCAGGAGTTCTATACCTAACCTTTAACCTCTCCACGATGGTCTCTTGGTTGTCTCTCATCCACTATGGTAGTGTGTCCCCAGAAACCCTGAAGTGTAATTGCTATGTGACCTCTGGATCCCAGAGTAGTTCACTCATAAACAATGATCCACTTCTCAAAGTGGCTCCTAATTAACCATTCTAAAATATGGGGGGTGCTGCATTGGATTTCTTTGCAAACTCTAACCAGCCATACAGAAAAGTTTTCAGAGTAAAACTCCACACTGTTTTTGGCAGTTTGAAGTAATGATGCAAGTTTCTTGGAGTGAGCCTTGAGGAGCTGGTCCATCAGTTTTACCCCAAAGCCTTCTTCAGGATTACTTTGTGTTTGTGGAGACAGGTCCCTCTCCCCAGGAGCTAGAGTTAGCATTCCAGACTTCATCTTGTTCCTTCATTGTCTTCGTATTCTTCATTTTTCTATAGTTTTAATTTTTCCTGTCAACTTTTGTTTAATATCCAGAGATCTGTATCTCTTTTTTTTTCCCACCAAGTTGTTTTTTTTTTTTTTTTTCAGGTGTCTTGATTTCCAGTCTTTAGAGGCTGTGTTTTATTGCTTGATTTTACTCCATTTTAAATCTCTTTTCCTGTTTAAAAAAAAATGATCTTGCTATGCAGCTATCTTAAAACTGACAGTATTCTTGCCTCAGTTTCCATACTGTTATGATTGCAAGTGTGTGCCATAGCTTCTCATATTGGTATTCTTTATGTGAAATAGATTTTTCTGGTTTTTGGAAGAACAACTCTGCCATGATTTTCTGCCTATATTTTTTTCATGAGCTATTGACTTTGTTTTCCTTAACTCTAATCTTTACTTAATTTTGTATTTCCAGTAAGGTTTCTCCTTTACTTGGTTCTTTACTTTTAAGCAATCATTGTCCTAAGTTGTATGATTAGATTTCCAAAGAAACCACACAATAGCAGTTGATGACTTCTTAGAATTTTTGTAATTTTGTAATGATTGAAATAATTTGTTTCCTACATTTTATTATTTAAACATAATATGTAAAGAAGTCTAATTAGTGTAATGATATAATTATAGAATAATTAATATGAAAATATGATTAATGTTATTCATATAGATTTCTGAATTGTTAATATCTTCTATGACACTTACCTCAGATTTTTCTTGTGGAAGTATTGTTTAATAAGTTATATATTATGTCACCCTGAATACTGATATATATCTCTAAAAACTATGGATATTTGCCAACATTTCCATAATACCATTATCAACTAATAAACAACATGTAAATTCCATATTTACTTATCTTTTCCAAATTGTGTCCAAAAGTGCCCTATAGTTTAATTGTTAATAGGACCCAATCCCATTTTATTGTTGTCTCTTTGTACATTTAATTTTGTATTGTTTTTCACTTTATGCTTCCTCAAAATCTTTGTACTCCCTTGGCCACACATAATATCAACTGGCTGAAAAGATTGAGCCAGGAGACAAACCCAAACTTCTAGATTTGTCTCAAAGTTCAAGTGAGAAATTCTGTAGTATGTTAGATGTGACAGCATCAGTTTGGAAAGCCTTATTATGACTGAAAATTTGAAAGTTCTGTATGGTAGATCCTCTCTGTCCTGGATCCAAATCCTCTCTCTCTAAACCCACTTTGGGGCATTTCACAAGGACAGTGGAGTGTGTTGTTAGGAAACTAATGAAGTGCCAAAGAGCTTTCCCTTTTCCTCTCTTTCTTCATCTTGTTTTAGACTGTACTATCTAAAAAGTAAATATTTGGCTCAAAAAGTAGTGAACACAGCTGTGGAAAGCATGGACTTCGTATTAATCTAGCCAGTTAGCAGCTCTGACATGAACTTCAGTGTATTAATCTGGCAAAAGTGAAATCGCCTTCTCTCAGATGTCCCTTTATTTGCTGTTAGAATAATAAGGATAAATAAAAATAGAAAAGAAACATAAACAAAAATATTCAAGACTGCCACAGGTCAATTCACCAAATGATAGTGATCCTAGTAATTTCAATAGATGTTAATATAATTGATGTTTTAGGTTGCATCCAAAGAAGACAGAAAAAAGACCAGTATTGCAATGGAGTTAATTACAGATCCTTCCATCTTATTCTTGGATGACCCCACAACTGGTTTAGACACAACCACAGAATATGAAATTTTTCTATTCCTCAAAAGGTAAAATGCTATGTAGATTATCTTTCTTTATTTAACATGAATCACTGGTCATATTTATGTACCTGGAGTTTTAGTGCAGGAGACTCAGAAATAAAAAGCAGAATTTCTTCCTCTTAGAAAGCAATAGTCAAGTTACAAAGATGTGCTGTTAGGAAAGAAGAAACAAGAGTAGGGAAAGATTGGAAGTGGTAGTGGTGAGAGATGCTTCAAACAGTAAGCAAAGTCAGAGGAGACCTCAGGTTTATGACATGTGAGCTGGGTGGGGATGGAGGGAACTGGCTGGGTGTGGCAGGAGGGAACTCCAGTTGGAACTAATAGTGTCACAGGGGCCAAGCAGACCTGCTCTGTGTGGGACATCAGAAATCAGAGGGCAGAACCTAGTGACTTAGGGGTGGAATTTGGCTAGGGTACAGTCACAGCAAAATACCACAAACTTGGTTTCTTAAATAACAGAAATAAGGATTGTTTTACAGCTTTGGTGTCTGGAGGTCTGAGTTCAAGTTGCCCTCAAAGAGCTGCTTCTTCAGAGTCCTCTGTCACTGGCTTGTAAATGGTCATCATCTCTCTGTGTGTGGCTGGCTGCATCTTACTCTCCTCTTAGGTGGACTTCAGTCAGTTTCGGTCCCTCTCAATAAACTCACTTAATCTTTATTACTATTTTGAATATTCTACATCCAAATGTAGCCATTTTCTGATGTTTTAGGGGTTAATACTTTGGCACATGAGTCCTGGGGATGACACAGTTCAAACTATCACAGGTAGAAGAGCATGAGTTATGGGTCAGGTTGCTGACACATTAATTTAGAATTTATAGTCCATTGGGAGAAGTATGACTTTTACTGTTACTAGGGGGCATATTGCAGAATTCTAGAGACTGCACAGTTGGACACTTGGAAGTACAATGCTGTCAGGCAGGATGCTGTTGTGATGTGAGGGTCCCTTAACTAGGGAAGTTGGGAAGGTGTTGAATGGGGAATGGGCTCTATTATGACTACAGAATCAACAGGATCAGCTTAGGCATTGGACTTGGGGTGTGATGACTGAGAGAATGGAAAAACAGGTTTAAGCAGACAAACTGGAGAAAGGGGAATCAAGGGTATGTGCACATGCTGCGATGCACATGTGTAACAGCTACCTATGAGTCTGAAACAGAAGGATCTTGAGTTCAAGGGCATCCTGGTCACTTAGGGAGGCCATATGTAAATAACAATGGCTGAGGTGTAGCTTCATTATAGAACATGTGCCCAACTTGTGTGAGACCCTTGGTTTGATCCCTAGTTCTACAAAACAAAGGAGAAAAAGAAATCTATGTCAGAAACATTTGTTGAAAAAATGTCAAAAGTTAAGTTTTGGACTTCTTTAATATTAAAAGTAATTTCATCAGGATCACACTAATCAATAATTTAAAGGAAAAACATACAGTAGGTACAATTTGTGTAATCAGTTTATTTTTTTATTTTAAAGAGGGTAAAATTAAACATAACAAAACAGAACAAAACAGATCACAGGAAAACAATATAAGAGACATAGATTTCAAAACAAGACTACCAGAGATCTTCACTGTCTCTTGTTTTCTTACAAATAGTCATCCATATCTTCACACACAGTGAATTTTTACAAAACAAAATAGCAACAAACTAATCAGAACTGGATGATGAAAGCATTTCAGGTCTTCAAGACCAGACAAAAGGGAAGTCAACGATGGCCGCCATGATGTCTCTCATTCTCTTCAAAATAGCTGTCCATACCTTTATGTATGCTGAGATTAAACAAAAGAAAACAGACTAATATCACTCTGAACAGAGAATAGTAATATTGCTAGATTTTATATCATGATGCTACAGAATTAGCACTGGGTATCTTAGTGTCTCTTTTCCTTCAAAGTATCTGTTCTTCATACCATGCATTATATAATCGGTTCTTGTAAACTGTTTAGAAGTTCTATGCATGCATGAGTCTCTACATGTATACCTATCCCTTCTGTACTAGAGGAAAAAATAAATCAAAACAAGACAACAAAACAAATTCCTATAAAAACATGAAACAAAAAAGACATTGAAAACCACAATACTAGGTGATCTATAGTAGTTACTATGATGTCTCTTGTTGTTTTCAATAGAATTATCTATATCATCAGGCATAGTATAATTGAACATAGCAATACAATAAAATACATAGCAATATTAATTTAAAAATTGGAGACATTATAGGACTTCAAAAGCAAGCCAGAATGGGTATCCTATTGTCATCTTGAGGGTGGTTGCCTCTACTCTCAGACTTGGTGCTATCAAGCATACCAGATTCGAATAAAATCAAAGACAAGACAACAATCTAACAAACCAGACTCAAATAAGATCAGTCATAGCAAGACAGTGTAAGTAATCCAGGGCATCAGATTAAGTTAAAAGGAAATTAAGGATAGTTACTGTAGTATATCTTGCTATGTTTGGAATAGCTATCTGTGCCCTCAAATCTAGTACTAGTGCATAGACTGGAACAGACTAAAATCAAACGAAACAGAGCAACAAGAATAATGTGGATTTTAAATCCTGATACACTATTAACAATGTCCTCTGTCTTTCTTTATTAGACAATTCCTCCCCTTTCACTCCCACAGGGTGCTTTGTACATTTTGGGTCCCACTAAGTCTTTAAGATTTTAGATTAGGGGAGCAACCCACTATCTATCTTAAGAGGTTCTGAACCTTGTTACCCCTGAGCTTGATCTTGAGTTGTATTAATTTACCTACAAAAGCCTCAAGATTTTCCTTCCTTATAGCTGAGTAGTTCTCCACTGCACAAAAGTGTCATGTCTTTTCATCCTACCTGCAGCTGCTGGACAGCTGTTCCCTTCTCTCTGGTTCCCTGTCTCATAAAGCATTGTTTTTTCATCTTTTGACATTCAGTTCACAAACCCTCTTTCAGGTTTAATATATTTCCTATTCAGAGCATCACAATGGACTCTATCTCTTTGATCTATTCTGCCTGTGATTCTTTTTGTTAGTGTGTCCAGGTCATCTGTGTTAGAGATTATAGCCAATCTTTTCTGCCTCAACTCTGCTATGCTGTATTTTTGCCATTGGTTGTCTACTTTTCTCCTTCATTCCACTGTCTGTCCCATTCATTGAGGCCTCTCTGCCACTGTTCCTGAAATCCTGGTATTTTTTTTCTCTCTCTAGAATGTCCTTCAGTATTCTTTGTAGGGTTGGATTGGTGGCCAAGAACTTCCCCAGTTCCTCTTTGTCACGGAAGCATCTTCTTTCTCCATTAATTTTGAGGGATAGTTTTGCAGGATATGTCAATCTGGGTTGGAGGTTATTTTCTTTCAGGGCTTGGAGTACTTTGCTCCAAGCTCTTCTTGATTTGATGGTTTGTGTCTAGAAGTCTGTCATGATTCTGATGGGTTTTCCTTTATAGGTGATCTGTTTCTTTTCTCTGACTGCTTGTAATACTCTGTTCTAGTGATGAATTTCTGGAATCTTGATCATTATGTGTTTGGGTGTAGATCTGTTTTGGTTGTAGCTGGCTGGAGTTCTGTATGTCTCATACATCTGATTATCATTTCCTTTTCCTGTGCTTGGAAAGTTTTCCTTAATTATTTCTGTGAATAGCCTTTGTATTTCATTTGTGTTTACCCTTGCTTCTTCACTCACATTTTTTATTCTTAAGTTATAAATCCTCTTGTCATCTTCTAGCCTTTGTATTGTGACTTCCTGGTTTCTTGTTATTTTTAAAAGATCTTTACTTTCACCATCACACATTTCAAACTTATCTTCAAGTTTTGAAAGTCTAACTTTAGTTTCTGTCATGCAATTTTGCCAGCTTTCAATGGAGTTTTTAAATTCCTGGTAATCTCTTTGAATCTGTCTCATATTTTCTAGATTTTTTAATGTTCTTCATTGAAGGTTTCTCCTCTTTTTTGCATTTTTTTTGATTTTTTTATTTAAAGAGAAAAGAAACAGAAAAAGGATAGAAATATTACAGAATTTCAAGAAAAGAAGATAAACAGTAACAAATCACTAGTTGATAAATTACATATTGTTCTTTTAGAAATAGTTTTTCAAGTTACAAAATTAAAAGATACAAAGTGGACACTCAAGCAGTGAGAGGACAAACAGATCTGTTCAACAACCCACAAGAACCTAGAAATATGGTTATCAATCCTACACAACTAAACATACATGCAGCAATCTTTTATAGCGCTTCCTATCACTTTTTTTTAAAATAGAAATTATACATTTTGAAAATTTTATTTAAAGAGAAGAAAAAAAAGACAAAACAGAAAAAAGGGTAGCAACAATACAGAATTCCAAAAGAAAGAAAGAAAAACAAAAAAAGGAAAATGAGAAAAAAACACTAAGAAATCACTAGTTTATAAATTACATACTGTCATCTTGGATGTAGTTGTTCAAGTTACAAAGTTGAAGGATACATAGCAGACATTCAAATAGTCAGTCTACAAATAGTTCTGATCCAAGATCCAACAAAAATTCAGCAATATGATAATCTATTTTACACACTCAAACATAAGTGCAGTTATATCCCTTAGAGAACTTTCTTTTCCTCTCTTTTTTACAATAGCAATTACACATTTTGGTTTTATTACACTTGTAGTTCTTAGTTACTTTTTACACTAGAGACACAATATGATATTTATAAATATGATTCTTATTTATTTCACTAATGAGGATAGTCTCAAGTTGTCTCCATTTGCCTATGAAGGCCTCAAGATCATCCTTTTTTATAGCAGAGTAATATTCCATTGTATAAAAATGCCACATCATTTTCATCCACTCTGCAGTAGCTGGGAATTGTGGTTGTTTTCAGGATTTAGCTAGCACAAATTGTGCTGCTATGAACATGACTGCACATGTATCACTGTGATATGAATTTTTCAGTTCTTCTGGGAAAATACCCAGGAGGGGGATAGCTGGATTGAATGGGGCTTCTAATCCTAGTCTTTAGAGAATTCTCCATATGGATTTCCATAATAGTTGCACCAGTCTACATTACCACCAACAGTGGAGCAGTGTTCCTTTTTCCCCACAGCCTCACCAACATTTGTTATCAGTTGATTTCTTGATGGCAGCTATTCTTTCTGGAATAAGGTGGAATCTCAATGTTGTTTTAATTTACATTTCTTGAATGACCAGTGATGGTGAACATTTCTTCATGTATTTATTTGCTATTTGTGTATCTTTCTCTGAGAACTGTGTGTTCATCTCAGATGCCCATGTTTGAGAGGGTCTTTGAACTTGGGAGGATTCATGTTTTTCAATTCTTATTATGCTCTGGACACAAGTCCTTTGTCTGAGAGGTTGCTGGCTAAAATTCTTTCCCACTCTGTGGGTTTTCTTATCACTCTGTTGTTGATTTCCTTTGAAGTGCAGAAAGTTTTAAATAATATGATATCCCATTTGGTGATTCTTTGAAGGGTTTACTGTGTAATTTGCGTTTTGTTCATGAATTCTCTGCCTACCCCTATGTCTCCAAGACTTCAACCTACCTTGTCTTCCAGTAGATTTAGTGTATCTATTTTAATATTGAGGTCTTTGATCCATTTAGACTTTAGTTTTGTGCATGGTGATAGGCTTGAATCTAGTTTTAATCTTCAGCATGTAGAGAGCCAATTTTTCCAACACCGTTTATTAAATGGACTATCCTTCTTCCAGTGGGCATATTTAGCCCCTTTGTCAAATATCAGGTGGCTGAGTGTCTTTGTAGTTATGCTTGCATCTTCTAATCTGTTCCATTGATCCTCAGTTCTATTTCTTTGCCAGTACCAAGCTGATTTTATCACTGTGGCTTTATAGTACTGTTTCAAGTCAGGAATTGAGATGCCTCCTGCCTTGCTTTTGTTGCCTATAATTGCCATAGCCATTATAGATTTCTTGTTTCCAAATGAATTTTAGGAGTGTTTTCTTTAGATCTGTGAGGTATGTCAATGGTATTTTGATTGGGATTGCACTGAATCTGTATAAAAGTTTTGGGAGTATGGCCATTTTCGCAATGTTGGTTCTTCCTAGCCAAGAGCAGGGTATATCCTTCCATTTTCTAATATCCTCTTCAGTCTCCTTTTTCAGCATAGTATACTTTTCAGCATATAAGTATTTCATTTTCAGTTAGATTGATTCCCAAGTATTTCATTTTTTAGATGTTATTGTAAAGGGAAATATTTCCATAATTTCTCTCTCAGTGAGTTTTTTGTTTGTGTACAGGAATGCTATTGACTTTTTAGCATTGAGTTTGTATCCAGCTACACTGCTGAACTCGTTTATTACCTCTAGTAGTCTTTTAATGGAGATTTTTGGGTCTTCTATATAGAGTATCAGGTCATCTGCAAATAGTGATAATTTAACTTCTTCCTTTCCTATCTTTATTCATTTTATTTCTCTCTCTTGTCTGATTGCCCTGGCTAGTGTTTCCAGAACTATATTGAAAAGGAGTGGTGATAGTGGACATCCTTGTCTTGTTCCTGATTTTAAAGTGAAAGCTTTCAGTTTTTGTCCATTTAGTATAATATTGGCTGTTGGCTTGTCATAGATGGCCTTTATAAGGTTGAGGTAGACACCATGTATTCTGAGTTTCTGAAGGGTTTTTATCATGAATGTGTGTTGGACTTTGTTAAGAGCTTTTTCTGCATCTACTGAAATGACCATGTGGTTTTTGTTTTTGGCTCCATTGATGAGATGTCTCAAATTTATTGATTTGTGTATGTTAAACTATCCTTACATTCCTGGAATGAACCCCACTTGGTCATGATGTATAATGTTCTTGATGATTTGCTGCATTCTATTTCCCAATATTTTGTTGAGAAGCTTTGCATCAATGTTCATTAGTGAGATTGGCCTACAGTTCTCTTTTTTGGTTGGATTTTTCTCTGGTTTTGGTATCAGAGTAATACTTGCCTCCAGGAATGATTTAGGGAGGATTGCTTTCTTCTCAATTTCATTGAAGTGTTTAAGGAGTACTGGCATCCAATCTTCTCTAAATTTCTTGTAGAATTCAGCTGTGAATCCATCTGGACCTGGGCTTTTCTTTGTTGGTAAGTTTTTAATTAAATTTTCAATTTCAATAGCTGATATTGAGTTGTTCAAAATTGCTGTATCTTCTTGGTTGAGCTTTGGTAGTTCATATGTTTCTAGAAATCCTTCCATTTCCTCTGTGTTTTCCACTCTGAGTAGAGATTTTCAAAGTAGGTATTTATGATCTTTTGAATTTCCATGGGATCTTTAGTAATTTCTCCCTTTTCAGTTCTTATTGCATGAATTGGGTTTTTTTCTTTCTTTCTCTTGATAAGGTTAGCTAGGGATCTGTCCATTTTGTTTATTCTTTCAAAAAACCAGTCTTTTGATTCATTAATTCTTTGTATTTTTTTTTTAGTCTCAATTGCATTGATTTCTGCTCTAATCTTTACCCTTTCTTCTATGAGCTTTGGGTTTAGCTTCCTCTTCTTTTTCTAGAAGCTTGAGATGGAGCATTACGTTGTTTATTTGTGATCATTCTGTTGTCTTAATATGACAATTTATTGCTATATATTTCCCTCTTAAGACCACCTTCATTGCATCCCACAGATTACAGTATGTTGTTTCTATTTTTTCAATGAATTGTAGGTATTGCTTTATTTTTTCTTTAATTTCATCTGTAGTCCACTGGTTGTTCAAAAGGCTTTTATTCAATTTCCAGGTATTTATGCAGATTTTGCAATTTCTTCTGCCATTGATTTCCAATTTCAGTGCACTATGGTGAGATAATATACATGGGATAATTTCAACACCTTTGCAGTTACTTAAGAATATTTTATGGGATAATACATGGTCTATTTTGGAGAATGTCCCATGTGCAGCTGAGAAGAATGTGTATTCTGATGTGGTTGGGTGGAACACTCTGTAAACATCTACTAAGTCCAATTGCACACAGGTATGATTCAGTTCTGTTATTTCTTTGCTGACTTTTTTCTAGTTGATCCATCTCTTTGTGACAATGGGCTGTTAAGATCTCCTGTTATAATTGTGTTCTTGTGTATTTGGTTTTTCATGTTCATTAGTATCTGTCTTATATAGTTGGGTGATCCTGTATTTGATGCATATATATTTATAATTGTTAGTTCTTCCTCTTGAATTTTTCCACTAACAAGTATGTAGTGACCTTCTCTATCTCTTTTAATCATTTTAGGTTTGAAGTTCACGTTGTCTGCAAATAGAATAGCTACCCCTGCTTTTTTCTGGGTTCCTGTTGCATGGAATACTGTTTTCCATCCTTTGACTTTTAATCTATGAGTTTCCATTTGTGTCAGATGTGTTTCTTGTACACAGCATATTGTGGGATCCTGTTTCTTGGTCCATTCTGTCAATCTATTTCTTTTTATAGGTGAATTGAGGCCATTTATATTTATAGATATCACTGATATGTACTGACTTTGCCATGTTATGTTCCAAATGTTTCTTTCTGCTTTTCTTCTTATTTAATTGCTTATCCTACCTGGTGGTTTCTTTCTGTTGTTGTTTTGGGGATTGTGGTCATTTTTATCTCTGTCTAGTATGTGTTTCAGTACTCTTTGTAGGGTTGGTTTGGTGGAGGTGAATTTCTTCAGTTGTTCTTTGTCATGGAAGTATTTTGTTTCTCCATTAAATTTGAATGAAAGTTTTGCTGGGTACATCAGTCTGGTTTGAAGGTTATTTTCTTTCAGGGCTTGAAATACCTCACTCCAAGAACTTCTTGACTTGAGGGTTTGTGCTGAAAAGTCTGCTGTGAATCTAATGGGCTTTCCTTGAAAGGTGAATTGTGTCTTTTCTCTGACAGCTTTTAATATTCTGTTTCTATGCTGTATGTCTTAGATCTTAATTATTTTGTGTCTGGGTGTGGATTTATGTTGATTGTGATTGTTTGGTGTTCCATATGCCTCACTTATCTGCATATCAGATTCTTTCCCCATGTTTGGGTAGTTTTCTGCTATTATTTCTGTAAATATTTTATGTATGTCATTTGCCTGGACTCCTGTATCTTTGCTAATGCCCATTATTCTTATATTGTTGCTTTTGGCATCATCATGAAGCTTCTGGATTGTCATTTCATGCTGCTTTGTTATTTTTAAAAGTTCTATCCTTTCCTGATCACTAATTGGACCTCAAGGTTCAAAATCCTATCCTCAGCTTCCTTTAGGCAGTTTTGCATGCTTTCAATAGAATTTTTTGTTTCTTGGATATCTCTTTGAGTTTGTGTGATGAATTCTGCTTTTTTTGTATATTGTTCATTCAAAGTTTGAATCAGTTTCCCATGTTCATGTACTTTTTTCTCTATTTCTTCTTTAGCTGCCTTCAACAACTCCTTTACTAAAGTTGTTATTTCTGTCTTTACATGGGAGAGTACTTCTAATTTGATTTCCTCTGTAGCCTGATGCAGTTGTTTTTTATTTCACTTGCTATCTTTTCAGAGATTTCTGGTGTGTTACTTTTGGGGTTCTCTATTTCAATGTCGCCTATACTTGCTTCTGGTGAACTATGTGTTTGAGAGTGTATTTTACTTTTTTGTTTTGTCATTTTCACTCTGCCTGATGTTTTCTATGTGTAGGAGGGGATCACACACACTCTTTTCAGACTCACCAAAGTCTTACAGTTAGTTGGAGGGGGTTTTACTACTGGCCCTATTTATCCACTGTACACCTCTATTTTAGGGGCATACTCACCACACTGATACTGTTAATCTGCCGTAGCCCAAGGTTCACCACCTGCAATCAAACTTCCAAATTTTTTCACACTATCTAGAGCCTTCTGAGGTCTTTTGATGTTCCAGGTGGGTGGGCAGGCCCAGCAGAAACACTCCAGGTAAGTTTTCTGTCTGGAGTGGGCTTCAGAGATGTTCCAGGTAGCAGGCTGCATCCACAGGGGAGGTTCCAGGCAGCTTATGCATGATGCAGGCTTCCACTATGTTCCCGGTGGCAGGGTGGGCCCTTGTGGGAGGTCCAGGCAGTTTACACCTGATGCAGGTTTCTGCTACGTTCCCAGTGGCAGGGCCCACAGGGGAGGACTCCCCTTTTTAGCATTTTTTTTATTAATCTTCTTATGTCTTGTTTCACTTGTATTAATATTTCAGTTTTGATTTTGTCTATGATGTCATGATGATGTTTCTTTATGTCAGCTGATGTCGTGTCTGATATTGCATGTTTGCTGCCTTCGATCTCTTCTGTATTTACCTCTTCTGGACTTATTTTCCCTGGGTTGGTGGCTGGAGGCTTTTTCTTGTTTCTTTCTCTTGTCACGTTTGTGGTTTCTTTCAGACTGGTGGATGGTGGAGGTCTCAGCCTCTTTCCACATTGCTTGTGTTTTTTCTGAAGCATGTTGGCTAGGGAAGAGCTCCCCTCTCCAGTTTGCTGTTGATCAGTGAAGTGCACATGGCGGGGGGGTGGTGTAGGGTGGGCCCTCCCCTCTGAACCAGTCAACCAGTGAGTGCCTTCACCACATTAGTCTGTGCCATGAAACATCAGTAGTTCAGGACAATTTCATCCCTGGCTATTGGGTCCTGACCAGGGTTGTGACCCAGCCCGAGCAGATCCCACCAGTCTGCTTTGAGCCAGGAGTGGCCGACTGATGCCATTGCAGTTCCAGGTTCAGGCCCATCCTGCCCAACTCCAATATGTTGTCCAGTTGGTCACTCCCTCCAGCAGGACCAAATTCTGAGTGCTCACTGTGGGCTAATTCAGCTCTCCATGCCAGTTCCATTCTCCATTGTGGCATGTCCTTCTGCCAATGGATATCTCAGATAAACAGCTACTGTTTGGAATGTATAAATAACTCAGAAAAAAGACCTTTTCAAAATAATAAACACAATAAAATTTGGCAACTGAAGTGAATAGATACTTGCTTATAAAAGTACAAATGATCAATAAATATGTGAAGTGTTATTCAATACTGCTGGGCACTGAAGACATGAAAATTAAGGCAATCATGAGATTCCATCTTACTCCAGAAAGAATAGCCATCATGAAGAAAAGAGTAAATCATATAATAAAAATGCCAGAGAGTCTACCAATTAAAGGAACAATTCTACATTGTTTGTGGGAATGTAAACCAGTACAACACTATCTGTTCCAATGACCTGAGGATCATTGGAACAGATA
Source organism: Hydrochoerus hydrochaeris (assembly GCA_004027455.1). Lineage (NCBI taxonomy): Eukaryota > Metazoa > Chordata > Mammalia > Rodentia > Hydrochaeridae > Hydrochoerus > Hydrochoerus hydrochaeris. The sequence goes on from PVLA01001245.1 coordinate 323,638, forward strand.
AGAAGATGCAGACACAGCTACAAAGACACTCAGCCACCTTATCTTTGACAAAGGGGCTAAACATGTCCACTGGCAGAAAGATAGTCTCTTTAATAAATAGTGCTGGAAAATTGACTTTTCACATGCCAAAGACTGAAACTAGATCTGTGTCTATCACTATGAACTAAACTAAAGTCAAAATGAATCAAATGTCTAAATATTAAAACAGAAACATTAAATCTTCTGGAAGAAAAAGTAGAAATCTTGAAGACATAGGGGTTGGCAGAGAATTCATGAACAAAAATGAAACTGCACAGGAATATTTCCCACAGTCAACAACTGGGATCTCATCTTATTAAAAAGTGTGTGTCAAAAGAAATTTCCAACAGAGTGAAAAGAAAAGAAGACCCATGAATTGGGAAAAAATATTAGTTAACTCTCCTTCAGACAAAGGACTTCTTCTAGAACATATAAAAGATTTTAAAAAAAAATCAGACCCCTGAAATTCAAAGACCCAATCCAAAAATGGGCATCTGAGATGAATACACACTTCTCAACTGAAGAAATACAAATGGAAAATACAATATTAAAAAATGTTTGGCATCATCGGTCACTAGAGAAATTCAAATTAAAACAACACTGAGGTTCCATCTCACTCCAGAGAGAATGGCCAGGATCAAAAAAATAACCAATAACAAATGCTGGCAAGGCTGTGAGGTGAAAGACACTCTTCTGTACTGTTGATGCGAGTGTAGACTGGTGCAATCACTGTGAAAGTCATTGTGGAGGTTCCTCAAAAGCTGGGATTGGAAGTCCTATTTCTTCTAGCTATTCCACTGCTGGGAATATTCCCACAAGAACTGAAAACATCATACCACGGTGATATATGTGCACTGATGTTTATAGCTATGCAATTTATAATAGCTAAATGTTGGAAACAGCCCAAATGCTGATAAACTGAGGAAGGGATAAAAACGTGTGGTATTTTTATACAATGGAGTACTACTCAGCTATAAATAATGATCACATTGAGGTTTTATGGATAAATGGATGGGACTTGGAACCATAATCATAAATGAAATAAATCAAACACATATCTGTAAATACCATATTGTCTCCCTAGTCTAAGAAACTGAAAGAGTAAATAAGATAGAAATCTTCAGTAAATATTGTGAAAGTATAAGAAACTTATTGAAGGGGAAAAATAACTCAGGGAAAAGGAGAAAAAAAGGAAGAGAAATGGAAAAAGATATAAATTTCTATATATACACTTAAGATAGCTAAGATGATTATACTACTAATCCTGTTAGTTATTGAAACAAAACAGTTAACATTCATAGGATTAGATTGACATTATATGTCTGCATCTTGCAATCTGAGTAACTCTTTTGAAGATAACTATGCAAAATATCAACCTTTGTTATGCTCCTACCACCTTGTTTTGAAAGCCTATGTTGTTTTGGGCGCTTTGTTAATGTTATTTGTCTCTTTTGTTTCTTGTTTTTCTCATGTTTTGTTTTGTTTTTCCCTATAATACAGAAAGGATGGATGTACATGTATATGCTTTTGCATGCCTAGAATTTCTCCTAAAGAATTTACAAGAATTGATTTTATTAAGTATGATGGTATGAACAGCCACATTGAAGAAAATGAGACATTATGGTAGCCATTGTTAATTTCTGCTTGTCTGATTTTGAAATCCTGTAATGGTTTTATTCTTTGTTTTGATTGGTTTTAGTCTGTTTTCTATTATTTGATTTCAATATGTGTGAAGGTATGACCAACTATTTCAAGGAAAGCAATAGACATTATGGTAGCCATTGCTGATTTCCTGTTGACTTGTTTTGAAGTCCTGTGTTGCTTGCATGTTTCTGTTCTGATCTGCTCTGTTCTGTTTTGTTTTGTTTTATTCCATTTAAAATAAAAGAAGAAATTGGATGCTCTTTGAAACCATAGTGTTAAGTGAAATAAATCAGATGCAGAAGCTTAAATATTGCATGGTTTGTCTTACTTGAGAAAGCTATAATATAAACAAAAGGCAAAAAGGATAGAAAAGAAAATAGGAAGTAAAAAGATAGACCCTCCCTAAATAGGAAAGGGATTAAGGGGTGGAGGGAGGAGAAGAGAGGGGAGGCAAAGGGAATAGAAAAGCATAAATGGGTTATGTACATATACTAATTCCATATAGGGATTGGAAATGTTATGGATGACAAATAATGTATATTAATAATAAAATGAAAAGAGAGGCAGTAAAAATACTATGTAAAGTCAGAGTACTGAAACTACATTTTTAAAAAACTGGAAGTTTTTAAAAATCTAGAATTTTCTTGAGAAATACACTCAGAATAATATTAGAATAAATGCAGAAGAAAGACAAATCAGTAACAAAATATTTTGCTAAGTTGTTAAGTGGTATTAAAGCATGATACAAAAAATTATCAATTGTGTACTGAGTCTGATAAAAGGTTATTTTATACATATCAGTAATATTTTACATAATGATTCAACTACCATAAATTCCTAGGCATTGAATAACAGAGCATCAATATATATATATATATATATATATATATATATATATATGTTTATTACTATGAAGGGAATTAGAAAAATCACACTGTTGTTGAAAACTTAAACCTAGTGCTCTCCATTTTTGACAGAGAAAATAGACAAAAACAGCCTAGGCATATTAAATATTTAAATTGAACATAGCTTTATATAATATAAAATATATAATATATATCAAATATATAATTTCATACAGGATAAACTTCCATAACCAGTAAATCTGAAACAAGAATTTACTCCTAAATGCTTGAGAAGACTGAAAAATGCAATAAATATTAAATTTCATGTGATGAAACTTTTGCTTTATGCACAAAATTATGAAAAATATTGTATAAAATTACATGCAGACTATATGTGCAAAGTGTGTGCGACTTGTATCCTATCCTTAAGATATTTCATTATGTGTATGCAAATATAACAAAATCTGGGAAAGTCTAAAACTCAAAGATACTTCTAGTCTGAAGTATTTTTGATGAGGGACAGTCAACCTCTAATGTCGTGAAAGAGGTCACTCACATTCTTTTTGTACCATTTATGAGGTATTTATAAGATTTGCTAATGCACACCTCAGAGAAAATATCAGTACATCATTAAAATTAAAACTCAACCAATTAGGTGTCCTTAGAATAGGAGAACAGGGATAACATGTGAAGACACCGAGATGGGGAGAAGCCACATGAAGATAGAGGGTTGGAGTAAAGCAGCTATGCAGTGAGGAGGCCGAAGATGGGTATCCACCACCAGCAGCCAGGGAAAGGAAAGGAAGGGTTCTCCAATAATTTCAGAGGGAGCACAGCCCTGCCGAACTTCTTGATTTATGACTTTCAGAACTCTAATACAACAAATTTCTCTTGCTTTTAAGCCAAACATGAAGCAAACAGACTCCAAAGATAACATACCATGCCAACATGTTTAACTTAACAAAACATAAATTTTGAAAGCTAATTAACAAATAGATACATGAGTTAAGCCACTTAATCTAAAATTTGCTTTTCTCACAAATACCCATGATCCAAAAGGAAAATAAAAATTGCCATAAAAATATAATTGTACCAGATGTCAATGAAGTAGCATCAAAATGACTTCACCCCAGATTTCAGGAAATAGCACACAGTGATATACTTTCCAATTAGTACAGGCAAGCTAATTTTATTCTACGTTTTTTTAATTATAGTATATTATCACAGGAATGAGGTAGAAGTAAGTAAGGACATATATTTGAATTCACTCTAAATCTAACATGTCATTTATAAATTCAAAGCATCACATGGTGCTACCTTAATTCCTAAAGTTAATTCCATGATTCAGGTCACAAACCAAATTGGGTGAGAAACAAATCAAATTCAGTGGTTAGGCTCAGTGCTGACCTCGTGGGGAAATCTGATTTGGTTCTCATCCAGTTTGGTTTGCAAGTAGAAATCTGTAAAGAATTAAGTTTGTGAACTGAGCTACCACTGAACCTAAAATATTATTCAGCATGAAGTGATTTAGCTGTTATCAACTTGCAGGAAGAGTCCTGTGTATTAGTGAATTCAGGTACTAGTGAACAAGAAGAGGGAACAGCAACCAAGAATATAGCTCAGCTGTACAGAACCTGCCTGGCAAGAACAAGGCCCTGGGTTCAATTCCTGGTACCAAAAAAGAAAGACAGAAAAAGGCCCTAAAGAACAGAGAGAGGAACAGAAATGAACATTGGTATCAGTAATACATGCCAGCATGAATATGTTCATGGAGGCATCCTTTCCTCCCTCCCAGTGGGGGTGATGGAGGTATGAACCGGTCTGTCAAGGCAGTCTGAGCACGCGTGACAGAGAAGGGCCCAGGGCACTGCACTGATGGAAGGGAGGTGCTTCCATGGGGCAAAATAGATCTTCTCACTGGATCTGGTTTCTCACGTGATCTTGAATGATGAGGCGCAATAAAATTTCTTTCATTGACAAAACCTTTTCCTTAAAATCTAGCTTTAGCCTGCCCATCTAATTTAACATAATCCTCCAGCTTCAGTATCTCTTCAAACTCATTGTCTGATTGAATTTTTCATGCCTCAGCCTCTGCAGGTAATATCTGATAAGTCAGGCTGGTCTTCAGCAAGAATCTTGCCAGGTTTGTTTAGTCAGACTCTCCTTATCTCTGATGATTTCTCCTAGCATTTTTCCATGTACTACTTCACTCTGCACTTTCTAGTGAAGCCCATTGTGAAAGCCCACAACAGTTATAGGATCTAGCAGTTGACCACCTTTCCATAATTATCTGATGATGTTCTCTAGTAACTGGCTTCATTCATCTTCTGAAATACTCAAGAGTGTTTTTTCTGCTTCAGAATCTTCACCCATGCATTTCTGTCTTTATCTGAGTGGCTCCCAGACTTGCTTCAGGCTTCAGATGGGTCTTCCCTATGAGGAACCCTCTTCTTCAATTGTATTCTTTCATGTTATAATTCTAAATGTCTTAATGTGCTTAAGTCACTAAACACAAGCACGAAAATGTGTAATATAGGAGGGAAATGATGAAAGTTTAAATAGCGACAATAGTGATATATGAAAAAAGACACAAGAAGTTCTAGAAAGGCAAAAGGCCACCAGAGAAGGGTAATGGAAGGCATCTTGTCTTCTGCTTGGGTGTTGGGTGAGGCAATCATGTGTGTGATGGTGATGCTCATACGGATAGAAAACATGACTGAAGCATGTTTCAGTGGGTGAAATGGTGAGGCAGTGTTATTTATCATGGATGAGATACATTTGAAGGAGCCCATTGGGATGTGCAGTTGAAATTGGCACAAGCATACAGTTCCTAAGAGATGTCCACAGTTCTAAGAGGGACTTGGAACTCACCACATACTCACCTTTCTACATCCTGACAGTCTAGCCAGATCATTGATCAGTAGTACATAGTCACACATCTAGTCATTTCTTGTTCTAGGTAAAATATACTACCAGCTGCACTGTCTGAAGTTCTGCCCACTGTAACTCTTTTCCCTCACTACTGTCCTCCAGGAATGTCCTGGAAAGCATCTTTATTGCTACAGCTGTCTACTTGCATGTCAACTTGCAGATTGCCTGAATAATGTGCAGAACCACCTGCAAACCAATACCTTGGCTTCTGAAAGCAGTTCATATGGTTCACCTCATGAGGCCACAGGAGCATGCTGAGAAGCAGAAGGCCACATGATAGAGTAGGAGCCATGGGCATCCTTTACATAATTTACCTGTACCTACTGGACTGGCTCTGGCTTGATCACATATATACTATTTCCATTTAATGATAGACTGTTACTCTGCACATCCAACCTTATAACTCAGTGGGTCAGATAATGCCCAGGTTATGGTAGGCAACTCAGCTTGCATAGTAACCTGGTGTCCCATGTTCAAGCATTGAGTTTCCACTAAGGGTCAGGAGGTGGTAAAGAGCTGTTTTTTTAAAGGGAGAATAGTTGTTTGCCAATGATGGTAGAGGATTGCTCCAATATTTAAAGGCCTCTGCTGCAATTCACCTATGAGATCCTGCCAGAGATTCCAGACAGCATCTCTACCTGCTGCTGATACTTCAAGTACCACTGGATCTCCTGGACAATATGGCCCCAGTGACAGAGCACCCTTCACAGCAGCCTGGACCTGTTGTAGAACTTTTTCCTATTCTAGGTCCAACTCCAAACTAGAAGGTTTCTGAGTCACTAAGTAAAATGGCAGGAGTAAGACATCTATGTGCAGAATATGTTGTCTCCAAAATCCAAATAGGACCACTAGGCATTTTGCCTTTTTTTTTTTTTTTTTTGGTTTTAGGGGAAAACAGATGCAATAACTTATATTTTACCTTAGAAGAGATATCTCTACACAAGTCCCATACCACTAGGCTTCTGGAAATTTTACTGAGGTAAAAGGACTTTCAATTTTAGTCCAATTTATTTCGCATTCTCTGATTCTCAAATGTTTTACTTACACATTCAGAGTGATTGCTACTTCCTATTCATTTGATGCAATCAGCATAACATCATCAATATAATGGACCAGTGTGATACCTTTTGGGAGAGAAAGTTGATCCAGGTCCCTAGGAAATAAGTTGTGACACAGAGTTGGACGGTTAATAGATCCCTGAGATAGTACAGTGAAGGCAGATTGCTGGCCTTGCTAGATGAAAGTTTCTGATGGTCCTAATTATACCAAAGAAGGCATTTGCCAAATCAATAGCTAAATACCAAGTACCAGGAGATGTGTTAATCTGCTCAAACAAGAAAACCACAACTGGTGCATTTCCTGCAATGAGAGTTGCCACTTGATTTGGTTTATGGTAATCTACTGTCATTCTTCAAGACCCATCCATCTTCTGCATGGACCACATGAGACAATTAAATGAGGATGTGGTGGGAACCACTACCCATGTAAAATTTAAGTCCTTGATGGTAGCACTAATCTCTGCAATCCCTCCAGAAATGTAAGACTGTTTTGGTTTACTGTTTTACCAAGTAAAGATAACTTTAATGTCTTCCATTTTCCTCTTCCAACCCTAATAGATATTTTAGTGCTCAAAGGAAGCCTTGCTTTGACCTTAATTAAGAATCTTTAAACATAGTAGGGAATATGTGCTCATATAAATTTTCTATTAAATTCAGAATGAAGCACTGATCTGGTTGGGTTTGGTTTGGGTGATGCCCCATATTTGACTGTCTGAAGTCTTAATCTAGTCTTGAATGCATGTTTACTCTTCCAAGAGTTCTGGAATCTGGTTCTAGCTGCCAGATAAATAACATAAGTATATAGTTCTCCCAGTTTTGTCTAAATTCTGGTACAATGGGAAACATTAATATGATCCTAATTTTCAAACCATTTTTCCAAAATTTCTCCAAAATTGAGTGACTTGCAGTTATAAATTGACAAAAATGATAAAAGATAACTTTCTTACATAAAAATGCCTGACCCTGGTGCTCTTATTAGAGGAAGAGCAAAATGACCTGAATTGGACTCCAGAGACAGAAATGGGAAGAATTTCATTCCAACTCATCTAGGTAAGCTGCCATTAGAATTTCAGACAGAGCTTTGGTGAGGATTCCTTCTGTCACTTCATTCTTATTGAAGGATTATCTGTTCTTTTCACTGCTTCTCTCTGTTTTCCTCCATATTTCTCTTTTCTTAAAGTATGATTGAATACAGTTGTATAGTTAGTTGTTTGGAAATTGCTTATCTTAGTTTTTAAAAGTTATACATGTCTAATATTTTAAATAGTAACACTTAATAATTGTACAAATTGAAGGAATTAACAGTGATAATTCCATATATACATAGATCATATTTGTTCAATATTCTATTCTCCACAAACTTTTCACTCTGGTCCTAGCATATGCTCTGCTATTTTCTAATGAACTACTCTTGTTGGCATTGTTTCCAATGTGAGGTAGACTGTGTGCTACTTGTCTTTCTGTGTCTGCTTTATTTCACTTAACGTGATATTCTCCAGTTCCATCCCTTTTGCTGAATGATAGATTTCGTTCTTTATTATGGCTGAATGACACTGCATTGTGTATATACATCACATTTTTTTATTGATTCACCTATTCATGGGCAGTTAAGCTGATTCCACATTTTCACTATTATGAACAGTGAAATAATAACATAGGCATAAAGGATTCTCTTTTATGTGCTCACTTCATTTTATTTAAATATATACACATGAATGAGACAGCTGGGTTGTATGGTAGCTTTATTTATTCTACTTTTGAAGAGTTTCCATACTATTTTCCTTAGTGGCTACTATAATTTACATACCCACCACAGTGCCTAAACGTTCTTTTTTTCTCCACCTCCTCATTAGTATTTATTACTTGTTTCTCATAACTGGCATTATAACTGGGACAATTTGGTATCTCATTGCTGTTTTGATTTGTATTTCCTTGATGGCTAATGATATTGAACATTTTTTTCATATATTTATGATACACTTATTCAAATCAACTACCTATTGCCCATTTTAAAATTTCAGTACTTGGGTATTTTTCTTTGTTATTGCTATTGTTTTTCAATACCTTATAGATTCTGGATATTCACCTGTTACATGAATAACTGGTGAGTATTACCTCCCGTTCTATGTACTGTCCCTTCACTCTGTTATTTACCATGCAAAACCTTTTTACTTTGATGTATTCCACAGCTGTGTGAAGAACATCATAAACTTTCTCAGGGACACTTTCATTTAAATTTCACACCCCTTAGAATACGTTCTTGGTTTCACTGGTCCTGGGGCACAAATATGTGTTTTCACCTGAGCTCATATACCAGATACCACCTATTTCACGCAGGTGAACAAAATGTGAGGAAGAAATTCAGCATCAGACACCCCAACACTCAGGGACTCAGGCCAGCAGCAGCCCAAACCTTTCTGGGGCAGCTCAGGTCTCTATCAGCCCAGCAGAGTCGGTGATTTGGAATAAACCATTTCTGTTTCAAAGCCCACCCACCCCAGACAGAAGTTTTGGCTCTTCCTTGAGGGCTCCTGAACAGCCTGCTGCGTGATTAGTAAAATAAAGAAATAGTATCAGGACTGCCTTATAACAGCATTTTGAAAATTGAAATTTATTTCTAAAGCATGTGATAAAGACATACTAAGTGCTCAGTAATGTTAATTGTTAAATCAAAATTATCAAAAATCATTGTTGATTCCAGATTGTTGATCATCCTTTAAGTGAACTTTTTGATAAAAATATTGAGCTTAAGGTCCTCAACTATCAAATAGATAACATGAGGTGAGGCTATAAATTTGTAAAATCATGCAAACAGGGAACAAGTAAACCAACAAAAGGAATGAATGAGGTATTTTATTTAAAAAGTACAAGTCTCAGTTACTAAAAGAGTTGTTGTTTTCCTTCTCTCAAAATAGGATTTCTAAGCAGGGCCGAACAATCATTTTCTCCACTCATCCGACTCGGCATTCCATCTTCACGATGTTTGATAGCCTCACATTATGGGCCTCAGGGAAACTAGTTTTCCATGGTCCTGCACAGGAGGCTTTGGGCTACTTTCAGTCAGAAGGTATGGTTGACTTTTTATGCGGCAGGACCTGCATGCATAGAATCCTTCGAGAGAACTGCAGGGGGTTGACAGGTGTGCTGTGCCTTGTGTTCCACCCCTCTAAAACAGCTTTGGTCAGTTGAATGTCACAAATTGTCTTCATTTGTAGCACTTCCATGTGATTTAACTCTCATTGTTTTTGCTATCCTATTTGAATATGCATGTATTCTTGTATCTGAGTGCTCCTGCTGGCCCGTGTGTCTGTTTTGCTCCAGGTATGGCGACTTTTCTCTGACAGTTCAGTGTTCAGCTGAACAGTTTTCCAAAGTTCTGATTGGTTATGAAACAAGTCATGGTTTATCAGTTTTCCCCCAGGCAAATTATTTTGCTCTGCCTTCAGGGGTCATGGAGATGATATTTCTTCTTTGAATAACACGAGATTTTTGTATTAGAGTGTTAATGCATTTCAGTGACCTATCAACAGTACAATGACTAATACTGAATCTGACTTTGATAGAATAATGCTTCTAACATTTCTGAGCTTCTTCTGGTTCAGATTGTATATAATGTGATTTTTTCTTGGTTCATACAAACTGCTTCTTTTTTATTTAAAAAAAAGCAAAACAGAAAACGGTAGAAATGATACAGAATTTCAAAAAAAAATAACATTATAAAATCATCACTAGTTGATATATTACATATTGTTATCCTAGAAGTAGTTGTTCTTAGAGATATTTCAATATGATCTTATAAATTTGTTCATGACCCAAAACAGAGTTTTAAATATTCATTAGCCAATTTCCTTGTTGTTGTTTAATCCATCATTTAAAATAATTAAGCACAGAGCTGGGGATTTAGCTCAGCAGCATAAGTGCCTGCCTGGCAAGTGGTATGTGAGTTTGATCCCCAGTACCAAAAAATAAATAAATGAATGACTAAATAAATAAATAGAAAAATAAAATAGTAAAATAATTAAGCATTGCAAAAATTTCTTGAAGAGAATAAAAAGACTTCTGGCTTTGAGCTGAAGGGAATCAACTGACCAAAGAGCAACTTGGACAAGTCCAGTTTGTCAAGTGAATGAGTCTATTAGATTTTCCTTATAGAGCAGTGTATTATGTTAGGATCATAGCACTACTCATTTCACCCCCCCCAACATACACACTATGCTAAGCTACTGATATTGTAGGGCACCAATTAAAACAGACCAAGAATGATCTTTAGGAAAAGTTTGTACATTCCATTCCTATTTCATTCTTATCAGGAAACCCCATCAGTGTCAGTATGCTTTGTCCAACTGCAGTGACAGATGACCCCACACATAGCCTCAGTACCTGGGAGTGTCTGGGGCTTGAGCAGGACAGCTAATGGTGTGAGAGCATGGTGCACCACAAAAATCAGTAATTCGCACTACTAGCACATGAGTCAGGGAAGTCCAGAAGAGAAAAAGGTATGTCAAATTTGAGGCCACGTTCAGATGACAGTGCCACAAGAAATTGGGGTTCAGGGGTACTGAGCTGGTCATGTTCTCTTGTGAATTTTTGTCTGAGGATTTCTTCTCGGTTCGAAGTTACAGTAGCAGGACAGATAGATGATAATTTGGACCTTTGCGTTTATTAGATGGAAAAACACTCATTCTTAACACATGTACTTCTAGCGGTCTCTAGAGAAACCCAGACCAAAATCTACCTAGGAATTTAAGTTTCTTTTTACTGGGTCCATCTTTAGGTTTAGGAAGAAGTACTGATAATCATCAGAGTACTTTGGTAGTTCTTTGGGTTTCATAATTTATGACAGGTAAGGACTACTGTAAGATGCTCTGAAGAGTCAAAGGATGGGTTGTGTGTGTATGTGTGTGTGTGTGTATATTAAATCTTTTTATACTACAAACATGTAAATATTCAATTTGTAATATATAAATATATGTATATTACAGATACATATTTTATTATATGTACATATTTTTATAAATATTTAATTTACAGTAGACTGTAAGTATATGGTGTTTTTGCTTGTAAATAGAGAATTGTTGAAATATTTGATTTGGTTATGTATGAGGAATGGATAAATTATTGAGGATAGAAGAGTGTATAAAGAGGAAGAAATTGCTAGTTTCTGTCTTTCCCAGCCTCATCTCATCTATCCTCTGATAATGAGTTCACTCTGTTTTCCAAGAGTGTCAGGTTTGTGCACCTGGGTTGTTTTCATTCATAGGTTACCTCTGTGGGCCCTACAACGCCGCATACTTCTTCCTGGATGCAATGAATGGAGTCCCTGTGGCTTCCATATCAGGCACAAAAGAAGACTGGGAAGGTATGTGAATCTCTTACATTGACAATTTTAGCTGAGTTGGCTGAAGTTTAACAATATGATAGTCACTGAAGCAAGACTTTGTAAATTCATGTCACTTTAGCATTCTGATACCAGTCAACAGATATTGTTGTCCATAAGTCTTGAGATTGTTTTTGTTTAGTTTATAAATGACCATTAATATGTTACTGCTAGTCAAGAGGGTACTTTCCATTAAAACACCCTTTTCTGTGCAATGTTTTCAAAATGAGAAAATTTGCAGTTTATATATTTGCACATAATCATAAAAAGGGCTAAATGTTTATATTAGGAAGTATGTCTTTAGGACTGGGGACATAGTTCAGTGGCAGAGTTCCTCCCTAGAAGGCATCAGATCCTGAGTTTGATTTTTGCTATAAAAAAGAGAATTTTATCTCTATATGATAAAAAATCATATTAATAATTAGTGTCCAAGCTTTTACAAAAAAAGTTCAATGTGTTTGCTATATCAATAAAATTATGCCCATAGTTAGGTCAATTAGCTATAATTTTCTAACAGATAAAACAATGAGACAGTTAGTAATTTTTTTGTGTATACTTCAGCCTTGAATTTGGGTAATATTCAAAGAAAAGATGCACAGTATAATAGGTTAGATTAGTTCTTATTAATGTTTTTCTTCTTTATCTATTCTAAGTTCAACTTCACTGAAGTGCCTTTCAAGAGAGATAAGTCAGCCACAGAAGAATTATTTATGGCTTATTCTACATCTGACTTCAACAAAGAAACAAAAGCTGAATTACATAAAATCTCAGGTGGTCAAAAGATAACACAATCAGCCTCCAAGAGCACCTGTGCCACCTCCTTCTGTCACCAGCTCAGATGGATTGTCTGGCGTTCATACAGAAGCTTCCTGGCTGACCCCAAATCCTCTGTATTTCAGGTAATATGATGGACTGTTTAACTATGCCTTGAAAAAATCACGTGAGAGCCATTTGGTTCTGCTGTATTCTACTTCAGGATTATGTTTATCTTCTGCCCACCTTTCCATTTGTTTGTCTTCTCCACTCTTTTTGAGAAATAGAAACATTCAAAAGAACAAGTAAAGCACAATTAAATTTTTGCTTATGGAAAGCTTTTCTTATGGTTCCTGGGACTATGGATCTCTAGAATGTTTTGATTTATTCAAGCTATAGTAGATAATTTGAGTAGAATTTTTTTCAAGATAAATAGAAAGTAAAGACAGAATCAGTTATTTTTATGATTCATTACTGTTCTTCATTCAAGCATCAAACAGAAACAAGTGGCTGGGCCCATTTGACTGAGCTGTTATTTACTGACCTTTCCATTAGTTACTTTCCATTATTTCCTAACCTTGTATGTTTTTTTAAATTTCTCTAGGTTTTGAATATGGAATTGTGAAAATGTTTTATGGTGTCCTGCTGATAAATCTTGTAGCTATTAGTCATATAGCTATACAATTTTGGCTAGTCATTTGTTAACATCTTTAAGATTTGATTTATAATTAAAATTTGTACTTGGAAGATCTTAGAATGAATGGATTATCAGTATAAAAAAGATTTAGTGTCTTTTAAAAAAATTTTATACTGGCTATAAACTCAAAGTGATTACCCAGTGCCTTCAGTGTACTGGGATTACTGGGAAACATTTAAAATACCATGAGTTTTCTGATCAAATCAACTGAAGGATTTCATCATTAATTATTTCTATTAGCATATTAACCATTTAACTATAGATTCATAGTGACAGGCACAGACATGCTTCACAGTACACCTTGAACAATGTTGCTTAAACATGTTTGAACAAGGGGAAAACACATTAATTTTTTTGAAATATTTAATTTTTTGAAGCTACTGTGAATAGAATCGGTTTCCCAATTTCTGTCTTGGTGGGTTCCTTGTTAGTGTAAAAGAAGACTTTAATTTTTGTGTTTTGATTTTGTATCCTGCTGCCTCGGTGAATTTATTAATTAATTCCAAGTGTCTTTTGGTGGAATTTTAAAAATCATCTACATAGAGAGTCATGCTGTCAGTCAGGAAGGATATATATATATATATATATATATATATATATATCCTTTTTTTATTTAAAGAGGGGGGAAGCAAAACAGAAAAAAGGGTAGAAACAATACAGAATTTCAAAAAATAAACAGGAAGAAATCACTATTTGATACATTACATATTGTCTTCTTGTATATAGTTGTTCTGGTTACAAAATTAAAGCATACAAAGTAGACATTCAAACAGTGAGGCTGCAAACAGTTCTATTCACCAATCCAACAAAAACTTAGTAACATGGTTATCAATCCTACACACTTAAGGTTACACACAGTTATTTCTTTTAGAGAACTTTCTTTTCCTCCTCTGGCTTTTTTAAAAATTGTTTTACTTAAAGAAAAAATTTTGAAATGGAACAAGGGTAGAAACAATACAAAATCTTGAAAACAAAACAAAACAACACAAAAAAATACTAACCAGTAAAAATCACTAGTTGATAATTATATACTTTCCTCTTAGATGCATTTGTTCAAGTTACAAAACTAAAGTCCATAAAGTGGACATCCAAACAGTGAGACTGCAGTCAGTTTTGCTCATCCATCCAACTAAAACTTTAGCAACATAGTTATTAATTCCACACACTCAAACATACATGCAGTTATATCCTTTAGAATATTCTCTTTTCCTTTGTTTTCCTTTACAATAACTATAATCCATTCTTGTAAACTACTTAGAAGTTCTACACATGTATAAGTCTCTACACATATACCTAGCCTTTCTGTATTAGAGGGAGAAACAAATCAAAACAAGTCAGCAATACAAATTCCTAGAGAAACACGAAATGAAAAGAACATACAAAAAACACAACATTAGGTGATCTACAATAGTCACTATGATGTCTCTAGTTATTTTCAATAAATTTGCCTATATCGTCAAATATAATATAAACTTAGCATTGCTTTACATTATTAATAAAATCTAAACATTGGATACATTATAGGACTTCAAAGGCAGACAACAATCAAACCAGAATGGGTATCCTATTGAATCCTGTCATCTTCAGAGTAGTTGCCCCTACTCTTAGACTCGACACTCTCAAGCATACCAGATTCAAATAAAATCAGTCAAGATAAAACAGTGATATAACCAATCTTCTTTGTTTTATCTCTGCCATGCTATTTTTCTGTTGTTATTTATTTACTTTTCTCCTTGATTCCACTGTCTGTCCCTTTCTTTGAGGCCCTTCTGCCATTATTCATGGTTTTCTTCTCTCTCTCTAGAATGTCCTTCAGTATTCTTTGCAGGGTTGGATTGGTGGTCACAAACTCCTTTTTGTCATGGAAATATCTTCTCTCTCCATTAATTTTGAGAGACAGTTTTGCAGGGTACATCATTCTGGGTTGGAGGTTGTTTTCTTTCAAGGCTTGGAATATTTTGCTTCAAGCTCTTCTTGATTTGATGGTTTGCATTGAGAAGTCTGCTGTGATTTTGATGAGTTTTCATTTATAGGTAATCTGTTACTTTTCTCTGACTGCTTTTAATATTCTGTTCTTGTGATGGAATTCTGGGACCCTTTTTATTATATGTCTGGGTGTAGATCTGTTTGGGTTGTAGCTGGCTGAAGTTCTATATGCCTCATTTATCTGAACTTCACTTCCATTACCTATGTTTGGGAAGTTTTCCTTAATTATTTCTGTGAATAGACTTTTTATTTGATTTGTATTTGTTGCTGCATCTTCATTCACATATTTTATTCTTAGGTTATAAATCGTCTTGTCATCTTCTAGCCTTTGTATTGTTGCTTCCTGGTTCCTTGTTATTTTTGACAGATCCTTCCTTTCATGATCATACTTTGAAAAACTATTTTCAAGTTTTGAAAGTTTGTCTTTAGTTTCTGTTAAAAGGTTTTGCCAGGTTTCAATGGAGTTTTTAATTTCCTGATATTCTCTTTGGATCTGTTTCATATATTCTAGGTCTTGTTTATATTCTTCATCAAAGACTTCTCTCCTTTCTCTGGGTTCCTCTATTCTTTCATTTGTGTTTACTTGACGATTACCCAGGACTTCTTTTATTAATATTCTTATATCTTGCTTCACCTGATTTAGAATTTCAGATTTAAATTCGACGATGAGGTCACGGATGTATTTCTTTATTTCTGATGAGGCTGTCTCTGACATTACAGATTTGCTGTTTTCAACCTCCTCTGCATTTACCTCTGTTGAACTCACTTTCCCTGTTTGCGCAGTTGGGGACCTTTTGCTCTTTCTGTCTTGTCATGTTTTTGGCCCCTTTCATATGGGTGGGTGGTGGAGGTCTCTGGGCCTTTCCTTTTGCTTACAGTTTTTCTGCAGTGCACTTGCTAGGGAAGTACTGCCCCTCAGTCTGCAGTGGATCTGTGAGTTGCAGGCTGACAGCTGGCTCCTCCCCCTACACCAGTCAACTAGTTTATGCTTCAACAGGTGTGTGTGTTCCCTGGGGATGCCACTGGCCCAGGAAAGCCTTGTCCCTGGCTATTGGGTTTCAACCAGGGGTGTGGCCCAGCCTGAGCAGATCCCACCAATCTGCTTTGGACTAGGAGTCATCAGCAGATGCTGCCTAGGGCCCCAATTCAAGCCGGCCCTGCTCAACTCCAAAATGTTGCCCAGCCAGTCCTCCTGGTTTGGGGATTCCAGTTCCCATCACTCACCAAAGTTCGTGCAGCTTGACTGGCTGTTTCCCCTCCCCATCTCAGGGCCTCCCCCAGCCGAGGGTCTGGAGCTCACCAACCCCCGCTCTCAGCAGGGCCGCGATCTCAGCTCCATCGTGAGTCACCTGACTTTAAGACTTGCCAGTACAGCAATTGGTGCTTGCCCAGTTCCAGCCCTCTGTCCATGCTTCTTTTTATTTTTTTTTTCTTTTTCCTCAGTTTCTTCCTGGGTCATGAGAATTCCTCTCCTTTTGTTTGGCTTTCTCCATTTTGCCAGTTCCCAGCATCTGAGTTGTTTTTATTTTTATTTTTTTTCCTCAGAGAGGCTCTCTTACAGTGCCGCCACTCAGTCGGCCATCTTGTAATCCCTATATATCCTTTTCATGTCTTTCTCTTTTTCTCTTTTTTCTTGGCTAATTTCTCTGGTTGAAGATTTTATACAATGAAAAAAGTGGTAGTAGTGGACCTCATTGTCCTGTTTCTGATTTTAGAGTAAAAGCTTTTTGGTTGTATCATGTGGTCAGGATTGCCATAAAAGTTTTTTTTTTTTTATTTATCAAGTTGAGGTAAGGTCCTTCAATACCTATTTTTCTTCAGGGTTTTTAAAAATCGTGAATGGATGTTGAATTTTGTTGAAGGCTTCTTCTGCACCTATTGAGAGGATCATGTGATTCCTCTTGTATATGTAATGTATTATTGCTGTTTATATGATGTATTATATTTGTTGATTTGCATATGTTGTGCCATCCTTGCATCCCTAGAATGAGGCTTACTTGCTCATGATATACAATCTTTTTAATAATTTGGGTTGTTTGGTTTTGTTTTGTTTCTGTGGATGTTTCCCCAGCCAGAACTCCAGTATATTTTTTAAAATTAATTTTATTGGTAGATTTTTAGATATACCTAATGATAAAGTTCATTGCTTAGCATTTGTACCTGTACATGATATACCTTGATTCTTTTTTCTGCCATTCCCTCCTTTCCCTTCTGTCCCTTCAAAACCTCTTTCTCTCTATTTACAAAAGCTTTGTTTCCATTTATTCTTTCTATTTTTTTCCTTTTCCTTTACTTCCTTTCCTCCTCATTCACCTATCTGAATGGTTTATTGCATTGTGTTTGGCAGTATTTCATTGAGGATTTTTGCTTCTATGTTCATTAAAATGGTTGAACTGTATGTAAGGCTTTTTCAGTTGAGTCTTGCTTCCAGGAACGAATATGGCTGTACTTCCTCATTTTATTTTTTTCTATCATTTATTTTATTTTTTATTTTAAAAAGCAAGACAGAAAAAGAATAGAAATAATGCAGAATTTAAAAATATAATAAGAAATCAACACTAGTTAATATACTGTATATTGTTATCTTAGAAGTAGTTGTTCAGGTTATAAGATCTAGGCATGAAAGATGATCAAACAAACAATGACAGCACAAACTGTCCATTTTGATGAACCAGGAGAGATTAGTATTGTTATCTATCTTGCATAAATATAAATATATGTGTGTACCTACATACATGTAATCTTTTCCTTTCTTCTTTTTCTCCTTTCCCCATCTCAGTTACTCTTTCCTTTTGAGCAGTTTCTTTGCCTTTCATTATTACAGTATCTGTTGTTCATTTGGGATTTTATTACTTTCATTTTTTTATTTATTTTTTACACTAAGGAAACAATATATTTAAAAATGTTAGTCTGGTGTATTTCACTTATGAGTAGTCTCAAGTGGCCTGTATTTACCTATAAAAGCCTCAAGATTATCCTTTTTAATAGCTGAGTAATATTCCATTGTATAAAAATACCACATCTTTTTATCTATTCTGTGGTTGATGGGTATTTTTGTTGTTTTCAAGATTTAGCTATTAAAAATGTGCTGCTATAAATGTGTATGCATATATATATTATTTAAAGAGAAAAAACAGGAAAAAGGTAGAAATATTACATAATTTCAAGAAAAGAAGATAAACAGTAAGAAATCACTAGTTGATAAATTACATATCATTCTTTTAGAAATAGTTATTCAAGTTACAGAATTAAAGCACACAAAGTGGACACTCAAGCAGTGAGAGTGCAAACAGATCTGTTCAACACTCCAGGAACCTAGAAATATGGTCATCAATCCCACACACCTAAACATACATGCAGCTATATCTTTTATAGAGCTTCCTATTGCCTCTTTTTTTACAATAGCAATTATACATTTTTAAAATTTTATTTAAAGAGAAGAAAAAAAAGCAAAACAGAAAAAAGGGTAGCAACAATACAGAATTCTAAAAGAAAGAAAGAAAAAGGAGAATGAGAAAAAGCCCCATTAAGAAATCAGTAATTTATAAATTACCTACTGTCTGGGTGCACATATATTTCTGTGGGCATGACATTTTCAGTTTTTCTGGGAAAATATCCAGAAGGAGAATAGCTGGATTGAATAAGACTGCTAATCTTAGTTTTTTGAGGAATCTCCATACTGATTTCCACATTGGCCTTAAAAGTCTACACACCTACCAACAGTGAAGCAGTGTTCCTTTTTCCCCACAGTCTCACTAACATTTGTTATCAGTTGATTTCTTGATGGCAGCCATTCTTTCCGGAGTGATATGGAATCTCAATATTGTTGTAATTTGCATTTCTCTAATGACCAGTGCTGTTGAACATTTCTTCATGTATTTTCTTTCTTTCTTTCTTTCTTTCTTTCTTTCTTTCTTTCTTTCTTTCTTTCCCTTTCTTTCTTTCTCTCTCTCTCTCTCTCTCTCTCTCTCTCTCTCTCTCTCTCCCTCTCTTTTCTTTTGGTACCAAGGATTGAACTCATGACCTTGTACTTGACAGGTGCATGTGCCACTGAGCTATATCCCAGACCCAAAATGGTAACACTTTTTTTTTTTTTTTTTGGTATGAGGGATCGAACTCATGACCTTGTGATTGCCAGGCAGGCACTTGTGCTGCTGAGCTAAATCCCTGGCATGCCATTTGTATTTCTTCATCTGAGAAGTACATGTTCATCTCAGATGCCCATATTTGGAGTGAGTCTTGAGTTTGAGGGGCCTGTTGGTTTTCACTTCTTTATATGTTCTGGATATAAGTCCTTTGTATGACAGGTTACTGGCTAAAATTCTTTCCCATTGTGAGCCATTGACTTAAACATCAATGTTTTGGGGGTTGGACATTTAGCTCAGCAGCATAAGTGCCTGCCTGGCAAGCACAAGGTCAAACTCCCTGGTACAAAACAACTCCCTGGTACAAAAAAATAAGTCTTTTGTAGTGAGGTGTGGTAGCACATGCCTGTGATTCCAGCACTCAGGAAGCTGAATCAATAAGATCATCATGATTAGGAGGCCAGCCTGAGCTACATAGTAAGCACAAGGCCAGTTAGAAATAAACAGAAAGATGAAGTCTCAAAAACAAAATGAAACAAAATAAAACACTCCTACACAACAAAAATGAGTCTTCTTTTAGCATTTCTTCCACTTTTCTAGCTTTAGAATCAGTTTCTAGAAAGTTACTGATTTTGAGGAAACCATGTTGCTTTGATTTTTCATATTTCTTATGTTTCTATCTTGAGATTTATGCATTTGTTAGAGTAGAACTTTCCTTTGTTTTTAAGTGAGTCTTTTAGAGCATAATTTTCTTTTGTTAAAGTGTAAGGGAATATTGGTTTGTATGTAGTATTGGTTTTCATTCAATGTGGTTTCTTAATGAATTCTCCCTGTGAATTCTTTGACTATGATTAGTGAGTTTTAATTCGGCATGTGTTATTTCAGAGTCCAAATGACCCAGTTTCTCTATGATCTCACAAAAGTGGGGACTTCCTGGAAGTGTAGGCAGCTGTGCTGTAGGTGGCTGTATGTATGCTGTGGACCCTTCATGCTTACTCCCCAGAATTGCCATCAATGTGCGATCTGAAATGATATGGAAGCTACCACTCACAGATTTGGTTTCCATGGAAGTTGTATTATTTCTGCTTGATGTTGCTATGGGGGTGAATTATTCATCACTACTTGAGCAGGAATAGGTCATGGCTTAGTTGATGTACAGTTTTTAACAACTGGACTAGGAGTATAGCTCAGTAGCATTACACCTGGATAGCATGATTGAAGTACCTGTCCCAATTCCCAGCATCACTCAGAAAGAAGAAAAATATAACAATAAACAATTTCTACATACAAACAAACCAGCTATGGACATATAATAATAACCAACTAAAAGAAATTTCCACCTCAGCACCAATAAGAGTAGAAAAGAAAGGAGTAAAAACAGTATGGAATGAACTAAAAAGTTACTAATAAAAGTTTTAAAATTCAAGGAAAAATTATTTAAAAGGGAAAATTTAGAAAGAGCAAAAAAGAATGAACAAAGGATCTAATTAAAGATAACAATGGAAGGAAGGGAAGGAAAGAGGGATAAAGAAAAAATATTTATTTATTTATTTATTTATTTATTTTTATTTTAAAGAGTGTAAAATTAAACACACCAAAGCAGAACAAAGCAAAACACAAAAAAGCAGTATGAGACATAATTTTCAAAGCCAGACCATCAGATATCTTCACTATCTATCATATTGTCTCTTGTTTTCTTCCAACTAGATGTCTATCTCTTCACATACAGAGAATTCACATGAAATAACATAGTATAGAACTGATCTGAACAGGATGAGGAAGGCATGGTAGGTCTTCGAGACCAGACAATAGGGAAGTCAACAATGGATATCATAGTGTCTCTCATTCTCTTCAAAATAGCTATCCATACCTTCATGTATGTTGAAAGTAAACAACACAAAACATTAAAATCACTCTGAAAAAAGAATAATAGTATTGCTGGATTTCACATCATGATGCTATGAAATCAGCACTGAGTACTGTAGTGTCTCCTTTTCTTTGAAGTAGTTGTTCTTTTACTCATGTATTATATAATCAGTTCTCATAAACTGCTATAGGTTCTATGCATGCATGAGTCTCTACATGTATTTGTATCCCTTCTGTATTAGAGGGAAAAGCAAAACATAGCAAGACAAATCAAAGCAAATTCCTATAAAAACATAAAATGAAAAATCATATAAAACCACAGTGCAAGGTGATCTACAATGGTTACTGTGTTGTCTTTTGTTATCTTCAATAGAATTGTCCATTTAATCAGGCATAATTGAATATAGCTGTATAATTTAATATAGCAGTATATGATAATATTAATAAAAACAAAACATTGTAGACAGTGTAACACTTCAAAAGTAGATAAAATCAAACCAGAGTGGGTATCATATTGAATCTTGTCACCTTCAATGTAGTTGCCTATACTCTCAGACTTAATACTATCAATCATAACAGCTTTGAGTAAAATCTGTCAATATAAAACAGTAATCTAACAAACCAGGCTCAATTAAGATCAATCATGGTAAAACAGTGTAAGTTGTACAGGGCTTCAGATTAAGTTAATAGGAAGTTAAGGATGACTACCATACTATATCCTGCTATTTTCAGGATAGATGTCTGTGCCCTCAAATCTAGTACAAGTAGAAAAACTGGAGCAGAATATAATCCATCTAAACAGAGTGGTGTGAGTAATGTGGGTTTTAAATCCTGATACACTATTAACAATATCCTCTGTCTTCTTTTTTTTAGACTATTCCTCCCCTTTCACTCCCACATGGTGCTGTGTATTTTGGGTCCCACCAACTCCCTCAGTTTTTAGATTGTGGGGCAACCTGCTATTTACCTAAGTGGTTCTTAAGTTTCTAATTCCTGGACTTGATCTCAAGTTGTATTCCTTTATCTACAAAAGCCTCAAGATTTTCCTTCATTATGGCTGAGTAGTTCTCTACTGCACATAAGTGTCCTGTCTTCCAACCTAGCTGCAGGTGCTGGTCAAGTTGCCCTATTTCTCTCTGGTTCCCTGTCACATAGAGCATTGTTTTCTCATATTTGATTTTTGGTCCATAAACCCTCTTTCAGGTTGATTATATTTCATATACAGAGCATCTTGATGACCCCTACCTCCTGATCTACTATGCCTGTATTTTTTTTAATGTATCAAGGCCATCTATGTTACAGATTATAGCCAACTTTCTCTGCTATTTTTGTGCCATTGGTTGTTTACTTTTCTACTTCATTCTACTGCCTGCCCCATTCATTGAGTCCTCTCTGTTCCTGAAATCCTGGTATTTTGTTTTCTCTATCTCTAGAATGTCCTTCAGTATTCTCTGTAGGGTTGGATTGGTGGTCACAAATTCCCCCAGTTCCTCTTTGTCATGGAAGCATCTTGTTTCTCCATTAATTTCTAGTGATAGCTTTGCAAGGAACGTCAATCTGGGATGGGGGTTATTTTCTTTCAGGACTTGGAATACTTCTCCCCAAGCTCTTCTTGATTTGGTCTGTGTTGAGAAGTCTGTCATGATTTTGATGGGTTTTCCTTTATAGGTGATCTGTTGCTTTTCTCTGACAGCTTTTAATATTCTGTTTTTATATTGAATTTCTGGTATCTTGATTATTATATGTCTGGGTGTAGCTCTGTTTTGGTTGTAGGTGGCTGGAGTTCTGTATGCCTCATATATCTGAATATCATTTTCTTTTCCTATGTTTGGGAAATTTTCCTTAATTATTTCCATAAATAGCCTTTGTAATTCCTTTGTTTTTACTCCTGCTTCTTCACTCACATTTCTTATTCTTAAGTTATAGATTCTCTTGTCGTCTTTATATTGTTACTGCCTGTTTCCTTCTTAATTTTAAGAGATCTTTCCTTTCATGATCACACACTGCAAACCTGTCTTTAGGTTTTGATAACCTATCCTTAGTTTCTATTGAGCAGATTTTCCAGCTTTCAATGGAGTTTTTAATTTCCTGGTAATCTCTTTGAATCTGCTTCATGTATTCTAGGTTTTGTTTATATTCTTTATCAAATGTTTCTCTACTTTTTTGTGTGTTCCTACCTTCTTCTGTCTGTGTCTTCTTGAGAGGTGCTTAGCATTTATTTTATTAATCTACTTATATCTTGCCCTACCTGATTTAATATTTCAGTTTTGAGCTTGTCTACAAGGTCCTGAAGATATCTCTTAATGTCCATTGATGCTGTGTCTGATGTTGTGTGTTTGCTGCCCTCAGTCTCTTTTGTATTTCCCTCTCCTGGATCAATGTTCTCAGGGCTTTGGGCTGGGGGCTTTTTCTTGTTTCTTTATATTGCCATGTTTTGGTTTCTTCCATACTGGTGTACAGTTTAGGTCCCAGCCCCTTTCCTTGTTGGTTATGGTTCTTCTTAAGCACACTGGCAAGGGATTTCTGCCCTCTCCTGTTTGTTCTTGGTCACTGAGGTGCAAGCAGTGGTGGTGTATGAAGGCTCCTCCCCACCAGGCCAGTCAACCTTCTTGGGGCTTCACCAGGTTAGTGTGTGCTGTGTGTAGGGAATTGGTTTGGGATGACTTATTGGGTCCTGGCCAGGGGTATG
>PVLA01001245.1:347686-384519 GCA_004027455.1 Hydrochoerus hydrochaeris
CAGTATGACCGGCTAGTCACATCAGCATGATTTTGGGTGCTCCGGTGAGTTGCATTTGCATGAGTTCAGGCCGCTCTGGGCAGTCATGGTGGCACAAATTCAGGTGGCTCAAGAGCACTGTGGCCACTAATCTTGTCTTTCCAATGGTAGCCCCAGGACTGTGTGTTTGACCAGCTCTTTTGCCTTTAGTTTCTTCCTGGGTCAAGAGGATCTATCTCCCTCTGCTGGGACTTCTCCAGGATGTTTTATTCTGGTATGAGTTGTCTCTCTTAGAAAGGCTCTTTATCTGCCATCTTTGCAGGAGGAAAAAATTTAACAGGGGTAACATGATATTGGGGACCTGGCCTAAATCCCCAATCTCCCAAATGAGTGTACAGCAAAGGCTTAAATAAATGAAACAAGTGGTATGATTTTAGGGCTCAAAGCAGATCAAAACCCTCTGCAGAGTTCAAGACTCTGGGATCTAAGACAAGGAATGTTTCTTGGTGGTCTGTATTCAAACAAGGAAAGGGTTAGAGTGGAAAATGCAGCAAACCTGAAAAGGACCTTGAGAGGGTCCTTGGGAGGGGTCCACAGATGCCCTATGTTAATATAGGAGGACTATCCTAGGAGAAAGTCTCCAGGTGACTTTCACTGCAGAGAGAAATGTCTGCAGCTACAATCTCTATCTTATTAATTGGGGCTGGAGCCAGGTGTCCTCAACTGTGGCCTACTTTGCCCTTTGAGGTGTCTCTTTGTTCTCTGTTCAACCATGCCCCAGCCATGCCACAGCTCTGCACCTGTATTCAGCTCAACGGCTTCAACAATATGATAAAGGAGAAGATAAAAAGAGAGAGAAAAATGATCTGATCAAACATTAAAAAAGGAGGACAGGAAGAAAGAGAATAATAAATATATAGATATGCACACAACTGCTATGGAAACCAAGTATAATTTTAAAAGTCTTATAAAAAGGTAAATATTTCTGCCTAGGAATAGGTTAGTTGTGCAGCAAAGAATAATGTCCTCCACCTATACCAAAAGGGTCATCTGAGCCCACCCTCTTTGGCCATGTGCTTTATGGAGAAAGCATAGGATATGTGCTCTTCACCTTTTTTTCCTTTGTATTACACCCCTGGGAACTAGATCAAGTTATTTGTGGGCCGAGCCAGTTGCAATAACTCTTGGCCACCCTTCTTATCAGTAGTGGTGGAAGCAAAATGCAAAATTTCCACTTGCAGCCATTTTCTCTGGTTATTATATTTTCTACATATTCATAAGGCAGAGTTGATGGCCTTTGCTGTATATAAGCATGCTGCTGGAGGTGTTTTGGGTCTCATTGTCCTCACTGAACCAAGAGGGTTAAGGCAGTGGAATCCACACAAACTGAAACCCCCTCAGCTATGGAATCCACACAAACTGAAACCCCCTCAGCAATGATATTCCAGTCTTACCTCCCCAGTGTAATTACATGTGCCAGCTCTGGTAGTACTAGCTCTCAAGGCCAACACATGCTGGATAAGTGTATAAATTTTGCTACCGATTCTCAGAGAGGGAAAATGTAGGAACCTTTTATTCCCAAAGTAAGAGATTGAGACACGAACTCCCTATACCATATTGTATGTTGGAGAATCAGGAGTATATCCCCAGTCCCTGTACATTATGCAGTTTCCTGGTCCACTGTCTGTGTAGACTATACTTCCACACAATGTTGAGATCTGTACTAGCTGTGTTTTCAGGTGAGTCCTTTTCCTTTCATATCCACTCTGACCCACTGATCACAGTAGGCATTCAGTGTGGGACTCCATTTCTCACCCTCTGTTCCACAGTTTCTGGGATTGTTTTTCAAGTATCTGCTGATCACTGAAATTCAGCACCTTCCCTGAGTCACACATCTCAAAGAGTCAGTGCTCTACAGATGTTTGGATCCTGTGCCCTGCAGAGAAGCTGGTGGTCAGTGGACACTTAAACCTGACTATCTTTGAACCCCCTTAAAATGATATTTATTTATTTTCTGATACTGGGGATGAAAGCCAGGGTCTTACATATGTTAGGCAAGCTTTCTAGTGCTTAGCTAAATACATATATATATATATATATATATATATATATATATATATTTTTTTTTTTTTATTGTAAGAGAAAAGACATCACTGTATCGCCTGAACATTTTGAAGTATAAAACCATGCATATTCACTGACTTGGAAGTTGTGAGTTCACTTTAGATAAAACTCTAGCCACATGGACTATGTTCCCACAATGCTTTTTCCAAGTGTCTGTGGTTCTGCTCCCCATATCGAATTTCTTGGGTCCAGCATCTGAGCTGGGCACAGAAACAGTAGTGCCTGATGATCACTAGGAGAAATCTTAGCTTTCCCAAAAGTCTGCTTTGCTGTCCTTTCAGTTCCTAAACAAAGAATATTTAATTTAATTTAATTTGCAAAGTAGTCTAATAAAGGACTCTATTTTATATTTTCCCAGGAACTCTGGCCAAATCATGTGAAATGTTTATCCAAATGGAAAGATTTGATTATTGTTCCATGTTTTTTATGTTAGCAAAAATGATATGCAAAGTATTTTACCTCTAATTGATATTATTTCTTTTTCAATTTTTTTGAAAAGATAATTGTCACAATCACACTGGGATTGGTTATATTTGGCATTTTCCTTGGGCTGAGAAATGATTGCATTGAAATACAGGCTAGGTAAGTAAATTCAGATATGGACTTTGAAGAATTACAGTTGCTTTGTAAAATTTGAATTGATGATAAGTACATGATATCACTTTTATTATGAGGTAGGACAATTTAAAAACTGAATGAGTTAATTTTCTTTTTTACACATATAATTTTCTTTCTTATATAGGTACATACATATGTGGAGGTCAAATTTGCCCTTTTTATTCTTCTGATTTTAGAGCTCATTCATATCAAGTACATTCTTGTGTAAAAATTACCACTAACTGCGGCAGTGTTTTTTACCTTATGAAATGGAATCTTCATGCCCATTAAAGGACAACTGTCCATCTCCTCCCTCCCAATACCTGGCTAACACGATTTTACTTTGTGTCTCTGAATTCTACTATTCTAGTACCTTCATATTTGTGAAGTCAGAAGTATTTGTCTCTTGATTACTAATTCATTTCTACTGCTTCATTTCTTCAGGGTCCACCACAATAGTAGTGTATGTTACAATTTCTTTATTTTATAAGGCTGAATAACTGTCTATTTGTAATCTACATACTAAATTTTATCCATTCACTAATTGAGGAAAATTTTCATTTTATCTACTTTTTGGCTATTATAAACAATGCTGCTGCATGTGTACTGAAGTGCATAACAGGTAAGTAAATGTGAGTCTGAACCATAACACATAGCAACCACATTGTTTCACTTGGAATTTTACAAGAGTGTCACAAGTGTTTCTCAAACATCTGGGTCATTAATCAAACAGGATGGGGCAGGGATCAGCACATCCTTTTTTTTCAGTGTAACAGTTTGTTCCTCCCTTGTGCATTTTATGGCTAAGTAGGAGGGTTTTCTGAAGAGTGAGTTAATCCAAAGGTTAACCACAAACTAAAATGAGGTCCTTAAATAAAGTTGGAGTCACTTTTGCAATGTCACTGTATTTCACAGTGCTATACCATCTTGCACTCTTACCAGAAGTGCACGAGGATTCCAGTTTCTCCAGCCATCACCAATACTTAATAATTTTTACCTATTTGAATAATAGATCCACTGGACCTTTGGAGAAAAGTCTGTTGAGTTCCACTTCCCACTTTAAATTGGATTATTTGAGTGTTTTGTTATTACATTGCAGTTTTTATAGTCCTGAAGTATTGATCCTCACGAACTATATGACTTGCATATATTTTACCCAACTCTATGAGTTGTCTTTTCAATCTTTTAATAATGTCTTTTAGACATAAATATATTTAATTTTGATGTAGTCAGTTTTATCTGATTTTTTTTGTTGTTGCTGTATTTTGTTGTTGTTGTTGTTTGATGTATTTCACTTGACATTGATTGGATAGTAGTGTTAAGTAGGTAGGATTTGGTTTTCTTCCTTTACTGTACGGGTAGCACTTGTATTAATATTGTGATCCTGGCCTCTTATCATTCATAATGTTCCCATGAAAATCTAGTTACATGATGAGAATTTAATGGCTGTGTCATATTCGCGCATAGGTGATCAGGACCATCACAGACCACAGGGTGCTCTTCGTATTTCATGTATGGAGGACAGTGTTTTCCCAGGGCCTGGGCTCCATGCTTGTCCCCTAGTATCCTCAAGTTACCTCCTCAAGGGCAGAGGCATGGATATCTATTCTACTACTGAGGAAACTTGAGAAGGCTTGAGTCTATTTTGATGTATTGAAAAGGCTGATTATTTTTGGAAGAAAGAGAAAGTATAAAGGTTGACTAATTCTTCATACAGGTGAAAAAAGTTTTCCTAGAATCATTTATTATTATTCTATAGTAAGATTAAGTATTACAGCTATTTTCAGAATTATGCCAAAATTTTGCATCTTCTGTGTTTCATTTTTCTCCCTCATTGCTTACTTTCTTTTTATGAGCTTTAAAACTAAAGCAACTAATTGAATGTTTAACCTTTCAGACTGTATTTAGCTTATGTAACTCTGTGCCTAATTTGGGAATGATACCTGGCATTTTTGTTTGTTAAACTGAAGGTGATATCATATTTATGACCTGTATATCAGCAGTAGGTATCATGTCAGTATTTCATAGATTTGGTTCCTGAAACCACAGAAACGTATTTTTTCTCATTCCTGGAACCAGGAATCTGTAGTCAGATTTCCACTCCATCAGAATCAGGCTTCTGTAAGGACCCCATGCTAGTTTACAGATGGCTAGCTTTCATTTGTCCCACCCATGGCAGATAGCTCTCTGTTATTTCTCTTTTGTTTTTTTTTTTAAACACACGAACCTCATCTGGAAGACTCCACTGTGATAAATTTTGTGTACCTTATTACCTCTCAAAGCAGTGATGGTGAACCTTTTAGAGAACAAGTCCCTAAACTGCAAACCAGAACCCACTTATTTATTTGAAAGTGCCAACACTCCAATTGAACCTGAATAATGAGATTTTACTTTTGAAAAACCAACTCATGACACCATCACAGAGAGGATTCTCCATGCCTGTTTTGGCAAAGCTGCCACAGGTTCACCACCACTGAGTCAAAGGATGTGTTCTCTAAATACAATAATACTGGGACTTCAGATTCTAAATGTGAGTTTAGTAGAACACAATCCAGTGCACAGAAGCCTAAGGCCATGAATTTCAAACTGTGTTGTAATATGGGCTCATGTAGGACCTACATGGAAAGAGAGATGGGGAAAGTCTTCTCAGAGACATGCTTCGCACTGTGGCTTAACCAGAACAAGTCTACTTTTGTTATTTTATTTTAAAAATATGTTTAGTGTTGTACCATTTGTGTAAATTATTCTGTGGGTAGAAGTCTGACTTACAAATGTGGAACTGACTGTAATGTTGCTTTTGTCCCTGCAGAGTTGGAGTGCTTTTCTTTCTCATGGTCTACCAGTGTTTCAGCAGTGTGTCAGCCATAGATATTTTTATGGTTGAGAGGAAGATATTTATGTGAGTAGGTCTCTTCTCTGAGGGGTATCGGTGGCTGTTGGTGCGATTGACCACATTCAGAATTTGACCAAGGATGCAGTTCTAGGAATCTCCACTATTTTCTTTTTATAGTTTCAAATGGACAAATAAAAATTGCATATGTTTACCATGCATACCATGAGCTTTTGAAGTACATGTAGAAATTATCAATTTTAACTGAAAAAAAAAGTAGTCATATATGGCATAGAAAATCAAGAGGGTATGAGGTTGGCTACCAAAGGAAAGGAGTTTTGGGGTTAGGGTATGGTTAGCAAATGTCATTAGTGTAGAGAAAGCAGCACTAAAGGGCATAAAGAATCTTTTGGTCTTAGCAAATAATTGGTCATGACACAAGCAAGAAAATTTTGAGAGGCTTGGTGGAGATTAGATGGTAAGTTAAGCCTCAAAATTGAGGTGACATGTAAAGTTGACAAAGAACATGACCAACTTTAGCCCTCACTGGTTGGAGGTGTGGGAAGGGAAGCTTTATAGTAAGTAATGAACAGGATGGTTTGGATTCTCATATTCTTCAAGAGTGGAAGGTATTCACCCATGCAGTACTTACGTCCAAGGAAAGGAGTCATCAGGTAATGTAGGAATGAGAACACTGGCATAACATTTTGGGATTATGGAAGGACAATGTCAGAAGAAGATTAGGGTGTAGGGGTTCACAAGGTATTACATTAGAAGGGCTATAGGAAGTCTTTTGCTTTCATATGAAATTAGAGGCAGTAAAAAAATTAATAATTTAAAACTACATTTGAGAACCTGGAAAATTCAGAAGTGGAGAGAGGATAAGTCTCATGATCATGGATATTAGCTCCTGAAACACTGCTCTTCAGAGATAGTGTCAGAGAAGATTCAGATGAGGAGTTTCTGCGGTCTCGGGAGAAAATGAATAGAGCAGACTCTGTGCAAACAGCAGGATTTGTGAGCCAGTGTGTGAGGCAAGAAGAGGAAGTTTTATAGGGAGAATAGGTTAAAGGGAGAGCCTCCCAAGGCTGGTATCCAAGTTCTGGCACCTGAGGAGATGAAGAGTGTAGAGGGTGGGTAGGCTGGAGCATGTGTGAAGCTGACGTGTTAGGACTCTGTCAGCAACAAAAGTCTGTGCAGCCAATGTCTCCTGTTCATGTCTCTACACTCTGAAACCAGTCTAGGCTGTATGATGCACATGTGTATGTATGTGTATTTCTCTATAGGCACGAGTATCTCAGTGGATACTACACGCTGTCATCCTATTTCTTTGGAAAACTGTTATCTGAGCTGCTACCCGCAAGGTTCTTGCCAAGTATTACATTTACCTGTACTCTATACTTTTTGATTGGTAAGTAACAAGACAAAGAGATTGTGTCTTTAGTCTTGGATCTGAGGTGAATCCAGTTTCTCTTTGCAAGCATCTTTTCAATTTTACAAAACAACCCATGAACATGAATCTACTGAGTATTCTAAAGTAGCTGTGCAATGTGGACATTTTTCTCAAAACTTGTTTTCAATTGATCCTTTAAAAGTATTTATAAGCTACATTTTAGGGAAAATATTCTGTGTCATATACAAATATGAAATAAACCATAAATCTATGAGACTGCAGGAGGAGGTGAGATATTTATTTTTTCTCTATTTTTCTACATACATAACTATATAGAGGTAAAATGTAGATAGTTAAGAAATAGGTATATCATTTATAGGTATATATATGTATGTACATATATATATATCATCTCTCTCTATATATATATATATAAAATATAGATAGTTAAGAAATAGCTATATCATCTATAGGTATATATATATATATATATATATATATGTAGAGATAAATACATATTCTGTCTTTTGCCATTCTCAAATGAGACAAAGATGATTAGTTTGTTGTTTGCTGACTTAATGTAAGTGCTTGTCTGATGGATGTACAGATTCATTTGGTACTCAGACTTCCCCTATAACTCACTGACAAACATACACATCAGAAATTCTATTTCTGTTTTTAATTTTTTTAATTTTAAAGAGAATAAAATAGAACAGAGCAAATCAGAACAGAGCAACGCAAGGAACACAGGACTTCACAAGACAACAGGATTCCTGTTCTCTAGTTTTGAAGTCCAGAAATTTTATTTCTAACACACAATACAGCGTAAAATCTGCTAATAGAGCTTAAATTTTCCACTGTACAAATGAGAGTTGCATCATAATATGTTAGGTAAGGGAGGGCTGAGAGATAGCTCAGTGGTTGAGTAATTGTTTAGCATGTGCAAAGCCTTCAGTTCACTCTATAGCACTTTGGAAAAAAAGATTTAGGCATGGAATTCATGTGCCCAGAGTCCTTGTCAGTGTTTTACATATGTTTTTAAATCTTTTTCTATAAGACCCATCATGTTCCCTCAACCTTGTTATGAAGCAGTTTATGAAACTGAATTTAAAACTTTTTATATACAAGAGTTTCCTAGTGCTCTGACAGAGGGTCTTTAGGTTATGGTGGCCCCTCCATCTCCTTGATAGTAAAACCTCTGGGTGGTCATGTAGTGCTGACCCTAGGCTCCTCACCAGTGCAGTGAACACCATGCTGTTGAAATATGTGGCCAAATGATTGGCTGTTCCTGAGTTTCCTGTGAGGGGGGAAGGCAGTAGGGTTCTGGCCCTTCTGTTGCCTGGTGCTCTGTGTCTCAGGAACTCAGAAATTGTTCATAATCATACACACGGGAGCACAGGTGCTGTATGGGGATGTGCTCTTACTGTCATGGCTAAAAAGAAAACTGTGTGATGACTGTACACAGTTATGTGGAGTGGACAGTAAAGATGCTGGCTCAGGGTAGTTGCTTAGTGGGGACATTCTTTTTGTTCTAAAATTATTTTCTCAGAATATTATAGTGTTAATTGCCTAATAAATAATCCCATATACATAGTGAATTGGGTTGCTCAACTAACCCCTTCTGTTCTTTCCAAGGTTCAAAACCAGCAGCTGAGCCTTTCTTCATCACACTGTTTACTCTTGTGTTGATGTCCTGCTCAGTCAGTTCCATTGCACTGGCCGTAGCAGCAGGTCAGAGTGACGTCTCCACAGCAGCCCGTATTTTGAACATCTATTTTCAATTCATGATGGTGAGTTTGAATGGTGCTACTCTGGGAGAGTTTTATTCTTCCTTCTTTCACCTGTTCTGTAAAACCTATTTTGAAGTTTTTATGCATGAGATTCTGATGTGTTTGGGAAACCATACACCGAAATATAGTTTACATTAGAAAATGTACTAAATTTTCTCCTTTCCTCTATGGAACATAGTAACTTGACTTAGGGGTTTTTCTCATAGCTGAGACAAAATATCCAGCACCCGAAATTAAAGGAGGAAAGGTTTATTTTGGGTTCACAGTTTGTAGAAATTTCAGCCCATAGTTCACTGGCTTCAAGGGACTTAGGGATGGCAGAGGGGTGTCACAGAGCAGAATGAGTTCCTAGCAGAGAAGACATGAGACAGCAAGAAGCAAGCCTCCCTTTCCCTCTCACCCCCTCCAGGCTATAAGTCTTTTGGATGAAGTTACTCACACCCAGAGTGAGGCTTCCCATCTACACCCCAAAAACTATGATAAACAATGCTTGGATTACAGGCACATGCCCCACCACATCTGGATTCCATCTGTTTCGTATTAAAATACTTCTGCTTATAATTTTTTGCTTAGTGATTGCATGCCCCTACAATTTATGCTAACACAGATGAATCAAAGGATGACCCAAACCAGTTACCATATATTGTTTCTCTGTCAGACTGAGTACACAAGAATGTCTAGCCTATTAAAATATAGGATCTTTCAGCTACATTAGAAGTAGATGTCCCTCAGTGGTACATAATTAGCACAAACTTTTGCCAAATTTTAGTTCTTCCATTTCCTAATTGCACAATGTCAGTGTAGATTCAATTGAGAAAGTGGCAGGCCTTGTTTGTATTTTCTACACTGTTATGCAGTAAACAAAATGTCATTTAATAAATTAGAATGTTTTTTGATTTGTTTTATGCTTTGACTGGTTATTATGTAAGAGTTTTATACAGGATTTTTAAAAAGTCACTAAGTCCTATTTTATTTGAAGAGCGTATGTTATATAATGTATTTGTCACTTTGCTATTGCTGGGACAAAATAGCATCGCCCACCACATAAAGACGAATAGTTTTGTTTTGGCTCATGGTTTCATAGATGGTCGGCCGGCTCCAAGGTAGACATGACATAGTGGAAAGGTTTGCAGAAAGAAAACTGCTCAGCTCATGGCTACCAGAAAACCGAATGAAGGAGCCAGAGACAAGAATACACCCTTAGAGGCCATGCCCCTGGTGACATGCAAACAAGCCCAGGCCACATGGAAACAAGCACTGATTCCTAAAATCACATTTGTTTATGAATGTATTGGTGGATAAATACACTGATGAGTATAATTCCCCCATGATCCAATCACCTTCAAAAAGCCTCAGCCCTGACCACAGGAGACTTTGAAAGGCTATTTCAGTTCTAAATCATAACATATACTAAGTGTTTGATTAGATTGTCTATGCAGACACAGGAGCCACATTGCCATTGTTTTGCATGTCCCAGCCAGGACAGGTTTAATGGGAACATCAGATCAGTCTCCCTTCTCCTCCAGCAGTCTTTCATGCCATCTCTACTGTGGTACTGTTTTTTAGTATTTTTAAATAGAACATATTAACCATGTTTCCACTTGTGCTTCTCCATATTTTGCTGTTAATTGGTTCCAGGCTTTGGGTTTTGTGAAGCCTGCATTCTAAATCTTAAACCTTCTATATCCCATAAACTTGAGGATAGAGAAGGAAACCCCTATAAATAACCCTGTAAATCTTATTGTTGAATAAAAGTTGATAGGGGAGTGAAATGCTCAAGATTGTTCTGGTCTTGACCAAGGTTGCCAGTTTGTTAAGAGGAGGAGACAGTGATGGTGTAGTTTGAATAATCAGCATAGTTGTCATATTGTGTTCCTGGGTTCTGCATCTAAAGAATCAACTGAAAATGTATACAATAAAAATTGTTTCAGTACTAAACTTGTAGCCTTCATTTCTGATCATTATTCCATTATACACAATATACATTGATACTATATTTATATTGTGTTAGATGTCAAAAGATGATCTAAAATATTCAGGATATTTCCATGTAAAGTTCAAAGGATTATATAGGTCACATGTGATTATTACGCTATTTTGAGATAAAAGCCTTGATGCCCTGTGGAGTTTGTTATCTGTATGTGGGGGTCCAGGATACAATCCCCCTAAGATTCTGAAGGATGACTTCTTAATCTTCCATTGCGTATGATCACAGAGAAAGTTGAGGACATGGTCTTGACCATCAAAGACCTTCCAAATAGGTAGAATGTACAATACAGATGATGGCTATATTGTTCTTTCTTTAAATCCATAAACAGCATCAGCAATTGTGATGGTTAATCTTACTTTTCAACATGATCAGATTGAGAAATGCATGGGTAATTTGCAAAGTACATGTCTGAGTGTATCAATGAGGTTCTTCCAGAGACTACTAGCAAAGAGGACATCAAACCTTTCCTGAATGTGGCTAGCACCATCCAATATATTGAGGGCCAGCATAGAACAAAAACAGAAGAAAGGCCTGCTAGTTTAAACTCTCACTTTCCACTTCCTGACTGACATGAGATGAGAAGCTTTCCTCTACTACCCCCTTCTCCCATGATGTTCTTCCTGGCCACTGGGCCAGAAGCAATAGAGCCAAGTGTCCGTGGACCAAGGGATCTGAAACTGTAAGCCAAAAAGCAATTTTCCTCCTAACTTGTTTCTCACTGGGATTTGTCACAGTGCTGGAAAGTTGAATAATATAGCTATACAGAGTTGTACATGTATGAATAAAAAAGCTAAGTGTTTATAGTGAGTATAAGATATTCCAAAATAGTGTTTGCACTAGCAGAAATATATTAAAATGTATCAAGTTCTTGAAGATGATCTTTGTAAGATGCCTCATGAAATCACTAACTGGGTTCTAGTTTTATGTGCTTTCTGCTTTTGGTAGGTTTTCTTGGGTCTGTCACTGAACTTTGAAATCATGGTTCCTGCGCTCTCCTGGATTCAGTATTTCAGCATTCCTTATTATGGCTTTACAGTAAGTTGTACTCCTTTGTCATTGTGACTAAGTTCCCAAGCAGTAAGCAACCAAAATAAAGCCTAACTATCTCATGTTGGAGGTCATGCTTTGTGGTCTTATCTCGTTCAAGAATTTTATGTCAATAGCTCTGGATAAGACTTTTCTATTAGCCTCGGTTAGTAGAAGGGCAAGAAGTTATGTAGCTTTTCCCCATTCACCCAGTTGTTTGAGAAAGATGAAATGGGGTAGAGGGAGAAATCTCAAAGTAAGGGTTAGACAATGACTAATTAACTTTAAAAAACATTGTATTTCAGTTTAATAAGCAAATAAATGACAATACATAACATATTGACAGAAAATTCAAAAAACAAACCCATCTAATATTCATAGCCATGTTGGCTTTAGTATGGTAATGAACTCCAGAAAAAAACTGTCCCTATGTGTCTAGGGACAGCATAAGTGAGTTTCTAACTTCATTTATTATTACTAATACTGTTTTTTTTAAATTGTGGGGTTTGAACCCAAAGCTTCAAGCATGCTAACAAAGTATCCTTAAGTGCTAGAGTGTTCACCTAGAATGTACAAGGCCTTGTGTTCAGTCTCAGCACTAAAAACAAACACACATCCAAAAGTTTTGCAGGGTACATCAATCTGGGTTGGAAGTTGTTTCCTTTCAGGACTCAAAATACTTTTCTCCAAGCTCTTCTTGATTTAAAGTCTTCTTGACTTTTGTATTGAGAAGACTGCCATAATTCTGATAGGCTTTCCTTTGTCATCTGTTGTTTTATCATCTGTTTCTTTTCTTTGATAGCTTTCAGTATTCTGTTCTTGTGCTAAATTTTGGGATCCTAATCATTATATGTCTGGGTGAAGGTTTATTTTTATTATGGCTAATTGGGTTTCTATATGCCTTATTTATGTATTTATCAGATTCTTTTCCCTTCTTTGGAAACTTTTCTGCTATCATTTCTGTAATAGTCTTCTCATGTCATTTGTGTTGACCCTTACATTTTCATTGACACCAATCAGTGTTATATTGTTTCTTTTGCATCATCTTGCAGTTGTTGAATTATTGTTTCCTGATTCCTTGTTATTTTTAAGAGATCTTTTCTTTCATGATCATAAGCTTCTGTCCTGTCTTCAAGGTCTGAGAGTCTATATTCAGCTTCATTCAAGTGGTTTTGCCAGCTCTCAATGGAATTTTTAATTTCTTGACTATCCTTTTGAATCTTTTTCATGCATTCCAATTCCATTATAATATTGTCCATTCAA
The DNA here is from genome assembly GCA_004027455.1 of Hydrochoerus hydrochaeris. Taxonomy (NCBI): domain Eukaryota; kingdom Metazoa; phylum Chordata; class Mammalia; order Rodentia; family Hydrochaeridae; genus Hydrochoerus; species Hydrochoerus hydrochaeris. Next base: position 360,679 of record PVLA01001245.1, read on the forward strand.
GGTTTCCATCACTTTCTTATTTTCCTGTATTTTTTTGTCTACATCTTCTTTAGATGCACTCAACATTTCTTTCATAATGTTTGTCATTTCTTTTTTTACCTGGAAAATTATTTCTGATCTAATTTCCTCTATAACTTCATTACATTGTTTCTTCACTTCATTGCTATCATTTCAGAAAGTTCAGTTGTGTGATTTCCAGTGTCTTACATTTCAGGATCTCCTGGGTTTGTTTTCAGTGAGCTGGAGGACTGATACTGCATCTTGATCTTTCATTTTGTCATTTTCCTCTGGGACTTATGTGACTGTCCAGGTACCCTCCTGATGGAGTGCACTGGAATGCCGCAAAGCTTCTATCCTCTGATATCCACATGGCTATCCACGTGGCTTGGAGGGAATACCTCCAAACTATGGCACTGGGACCTTGTGATGTGAAGGGCAGAGCTCAAAATTTTCAGGGCTCATCAGCTAGGCTTGTCATTCCCTGATGGATAGCTCTGGGGCTCTGGGCTGGGCAGGGTTCAGTACCTCTGTGACCTGTGAGACTGGCCAGGCACTCCCCTGATGAATTGCATTGGGATGTTGGGCTGGGCAGTGCTTGGATCTTCCAAGCAACTAGCTTGGATGCACCCACAGAGTGTTACACTGGGGCCTTGCACCTGGCTGGGCAAGTTCAGAACCTCTGGTACCTAGGCAGCTAGCCAGGACCTATTTTATGTATTGTTGATATTGGTAATTGAACTCAGATCCTTGCACTTGCCAGGCAGATACTGTGCCACTGAGCTATATCCTTGGCCATTTTCTGTTCCTTTTAAATTCCTTACTCCTGTGAGTTTATGATCCTGGTAGTATCCCAGTAATTGTGTGTTTTAGGAGAGCAGTGGCATATGACACTTGTTTTGGTTTGTGTCTATATGTGCCCCCAATGCCTCGTGCAGTCATAGATGGGGATTTTCAGAGGTGGCTGGATCTAAAATGTGTGATGCTGGGATTAATTGTATGATTCTGGGATTAACAGTGTGACATTACTAAATCAGTGTACTGATTAGTTTAGTACCATTTTAATCTTTGTAACCAAGATAAAATATAAAAGTGGCAGAAAGAAGCTTTGATACTGCTATGCTGACTTTGATACTTTCTGCCTATCTTGAACTGTTTCTCCTCTGCTACACCTGTCTGTTATGCAATCCTGCTTGAAATAAGCTATTGTGGACTGAAACCTCTACAAACTGAGAGCTAAATAAACCTTTTCTCCTTTAACATTGGAAGTTGATATTTTGTTTCAGCAGTAAAAAAGTGATACAACACCCTTGCTCACATAAATGTTTTTAATAGCAAATGTTAATGTTAACATTTTATGTACCAAGAGATATTGTTAAAGATGTAGAAATTACAGTTGGAGCATTACTTGCAGTTAAACTGAATAAGATAGTCAAATTTTGGCCAAGGTTTTACTAATGTTTTGTGTTGTGTCAGCATCTAATCCAAGAAAACTTTTTAGAAAAGTACAGCTATTATTGGGATCCAAAACTGACAAGAAGATATATTTTAAATAACATAAGTAACATTTTTTTCAAAAACCATTTTTTTTAAAAAAGGCCTGGGCTATAGCTCAGTATGAAGGCTTGGATTTAATCCCCAGTGTTACAAAAATAAAAAAGGAAGAAAGAAAGAAAGAAAGAAAGAAAGAAAGAAAGAAAGAAGAAAGAAGAAGAAAGAAAGAAAGAAAGAAAGAAAGAAAGAAAGAAAGAAAGAAAGAAAGAAAGAGAGAAAGAGAAAAACCAGTTAGAAAGAAAGAAGGACATGGAGGATTTAGGTGGACAGAGCAAAAGGGTGGCTAGGGATGGAAGAGTTTGGCTTTAACCTTGGCTAATAAGGTGAGTCGTTGGGCACACGTGTACAAAAGCAAAAAAAAGTAAGGTAGAACAAAAAAATAAAGATAGGTAAAAAGGAGACAAGGAAAGCTATAATTAAAAAATTGTACCTTTAAGAAGACTGTAACAAGTGGGACACAAAGTTACTCAAGGTAATCTGTGTCAGCATTCTTTAGGTTAATGTATGCTTCTTTCCTCAAAGACTCGTCACACCCCAAATTTCTTACAAATATTTTAAGCCCAAAGTAAAAAATAGGAAACTGATCTTGAGATAAAGGAACAAGTTAGGAGAACTCAAAGAATGCTTAAATTATACATCTTAAAAAAGAAAACCTGAGCTCATACCTTTCACCTATAAAATGGGCCATTATCATTCTAGGAAATGGACCACCTTTGCCATAGATTTCAACTTCCTCAAGAGAAACATAAATGTTGCTAGTTCCAAAAGATAATGTGTTTCATTTCTCCAAATTTCCATATTTTGCCCTTGAGTGTGAACTGTTTTAAAAAATTCTGCCTAATAAAGGCGGGACTGGTGGTGCACACCTATAATCCCAGCACTTGGGAGGCTGAGGCAAAAGGATTACCACTGTTCAATATGAGCCTGGACTATAAAATGAGTTCAAGGCCAGCCTGAACTACACAGTGACATGCCATAGTCAAAAAAAAAAAAAAAAACCAAACAAACAAACAAACAAACAAAAAAACTTTGCGTAATAAATTCTTACCAAGCTCTTACTCACCAGTCCTAAAAGTTTTGTTTCTGTGATAGGAATCAGAGAACTGTACCACTCAGAATGTTGAGGCAGAAAGATCTCGAGTTCAAGCCTGGATTATATTCCATAGCAAACTTGATGCCAACCTGAACTACATGCTAAGACCCTGTCACAAACAAAACAAAACAAAATAACAAAAGCCAAAACAACATCACCTGTAGTGATGCACATCTGTAATTCCAACATTTGGTAGGGTGAGGTAGGGAGACCACAAATTCAAGGTCAGCCTGGTCTACACAGCAAGTTTAGAACCAGCCTGCACTACACAGCAAGACCCCGTCTCAAAAAAACAAAATTTTAACAAAGAAAAAAGAAAACAAAATATCCAAAGTGGGGGGAATTTTTTGTAGGAATAAAGACTATAAAATTCCAAAAAGCAAGAAGTATGAGGAAACATTGTAACTTCCAGCTAGGCAACAGTTTCTCTGTTATGATGGGACAAATCTGAGAGCAAAGGGAAATAAACAAGGAAACTGAACTTTATCAAAATTAAAAGTCTGGTCAGGTAAGGTAGTACCTATAATCCCAGCACTCTGGAAGGCTGAAGCAGGAAGACAGCAAATTCAAGCAAAGTAACTTAGTGAGACCCTATCTCAAAATGGCAAATAAATTCATAGATGGATGGATAGATAGATAGATGTTAAGTATGGAAATACTTAATATTAAAAAATAATTTCAGCAAGGTCACAGTTCTCTAATCATAGCTACTTAGTAGGCAGAGAGAGGAAGATTGAAAGTTTGAGGCTAGCCTTGGAATATAAGACCTTATCTTAAAAATAAAAAAGAGAAAGATAAGAAAAAAGAAATGGAATGGAATGGAAAGACAAGAAAACTCAAACCAATAGAAAAGTTCAAGAGCAGTACAAAGAAAAACCCACTTCCTTCACCTAAATTCACCAACTATTGCATTTCCATTTGCTGCACCCTTCTTCTCTACCCATTACATATATTTTCTTATCTCATACCCTATCATTTCTAAATATTCTTGAGTGTAACTCCGGGAAACAAGGGCAATTCACCTTACCATGCTCCCAGTGAGGAAGTCAACTGTCATGGCTCCACCACTATTTAATCCTCAGGTTTCCATTAGATGTTACCAGCTGTCCCTGCAGTGTCTGTTTTCTTTAAGCCTCAAGGTCCTATCATGAAACACATCTTTTCTAACTTTTCTGTTTTTTCTTAACCCAAAAGTTCCTACATCTTTTGCTGTATTTGATAGTTTTCTCCTCAAGGACAGAATTTATCTATGTATTATCTATCTATATCTATCTATCTATCTATCTATCTATCTATCTATCTATCTATCTATCTCTATCATCCAACTCTGTCTATCTAATCTTTCCACACATCATATGCATATATATAAATACATACACATTCTGTCACTGCCTTTGCATGTCTCATCTATATCTCTGTCTCATTCTTTCTCTACAACTCTGTCTCTCCCTTCCTCCCTCCCTTTTGCATGCAGGGGAATTTGCTAAGTAGTCTTACAGAAATGGAAGAGTCGGGAAGATGGCCGATTGATAGGTAGCACAATAGAGAGCTTCTGTGAGAAAAACAACTCAGATGCTAGAATCTAACACCATGGAGAAGACCAGATGAAAGGAGAGGAATTCTCATGACCCAGGAAGAAACTGAGGAAAAAGAAAAAAAAATTTAAAAAGGAGAAGCATGGATGGAGGGCTGGAGCGGGGCATGCTCTGGTCACTGCACTGAGCACGTCTTAGAGTTGGGTGACTCATGATCAAGCTGAGATCATGGCCCTGCTGAGAGCGGGGTTTGGTGAGCTCAAGACCCTTGGCAGGAGGAGGCACTACAAAAAGGAGTGGAAATGGTGAGCTGAGCTTCATGGACTTTGGTGAGTGCTGGGAATTGGGTTCCCCAGAGTGAGATGACCGACTAAACAACATATTGGATTTGGGCAGGACAGGCTTGAATCAACAACTGAAGTGGCATCAGTGGGTGACTCCTAGCCCAAAATGGATAGTTTGGGGTGGGGCATGTCCCTGGTTGGGACCCAATAGCCAGGGATGAGGCTGTCCCAAAACTGTGACATCTGCAGGGCACACACAAACGTCCTGAGGACACTCACTGGTTGAGAGGGGAGGGGCTGGCCCACATTATCCCTGTGTGCACCTCGCAGATCAACAACAACAGGAGAGGGCAGCACTTCCCTAGCCAGTATGCTGCAGAGGGATTGTAAGCAATACAAAAAGGTCCAGAGACCTCCACCATTCACCTGTCTGAAAGAAACCAGAAACATGATAAGACAGAGAAACAGCAAAAAGCCTCCAACCACTGAGCCAGGAAAAGTGAGTCCAGGGGAGGTAAATATGGAGGAGGTTGAGGGCAGCAAATATGCAATATCAGACACAGTCTTATCAGAAATAAATACTTCCATGACCTTATCGATGAATTTAAATCTGAAATTCTAACTCAGGTGAAGCAAGATATAAGAAGATTAATAAAAGAAATGCTGGGTACTCCTCAAGAAGACACAAATGGAGGAACCCAGAGAAAGGAGAGAAGCCTTTGATGAAGAATATAAGCAAAATCTAGCATACATGAAACAGATTCAAAGAGAATATCAGGAAATTAAAAACTCCATTGAAAGGTGGAAAAACTTCTTGACAGAAACTAAAGACAGACTTTGAAAACTTGAAGATAGATTTGCAATGTATGATCGCAAAAGGAAAGATCTCTTAAAAATAACAAAGAACCAGGAAGTTACAGTACAAAGGCTAGAAGACAAGAGATTTATAACTTAAGAATAAAAAATGTGAATGAAGAATCAGGGACAAATATAAATGAAATAAAAAGGCTATTCATATAAATAATTAAGGAAAACTTCCCAAGCAAAGGAAACAGAAGTGATGTTCAAATATGTAAGGCATACAGAACTCCAACCAGCTACAACCAAAACAGATCTACACCTAGACATATAATAATCAGGATCCCAGAAATCCATCACAAGAACAGAATATTTAAAGTGGCCAGAGAAAAGAAACAGATTACCTATAAAGGAAAACTCATCAAAATCACAGCTGATTTCTCGATGCAAACTATCAAATCAAGAAGAGCTTGGAGTGAAATATTCTAAGCCCTGAAAAAAATAACCTCCAACCCAGACTGATGTATCCTGCAAAACTGTCTCTCAATATTAATGGAGAGAAAAGATATTTCCATGACAAAGAGGAACTGGGGGAGTTCATGACCACCAATCCAACCCTGCAAAGAATACTGAAGGACATTCTAGAGAGAAAGAAGATAATGACCAGGATTCCAGGAACAATGGCAGAAAGGCCTCAATGAAAGGGGCAGACAGTGGAATGAAGGAGAAAAGTAAACAACAATGACAGAAAAATAGCATAGCAGAGATGAGGCAGCGAAGATTGGATATATTGCTATTTTGTCTTGATTGATTTTATTCGAATCTGGAATGCTTGAGAATATCAAGTCTGAGAGCAGAGGCAACTACTCTGGGGATGGCAGGATTCAATAGGATACCCATTCTGGTTTGATTATTAACTGCCTTTGAAGTCCTATAATGTCTCCAATGTTTGGCTTTTATTAATAGTGTTATGTACTGCTAAGTTTAATTATATTATGCCTGATGATATAAACAATTTTATTGAAAACAACAAGAGACATCATAGTAACTACCGTAGATCACCTAGTATTGTGGTTTTATATGTCCTTCTCATTTCATGTTTCTATAGGAATTTGTATGGTTGACTTGTTTTGGTTTGTTTTTCCATCTAATACAGAAAGGCTAAGTATACATGTAGAGACTTATACATGTATAGATCTTCTAAACAGTTTACAAGAATTGATTATAGCTATTATAAAAAAAGAGAGGAAACAAAAGTATTCTAAAGGATATAACTGCAGGTATATTTAAGTGTGTAGGACTGATAACCATATTAATAACTTTTTGTTGGATAGATGAACAGAACTGGTTGCAGTCTCACCATTTAAATGTCAACTTTGTAGGCTTTACTTTTGTAACTTGAACAACTACTTCTAAGAGGAAAATATGTAATTATCAACTAGTGATTTCTTACTGGTTATTATTTTTGTTTTGTTTTGTTTTTTTGAAATCTTGTATTATTTCTACCCTCTTTCTGTTTCATTTTTTTTCTTTGAATAAAATATAAAGAAAGAAATGGAAGAGTCCATAATGGCCATCTGGACACTGGAAAGCTGAGGGATCCAGTAGCTTCTCAGCAGAACAAGAGGGAACAGCAGCAGTTTAGACTGAAAACCTGGAAGCTCCCAGGCTTCCAGTCACTGGTGGGAGTCTGGGTTGGAAGGCTGAAGAAAGTGGAATTTGGTGTCCAGGGGCAACAACAGCAGCAAAAGTTGCACCTGCTCAACGAATAGAACTTTTCAAATGCAAGGTAAATTCCTGTTTCTTTCCCTTTTGTTCTGTCCACAGTACAAACTCATTGACTGGTACTACTGATAATTTTCACTCCATAATTTATTGATTTAAAACCCAGATATCTCAGGAACCATTCCCCTCATTATATGATAAGTGTACTTTATTAATTCCATGGCATTTCTTACTCCAGTCTTTAACATATGCTTAATAACCACATCTGTGTTCCATAGCCTTTTGAATCTTCATATCTTTCACCTGGGTGCATGCCAGTGTCCATGAGCAGATCCAGGCCACAAAATGATGTTGTCCTCTTGTTGGTGCAGCAGGAGTTTCAAGCTTTTGTCATTTGATCATGTTTGTGTCTGTTACCTTTTCTGCTGTGATATTACTATTTTCCAATTTGAAATTCACAATATTTTGTGTGGAAGTTAACAGGCTGTTGGGCCCATATTCTGTTCCTTGTGAAATCTCACTGCACTTGTTGTAGCATATGCTATGGTGGTTGCCTACTATGAAGTAGTTGATGTTCAATGTAAAGATGAATTTTCTCCCCTTTTTATTTATTTCCCACTTGGTGCTGTGGAATGTATTGTTTATCTTTCCTAGTTCTTTTTTTGTAGGTTATTTATTTATTTATTTAAAGAGAAAAAACATAAAGAGTAGAGATAATACAGAATTAAAAAAAAGATAAACAGTAAGAAATCACTAGTTGATAAATTACATATTGTCCTCTTAGAAATAGTTGTTCAAGTTACAAAATTAAAGCATACCAAGTAGATAGTCAAACAGTGAGACTGTAAACAGCTACACATGCATGAGTCTCTACATGTATTTCTATAAACTTAAAGCTTTAAAATCTTTCTGAGATAAAGTAAATAATACCTAAATAAATATCATGTCTGAGGATTTAAAGACTCTTTTTTTTTAATTTAAAGAGAGACAAAAGCATGTAAAGGGTAGAGGTAACGCAGAATTAAAAAAAAAAGATAAACAATAAGAAATCACTAGTAGATAAATTACATATTGTCCTCTTAGAAATAGTTGCTCAAGTTATAAAATTAAAGCATACAAAGTAGACAGTCAAACAGTGAGAGTGTAAACAGCTACACATGCATGAATCTCTGCATGTATTTCTATACTTTCTGTATTAGAGGGAAGAACAAAACTTAGCAAGATAAAACAAAACAAATTCCTATAAAAACATGAAACCAAAAAGTTGTATACAGCCATAGTACAAGGTGATCTACAATGATTACTGTGTTGTTTCTTATTATCTTCAATAGAATGTCTACATCATCAGGCATAATTGAATATAGTAGTATAATTGAGTATAGCAGTAGATAATAATATTAGTAAAAATAAAACATTGTAGACACTATAAAACTTCAAAGGCAGGTAATAGTCAAGCCAGAGTGGATATTCTAGTGGATCTTGTCATCTTAAGTGCAGTTGCCTATACTCTCAGACTTGATACTATCAATCATAACAGCTTTGAGTAAAATCTATCAATACAAAACAGCAATCCAACAAACCAGATTCAATTACGATCAATCATGGTAAAACAGTGTAGGTTTTACAGAGCTTTAGATTAAGTTAATAGAAAATTAAGGATGATTACCTTACTATATCCTGTTATTTTCAGGATTACTGTCTGTGCCCTCAAATCTAGTACAGGTAGAATGACTGGAACAGAATATAATACATCTAAGCAGAGGAGAATGAATAATGTGGGTTTTAAATCCTGATGCACTATTAACAATATAGTGTATCAAGGCCAACTGTGTTAGTTTCTAGTTATACTTCTCTGCTTCATTTCTGCCATGCTATTTTCCTGCCATTGTTTGTCTGCTTTTCTTCATTCTACTTCCTGCCCCACTCATTGAGGCCTTTCTGCCACTGTTCCTTAAAATTCTGGTACTTTTTTTGTCTCTCTCTAGAATGTCCTTCAGTATTCTCTGTAGGGTTGGATTGGTGGTCACAAACTCACCCAGTTCCTCTTTGTCATGGAAGCATCTTGTTTCTCCATCAACTTCTAATGACAGTTTTGCAGGGTACATCAATCTGGGCTGGAGGTTATTCTCTTTGAGGGTTTGGAATACTTCACTCCAAGCTCTTCTTGATCTGACGGTCTGTGTCAAGAAGTCAGCTGTGATTCTGATGGGCTTACCTTTATAGGTTATCTGTTTCTTTTCTCTGACGGCTTTTCATATTCTGTTTTTATATTGAATTTCTGGCATCTTGATTATTATATGTCTGGGTGTAGATCTGTTTTGGTTGTAGGTGGCTGGGGTTCTGTATGCCTCACACAACTGAATGTCATTTTATTTTCCCATGCTTGGGAAGTTTTCCTTAATTATTTCCATGAATAGCCTTTGTAGTTCACCTGTATGTATTCCTGCTTTTTTGTTCATGTTTCTTATTCTTAAATTGTAGATTCTCTTGTCATCTTCTAGCTTTTGTATTGTTACTGCCTGTTTCCTTGTTATTTTTAAGAGATCTTTCCTTTCATCATCACACACTGCCAACTTGTCTTCAAGTTTTGATAGTCTATTCTTAGTTTCTTTTAAGGAGTTTTGGCAGGTTTCAATGGAGGTGTTAATTTCCTCATAGTGTCTTTGAATCTGCTTCATGTATTCTACATTTTCTTTATATTCTTTTTGAATGTTTCTCTCTTTTTTTTTGTGTTCCTCCCTTCTTCCATCTGTATCATCCTGAGAGATGCTTCCTGAGAGGATTTCTTTTATTATTCTACTCATATCCTGCTTTACCTGATTTAATATTTCAGTTTTGAGCTCATCTACAAGATCCTGAAGATATGTCTTAATGTCCATTGAAACCATGTCTGATGTTATGTATTTGCCGCCCTCAGGCTCCCTTGTTTTTCCTTCTCCTGGATCAGGGCTCTCAGGGTTCTGTGCTGGGGGCCTCCTTCTTCCTCTCTCTCCTGTCATGGCCTTGGCTTCCTCCACACAGGTTACAGTGTAGGTCCCAGCCCCCTTCCCTGTTGGCCAAGGTTCCTCCAAAGCACACCGGCAAGGGACCTCTGCCCTCTCCTGCCTGCTCATGTCACTGAGGTGTAAGCAGACTGCATATGCCTGCTTCTCCCCACTGGGCCAACCAAACTTCAGGGACCTTTCACCCAGTTAGTGTGTGCTAGGCACAGTGAATTGATTTGGGGTGGCTCACTGGGTCCCGACCAGGGGTGCAGCCCAGTCCAAGCAAATCCCATGAATCTGCTTTGGGGTGGGAGCAACCAACTGAAGTCACTGTCACTCCCAGTTCAGTCTCCTCCTGCCAGATTCCAACATGTCACCCATTTGATCACACCCTTCCCATGGGTGGGGGTTCCAATCCCAGCACTGACCGTGGATTAATGAAGGTCCCTTTGCCAGCTCTGCTCTCTGTTGGGCTCACCAAGCCTGACTTCAGCACTGCTGTCCTTCCTGTGAGTGGTGGTGGTAACGAGTTTGGGTGGCTCTGCCAGCTGCCAGCAGAGTCAGGCCTTTGCAAACTTGGCAGGCCACTGCAAACGAAAGTGCTGTGTCCTGTGATTTCTAGCTGTTTCAGTTGTAGTCCTGACATATTTGATGAGCTTTTTTACATTTTAATTTCTTCCTGTGTCAAGAGGATCCATCTCCCTCTGTCTGGGTCTCTCCAGGGTGTTTTATTCTGGTGAATGAGTTGCTTCCCCCTGGAGGCTCTGTATTTTGTTGCTCACTGATCAGCCATCTTGTCTTCTTCCTATCTTTCCTAGTTTTAATGAACAATATTATATGGGCAATGGAAGCCCTTTCAATATGGCTTTTGTGTTTTTTGTCTTCTTTCTGATTATTCACTTAGCATTTTTTGTTTTATTGTCAACATAATGCTCCAGGCTCAAATGGTATGTTTCCTATGTCAACAGTTTCTGCATGACTCTTCATTGCTTGTAGTGTTGTTAACATTTAGAAACTAAGATCTAGTCATTCAGTTTGCTCAGTAGTACTAGTGTGTCAATCTTCTAGATTCCTTGGGTACAGACCTTGGAAATATATGCATTTGAATATATATATATATATATATATATATATATATATATATATAAAATAGAAATATACTTCCACATTGTATTTGGAAATATATTGAATATAAATGTATATGTGTATAGATTTACATATATATGTTTATCCAAAACAGGATATTATGAATGTTAACCACCCATGTTAACTTTTAGTTACATACACAACACATATACACTGTGTGTTTGTGTCTGTGTGTATATATATTTATGTATGCTATATGTGTATTATACATATATGTATGTATAAGACCCATGTAAACATAAATCTGTAACTATTGCTATTTCTGTTAATGTGAACATTTTAAAACTGTGAATTTGTAGCATTTATAATTGCAATCTAACATCTTAGATTTGTTTTTACTGTTTGTTGTTTCTATGCTTGTAGGTGATTTTGGTGTCCTTATGGTTCCTATTATCTCAATATATTTAGTTACTTGCTAAACCAAATAATTTAATTGTATAATACAACCCATCTCCTAGTTTCTTTGGCTACTCCGTTTGGACACTGCCTTTGGGAATCTCCTCTACCCTACGATTTTAACCTGTCAGGCATACTGCCTTCATGTCTTTGGTTTCCTTTCCATCTTTACCTCACTTTCTCTGATGTACAAGACCTGAGGGACAAGTCTCAGTGCTAGGAATGAAGAGACAAGAAGATAGCAAGATATTTAAAGAGATTTAGATATCCCAAGTTTGAACTCTCAATTGCATGTGTAAGTGAAGATGTCAAGTTATGAGTCTAAACTTCAGGTCCCTTTACAGAGCACACTCATGATATTCTTATTATCAGTAACTATGTTATATTAACAGTGTTCAGTACAGGATGGTGAATTGGTTCAGAACAATGTGACTGTCTCCCTTATGTTTTGCACTGAGTAGAACACCAGCATATTTCTTCACTGCAGGATTTTTAATCAGTCCTCAGGTGCCTCTCTGTATACTCATCACTTGGAATATGGTTAAAATACAGATTCTGTTTCCTCAGGTCTGAGCTGGAGTCCAAGATTCCTCATAGAAAACTTTAATATGATCTTCCAGTATTGATGCCACTGGATCTCAGACCATACTTTGAGTGGCAGGGCTCTCAGGCAATTCCACTTCCTTCTTCAAGTCCTTTCCAGCTTCCTAGTGCCTACCAAAAGAGATTTCAATTTCTGAATGAGAGGTGAATCATGGGCCTGTGTTGCTCTTTTTTAGTCATTTTACTTTGATTCTTCAACTAACATCAATTTACACATCAAATAGGCAGTCTTTGCTCTTGAGCTTCTTGTTTCCTGGATATTTTATTTCACATTTTGTTCACCTTGACTTGCAAGCAAATAGTTTTTGTCTTCTTAGTTCATATTTGTTGGACCTTTTGATATTCTCTGTGGATTATGTTTAGGATAGGTTATGTCTCCTGTTCTGTTTATGGGATATTAATAACTACTTCTATTCTGCACTGTATTGAAATTATTAAACTTCCGGTCAATTTTCTTTGAGGTAGGACATCTTTGGGCACATAATAGGTCCTTATCAAATACATAAATTGCAGTGATTCTTCACATAAAATAATTTTAGTGACAGTGCTGAACAGAGATTTTGACCATTGTTTTCACTATCTATAGGAATCACTCCCGTGCAAAGGTAGCTCAGCACTGCTTCCACCATCGTATTTGAAAAGAAACCATATCTTAGCTTTCTTTGTATCTGTGACCATTCAGCCTCCTCCTTGACCCTTGAAATCTTATCTGTAAATAAAGAAAATCCTGTTACAACTACCTTATAACAAAATTATGAAAATTGAAATGTTATTTCTAAAGCATTTAATCAAGACATAGTAAGTACTCAGTAATGTTAATTGCTAAATCAGAATTATTTAAAGTTATTTTAGTTGATTCCAGACTGTTGATCATCCTTTCAGCAATCTTTTTGATAAAAACATTGAGTTTAAATTCCCCAACTACCAAATAGATAATATGAGGGAAGATGAAAATTTTGTAAGTCATTCAAATAGGGAACAAATAATCCAAAAAGACGAATGAGTAGGGTATTTTATTTTAAAAAAAATACAAGGCTCCATTACTAAAAGATTTGTTATTATCCTTCTCTCAAAACAGGATTTCTAAGCAGGGACTAACAATTATCTTCTTCACTCATCCGACTCAGTATTTCATCTTCAAAATGTTTGATAGCCTCACCTTATTGACCTCAGGGAAACTAGTGTTCCATGGTCCTACGCAGGAGGCTTTGGGCTACTTTCAATCAAAAGGTATGATTGATTTTTTATGTAGCAGGTCTTCATACATAGAATCCTGGGAGAGGGCTGAAGGGGGTTGACAGATGTTTTGTACCTTGTGTTCCACCCTTCTAACACAGCTTTGTTCAGTTAGATGCCACAAATTGTATTCATTCTGTGGCTCTTCTTTGTTATTTAAGTCTCATTCTTTTCACTACCCTTTTTGAGTATGCTTGCATTCCTATGTCTCGATGTTTCCCCCACCTGTCTCTGTTCTACTCCCAGCTATGGTTATTTTCCCTGACAGTTCATTGAGTCATATGCTTGTTTTACAGCCTGCTGTTCTGCCAACTAAACAGTTTTCCAAAGTTCTGGTAGTATCATCTTATTGATCACAAAACAGGTTATGGTTTTTCAATTTTTCCCCGTGCAAATGATCTTGCTCTACCTTCATCAGGGCTCATCATATTTCTTCTTAATAACATGAGATTGACGTATTACAGTGTGAATGGGTTTGAATGACTTGATAATCAATACAATGCCAAATGCTGAATCTGACTTTGATAAAATAATGCTTCTAACATTTTTGAGATTCTTACTGCTGTTTCAGATTGAACAATGTGATTTTTTTTGTTCATATAATCTGCTTCATTTTATGAATATTTCAATATGATCATAGAAATTCCATGACCCCAAATACAGTTTTAAATATTCACTAGTCATTTTCTTTAAATTGTTAATCTCTATCATTTAAAATAATCAAGCATTGCGAAAATGCTTGGAGAAAAAAGAAACACCTGTCTCTGAGCTGAGAGGGAGCTCACAGACAAAAGAGCAACTTGGACAAGTCCAGCTTGGCGAGTGAACAAGTCTATTAGGGTTCCCTTATGAAGCAGTGGACTATGTTAAGGTTGTAGTGCTGAAAAATTTATCGACTCCTCCGTAACACACACCACACTAGGTTACTGATTTTATAGGGCAATGATTAAAACACACTAGGCAAGCTCCTTCAGGAAAGTTGCGTATACTTCACTCCCATTTCATTGTTATTAGGAAACTCCAGCAGTGTCAGTGTGCACTGTACAACTGCAGTGATGTATGACCCTACACACAGCCTCCGTACCTGGGAGAGGCTGGGACCTGGGCATCAGAACAGCTGATGGTGTGAGGACATGGTACCCCACAAGATCAGTCAATGTCACTACAAACACATATGAGTCTGGGAAGTCTGGAAGATAATAAAGTTATGTGTCAAATTTGAGGCCATGTTCAGATGATAGTGCCACAAGAATTTAGTTGGCACTCAGGTGTGCTATGCTGGTCATGTGCTCTTGAGAATTCTTCTCTGAGAATCTGTTCTCAGTGTAGCTATGGCAGCAGGAGAGATAATAAATTGAACCTTGGCATTTGTTAGATAGAAGAGCACTTGTTGCTAACATGTGTACTGCTGTTCCAGCATTTCCTAGAGAAACTTAGCCCAGAATCTAACTGGGAATTTAATTATTGTTTATTGGACCCAGCTAGAAGTTTGGATAGAAGTACTGATAAGCAGCAGAGTACATTGATAGCTCTTTGGGTTTCATAATTTATGACAAACAGGACTACTGTAAGATGCTCTGAAGAGTCAAATAGGATAGTGTATGTGTAATTAATGTGTATGTATTACAAGCATATAACAAATATTTAATATGCATTATCCAAAATATTTATGCATATATTACACTTACATATTTTATGTATATATTTTTGAAAACCTTTAACTTACAATAGACTATTTTTTTCTTGAAGATAGAGAATTATTCAAATATTGTTTGTTTTGCATACATATGAGGAGATGATAAATTATCCAGGAGAGGGGTGTATAAAGATGAAGAAACTGCTAGTTTGTCTTCCCAGTCTCATCTCATCTTTCCTCTGATGGTGAGTCCACTGTATTTTCCGAGAGGGTCAGGTTTGTGCGTCAGGGTTTCTTTCATTCATAGGTTACCTCTGTGGCCCTACAAACCTGCACACTTCCTCCTGGATGTGGTGAATGGAGTCCCTGCAGCTTCTGTACCTCGGAGAAAGGAAGAAGACTGGGAAGGTATGTGAATCTCATACATTTACAGACTTTTGTCTGAGTTGGCTGAAGATTACCAAAGTGATATCTGGTTAAAACAAGGCTCTGTGAGTTCATGTTATTATGGCATTTTGATACCAGTCAACAGACATTGTTGTCCATAACTCTTTGGGTTGCTTTTAATTTAATTTATAAGTGATGATTAGTATAATGCTGCCAGTCAAGAAGGTAATTTCCATTATAATATACTTTTCTGTGCAATATTTTCAAGATGAGAAAATTGACAGTTTATGTAGCTGAACATACTAGAAAACAGGGACTAGACGTCTATATTAAGAATTACATTTCTAGGGCCAGGGATATAGCTCAGTGTCATAGAGCTTGCCTGGGAAGATTGAGGTCCTGAGTTCAATTCTTGGTACAAAGAAAAGGAATTGTATAAGATAAAAAGTGTTTAATAAGTAGTGTCCAAGTTGTTAGAAAAATTTCAGTAAGTTTGTTTTATCCATAAGATTATAACAGTAGTTAGGTCAATTAGGTGTGACTTTTTAATGAGTAAAGGAATAAATAACCTAGTAAATTTTGTGTGTACTAAAGCTTTATGATATTCAAAGAAAAGCTATTCAGAAAAATAGGTTATAATTGTTCTTATTAATGTTTTCCTTCTTTATGCACTTTTATTCTAAATTAACTTCATAGAAGAGTTTTTCAAAAGAGATAAGTCAGCCATAGAAAAATTATTTAAGGATTATGCTACATGTGACTTAAACAAAAAAACAAAAGCTGAATTAGATAAACTCTCACATGGTATGAAGAAAAGGGACTCAGCCCTGAAGATCACCCTTGCCACCTCCTTCGGTCATCAGCTCAGATGGATTGCCTGGCTTCATACAGAAGCTTCCTGGCTGATCTCAAACCCTCTATATTTCAGGTAATCTGACAGACTGTTTATGCCTTGAAAAAAATCATGAGGGAGCAGTTTAGATCTGCTGTTTTCTGCTTCGGGATTATGTTTATCTTCTGTCCACCCTTCCATTTGTTTGTCATCCCCACTCTATTTGGTATATAGAAACAGTCAAAAGAATGAGTAAATGCACATAAATTTTATCTTATGGATCACTTTTCTTGGGTTTCTGAGACTATGGATCTCTACAATGTTTTGATTTATACAAGCTATAATAGATAATCTGAGTAGAATTTTTATTTTTTGAAAAATGGAAAGTAAACACCATGTCAGCTGTTTTTAAGATTTTCTAGTAATTGTCTGCTTTCATCCATGATTTTCTTCCACAAGTTTGACAAAGATCAGGAATTGCATTTTGGAACTCAATACTGTTGTGAATAAAAATAAAACTCTGTTCCTAGGAAGCTTATTTCTTATGAAGGCAGAGAGAATAAATGAATAAAAAAAAATAGCCAGGCATGGTGGCACACACCTGTAATCTCCACACCCAGGAGACAATGGCAGGAAGAGCTCTGTGAGTTTGAGACCAGCTGGGTTATGTAGAGTTTAAGGTCAGCTTGTACTATATAGAAAGATCCTGACTCAAATTTTTTAAAAAAGACAAAAATAAAAAGAAATAAAATAAAATATATTTTATGTGAGATAGCAGAAGAGACTATACAGAAAAATGTATGCAGAAAGGTGATAAAGAGGCAGGAGAGAGAGAGAGAAGGGGGACAGGGCAAGAGGGTTGCTTTGCAGCTGAAGTCAGGATATGGAGAAACCCATGTCACTGAGTTCACATCAGGGTGGTTTGTACTGTTTACTGTTTAATGGAAGTGGCTGTGTGCCACAGTTCTGCTCCCTAAAATTGATCTTCCTTATTTAGAGAGTTTAATCTTAGGCTATATAGAGGGCTTGAAAATGTGTGCATTTTATACTCAGGAAGTAACCAGACTTAACAAAAGTGTTCACTGACCAGTTACCTCCCTTAACTAAGATAATGGGATAATGTTTTCTTCTTTTCCTGTCCCTGTGCTCATTGTTGATTATCAGTCCTTAAGGTTTTTTGTTGTTCTTAGCCCATATGCTGCAAAAAATAACTAAATCTCCCACTTCACTGATCCATAATTTATAAGGAAATCAATTATCTGGCTATTTTATCAGTCACTGACTTTCTATTGGGTTCTAAAAGATGGCATGTTTTTGGCTCCACTGAAATTCTGCAGATTAACACATGTACCATAATTTTCATATTTAAGTATTGCCACCCTCTAAATGTACTCAAGGGTCTCTATTACTAATTGAGTGATACTGTCAGTTGCTCCAAAAGCTTGTGGTCTTTGTGGTTGGCATTTTTGTCCATATATGAATACATTTGTGCCTTATCAAAGAAGGATAAGTTTTTCTGAAGATTTGAGGTCATTTAGAAAGAAGTCAGGAGAATTAGAAAAATCATCCTGATGTAATAAATTGATGCTTCAGTGTTCTTTATGTATTAACGTTTTTACTTGCTCCCAAAAATTGCTGGTAATGTCTTGTCCAAGACATAGTTCTGAGAAAAGCATGACTAAAAGACAGTTGCTTGAAATACAGCAGGATTGTACATGTTTTGGAGCTAGGTTTTCTTATGATTCAAACAGCATTTCCTCATTAATGAAACAGTGCCACAAAAGGAGTCCCAGCAATGTGCAGAGAAGCAGCAGGCTCTAGAATAAGGGTGGAAATTTGTAAGTCCCTGAGCTTAGTGAAAACACTGTTGTTTGGGTATGTAAAATCTATAACGTTTGTTGGGAAATATGCAAATCCTTTTTTGGTATAAATAGTAAATATGGTAGGCTTTGAAGGATATAATGGATTTTTATCTCAGAGAGACAATCCTGCCATTTCAGCATGAAACCATCCATAATTATTACATGAGAAAATAAACATGGCTGTATTGCAACAAATCTTTATTCATGTATAGAGCAGTTTTAATTTCATACAAATTTTACATTGTAAGAAATATTATCCATGACATTTTTTCCTCCAACTGTTAAAAATTCATCATAGCTATTGTTCCCTTAAGGGTTTAACAAAAACAAGTGGCTGGGCCCATTTCACTGTGAGCCATTAGTTTCTTATCTTGTATATTTTTTATTTCTCTATATTTTGCATATGGAATTGATAAAATGTTTTCTGATGTCCTGCTGATAAATGTTATAGCTATTGGTCTTATAGCTCTACATTGAACAGTTTGAACTAGTCATTTGTGAATATCATTGAGATTTGGCTTCTAATTAAAGTTTGTATTTGGAGAATCTTGGAATGAAAGGATTTTCTGTACAAAAATTTAGCATATTTTTTTTCTTTCTTTTTTTCTGTACTGGGCCCAAACTCAAGTGATTACCCAGCACCAGCCTTTAGGGTGCTGTGATTACTAGGATTCATTTAATATGCCAAGAATTTTCTGATTAAATCAACTTGGTAGATTTCATCCCTAGTTATTTCTATTAGCATATTAACCATTTGATAATGGATTCATAATGACTTCAATAGACATCCTTCACAATACACCCAAAGAAATGCTGTTTGATCCTATATTTTTTTTTTCATTTCCGTGATTGGAATAATTCCAATATATTTAATTTTTTTGTCTTTTTGAGACAGGGTCTTTCTATGCAGTTTAGGCTGGACTTGAGCTCACTTTGTAGCCTAGGCTGGTCTTGAACTCAAGCAATCCTCCTGCCTCAGTCTCTCGAGTGCTGGGATTACAGGCGTGAGCTACCATGCCCAAGTATATTTAATTTTTTGAAGTTATTGTGAATGGAATTGTTTTCCTAATTTGTTGCTTAGTAGATTTATTGCCATGATGGCCACTCCCTCCTTCTTCTGCCCAAATTGTTACTTTCCCATTTGTGCACAAAGAAAATTCTAATCAACCTTGAGAATTTTTGCTTCTATATTCATTAAACTGATTGAACTGTAGATTCCTTTTTCAGTTGACTCTTTGTCTTGTTTTAAAACTATGGCAATGCTAACTTCCAAAAATGATTTTGTCCATACTTCCTCACTGAAAATTTCATTGAAGAGTTTGGAGTTTTTGTTAGATCCTTCGTGAAGCTCACATAGAATTCAGCAGTAAATCCATTGATTCTGCTTATTTTCCAGTTGGTGGAATTTTTTATTACCATTTCAATTATATATTGTCTGTTATTGACTTATTCAAGTTTTTTATATATTTTTGGTTCAGTTTTGGAACTTTATATGTGTCTAGTAATCGATCCATTTCTTATGGGTTCTCTAAATTGTTGGAATACAGGTTTTTGGAGTAGTTACTAATAATCATTTGGATTTTTATCATATTCCTTTTGATTTCATTTTTTGGTACCAAGTTACATTAACATGGGTCTTTTCTTTCCTGTTTATGATAAGATTGACAATGGTTTTGCATACTGTTTATTCTTTTGAAGAATCTGCCGTTTGAATCATTGACTGTTCTAATTTTTAGTGTCAAATTTATTAATTTTTTTACTCTTATCTTTATAATTTTCTTCCTTCTCTTAGCTTTAAATATGGGTTGCTATTGTTTTTCTAGAACTTTAGAGTACATCATTAGGTTATTTAACTGGGGTTGCTTTGTTTTTCTGATGTGAGCTCTAAATTTTCCTTTTAGGACTGATTTATTTATGTTCTATAGGGTTTGGGATGCTGTTCATCCATTGTCATTTCATTATAAAACTATTTGATTTCTTACCGGATTTCTTCTGTGGTCCATTGATTTTTCACTATTACATTGTTTAACCTCCATGTATTTGTGTAATTTCTGTGGTTGCTTTTACTGTTGATTGTTAGCTTCTTCTGCTTTTACCCTATAATATGCAGAGGATTATTTCAATTATTTTGTAGTTACTTAGAGTATTTTATGACTCAAGAGCACATCTACTTTGGGAAAAATTTTGTTAACTGCTGAGAATAATGTTTATTCTGTTGGTGGGTAAAGAACTCTGTAGGCATCAGTTAAGCCCACTTGTCCAGTGATGTGATTTAATTCTAATATTTCTTTGTTAGATTTTTATCTGGTTGATCTATCTAATTAGTAGTGTTAAAGTTTTCTACTATGAATGTTTTGGTACTTTTCTGTCCTTCTATGCCCAGTAGTTTTTGTCTTATTAAGTTGGGTACTTCAACATTCAATGTATAAATATTCAGTCTCGTTATCTCTTCTGGTTGAATTACTCTCTTTATCAGTACATAATTGTCATGTTTGTCCCTTCTGACCAACTTTTGGCTTAAAGTTTTCTGTGTCTCATAATATGACAGTTACTTCTGCTTGGTTTCAGGTTCTAGTTGCTTCAAGCATTGTTTGCCATCCTTTCACCTTTAGTCTTTGAGCTTCCTTTTAGATGAAATGTGTTTGCCTCAGGCAACATATGGTTGTATTTTTTTTTTCAGATCCAGTCTGTGTCTTTTGATAGGGTAGTTAAAATCATTGACACTGGGTATGACTATTGTAAACTATTTACTGAATCCTATTATTGCATTATTCTGCCAGTGCAGAGTCGTGTGTGTGTGTGTGTGTGTGTGTGTCTTTTAACTATGTTCCCAGGTAAATGTATAGTTTCCTTTGTGCTCTTTGGTGAGTGCTGGTTTAGTGAACATGTGTTTCTTTAGGATTTCATTGTTTCAGAGAAACAATAAAATCTTCATCAGTGTTTATTTCTTCATCAGTTTCTAAGGCTGATTTTTCAGGATATAAAAGATCTGGATTGACAGTTGTTTCTGTTATAACTTGAAAAACTTTGCCCCAAACTTTCCTAGCCCATTTAGGCTTTTTATATTCTCTTGGTTGAATTTTGGTAGGTCAAATTTTGTAGAAATTTTTTAGTCTCTTATAGATGTTCCAACTTATTGTCTTATCATTTTTCAAAATATTCCTTAATGATCCTTTAGATTTCAGTGGTATTTGTTGCAATAACCCCCTTCATACTTCTAATCTGTACACCTACCCAGCGTGATTGAAGTACCTGTCCTAATTCCCAGCACCACTCAGAATGAAGAAAAAAATAAGAATACACAATTGCTACATACCAAACAGCTGTAGATATGTGGTAATAAATAGTTAAAATAATTATGACTGCAGCACCAACAACAGTAGAAAAGTAAGAAATAAAAATATATAATGAACTAAAACATTAATAATGAATATTCTAACTACATAAGTATAATTTTAAAAGTCTTTTTAAAAAATATAAAAAAGGTAAATATTTCTGCCAAGGAGTAGGTCAGTTGTTTAGCCAAAGATAATTCCCTCAAACTATCTATCCTAAACAGGTCTTTTTAACCTGGCCTCTTTCCCCATTGCTTTATAGAGAAAGCACAGGCTGTGTGCTCTTTGCTGCTTTCCCCCACCTCCTTTGTATTCTTTCCTTGGGAACTAGAGCAAGTCATTTGTAGGCAGAGCTGGTTAGAACAACTCTTGGTCACTGCTCTTCTCAGTAGTGGTAGGAGCAGAAGGCAAAATTTCCACTCGTAGTCCTTTACTCTGGTTATATATCTTGCATACTCACAGGGCAGAGTTGTTGCCTCTTGCAGCCTGTAAACTTGCTGCTTGAAGTTTTGAGGATCTGTCCTCACTGAACCAAGGAAGATGAAAGCAGTGGAATCAAACATACACTGCAATCCCTTCAGCTGTGATATCCCAAATTTACCTCCTATAGGTCAGTTTCCCAAGTTGAAATCTGAAGGTTTCCTCCATTGCCAAGACAAGTCTCAAGGCCAACACATGCTGGATAAGTGTACTATTTTTGCTGCTGATACCCAGAGAGGAACAATGTAGGAAACTACTTTCATTCTCAAAGTAGGAGATTCAGACAAGAACTCCCTACACCATGGCTGTGTGAGGGAAGTAGGAACTATGTCCTCGGTCCACTGTCTGTATAGACTGTACCTCAGCATGGTGCTAAGGTCTGTGCTAGCTATGTTTTCATGTCAGTCCCAGTTTTTCCTTCCATGTCCCCCCATGCTCATAGATCCACAGAAGGCATCCAGCCTTGGGGCTCTATTTCGCATGCTGTTCCACAGCTCTGGGATTGTTTTTCAAGTTTCTGCTGATCACCGAGCTTCAGCACCTTCTCTGAGTCACACATTTCAAATATTAAGTGCTCTCCAGGTGTTTGGATTCTGTACCTTGAAGAGAAGCTGGTGGTCAGAGAATGCTTCAAACCAACTATCTCTGAATCCCCTTAAGATGATGTTATTTATTCCTTTTCTGGTACTGGGGATGAAAACCAGGGTCTTGTATATGTTAGGCAAGCTTTCTACTGCTTAGCTGTATATTTTATATATTTGTAACTGTAACAGAGAAGATATCACTCAATCCTTTGAAATATAAAACTGCATGTTTACTGCCATGGAAGTTGAGAGTTCACTTTAGCTAAAACTCTAGTCACATGGACTGTGTTCCCACAATGACTTCTCCAGGTATCTGTGTGACTCTGCTACCTGTGTGGCACTCATGGGTCCAGAACCTGAGCTCAAAGACAGTGTCTTCATTAGGAGGAATCTTAGCTTCCCCAGGAGTCTGCTTTGCTGTCCTTTCAGCTCTTAAATGAAAAATACCTTGATCTTTGATTTAATTTGTAAAGTAGTCTAATAAGGTACACTATTTTACATTTTCCCTGGGACTCTGGCCAAATCTTATGAAGTTCTTATTTAAATGGAGGGATTTGATTATCATTCTGTATTCCTTATGTTAATATAAATTATATGCAAAATATTTACTGATAACTGAAACTATTTTCTTTGTTTTTCCATTTTTCCTTTTAAAAAGATAACTGGAACAATCACACTAGGGCTGGTTATAAATGACATTTTCCGTTTGCTAAAGAGTGATTGTACTGCAATACAGAATAGGTAAGTAAATTTAGATATGGATTTTGAAGAATTTCAATTGCTTTGTAAAATTTGAATTCATGCTAGGTACATGATATTACTGTTTTATTATGGGGTAGGACAAGATAAATAGTGGTTGAATTAATTTTCTTTTTTACATGAGTAATTTTCTTTCTTACATATGCAGTGATAAAACTCACCCTTTTTATACTTTTAATTATAGAGCTCAGTCATACCAAGTATATTCTTGTTGTGTAAAAATTACCATTGTCTCCAGAAATGTTTTTTGTCCTATGAAATGGGTTCTTCATACCTGTTAAGACACAGCTCTCCATGTCCTCCCTCCCAATACCTGGCTAACATGATGTTACTTTGTATCTAAACTGAACTACTCTAGGACCTTCATATTTGTGAAGTCATAAGTATTTGGCTCTTGGTCGCTAACTTATTTCCAGTGCATCATTTCTTCAGGGTTCACTCCAGTTGCAGTATATGTCACAACTTCCTTATTTTACAAGGCTGAATAACTGTCACTACAATAATGTATATGTAAATTTTATTTCCCCACTCACTTATTGAGGAAAATTTTCATTTCATCTCCTTTTTGTCTACTGTGAACAATGCTGCTCTAAGTGTATTGAAGTGTAAAATAGA
>PVLA01001246.1:0-307621 GCA_004027455.1 Hydrochoerus hydrochaeris
GAAGAAGAAGAGGAAGAGGAGGAGGAAGAGCAGGAGGGGAGGGAGGGAGGAGAAGGAGGGGGAGGGAAGTAAGATACTATTACTGCTGACCTAACCATCATAGCATATGGGTCCTGTCCTTTTTAGATGAAATATAAGGTAACATTTATACCTATCTGGCAGAAGTTCAGACAGCAAAAAAGGTGAACTGTTTGTCCAGCCTGTGAATCATATCTAGGTCTAGGCCCTCCAACTGCTTGGAGGAGTTTAGAAGGCTCACCTACATATCAAAACTCCTGGATCTTGGAGGCAGCAGGGAGTTTTGAGAACATATTGAGAAAATAAGATAATATCCATGTTCACCAGATACTAGGAGATTTCTTTTTTCTGTCACCTGACTCCCATTCAATAATGATGACTGAAATGACCAGCTGTCTTAGCCTGTTTGGGTTACACATGGTGCTCTGAACTTGGGGAAGAGTCTGCAGTTTTCTCGAGGTGTTTATTGCCACATAGAAGTTTCCATGAAGTTTGAAAAGGAATACAGGCCCCAGAAACTGCCTCAAGATTCTCTATTTTCCATAGAAATTCTAAAGCGCTCCATTTCTTTTGAGCCACCACAGAATGATGACACGTTAGACTCTGAGAATGCTGTTAAAATTTCTTTCCAAAGTGAATGCCCTTTCAGGCTGAAGGTAGCCTCGAATAGTAGTACACTCTCAGATTCTGTCTCAATCTTAATATAACAGGACAGAATAAAACAAACATTTTAGAAACAGTGACAATTATGTGAACCTAAGCAGGCCATTTATAGCTAAAAAGGACACTAAACAGTGTTTGGCATTTGGAAATAAAGGTCAAGATTGCTGTTGGGTGTGATGTGATAGGAAAAAAAGAAATCGAGATCAAAGACTTCAGTATCTGCAGTTCATATTTACAAAGGAAGAACATTAGAGTCCCAAGAAAGCTAGGCACAGTGCATTGACGATACCAGACAGCTTGGAAAAGAGTCTGGTTCTCTCATGAAAATGACTCTCTGATTGTTCTATTTCTATTGCCATCAGGCACATGGTAGGCACTCAATAAATATTTCGATGGAAGATCAATTTCTGAATGAATGTCTGTAGTCCCTTTTTGCAAGGGCTCGAAGAAACCTGGCAGGCACAGACGCAACACAAAGAAGCAAATGACAGGGGCCATAAAAAATTGCACAGAGCAGTTGACAAAAACAACTCCCAGGACTCAAACAGTTCTCTTGCTTTTCCCAGGACAGTATGTGCTGGCAGCAACTTGCAGCCTCCCTTTTCTGGCCCTTGTGACTGGAAACATGCTCTTCTCTGTATTTATCAAAAGAGGGCAGCAGAGAAGAGAAGTTCAGATTGGTGGCCCTATGAGCTAATCCATCCCACTTTCCCAAACACCCTGAAGCAGATTTTCCAAACTCTGTCCTTCTAAATATTAATAACTTTCTGGGGGAGCAGGGAAGGATTAAGGATACAAATCCTAAAACTATTTCTGCACACCTATCCCGTAAAAGTGCTTAGGTGTAAGGTGTCCTTTTGGTGTTCTGAGATTAGTTTACAGTATGAAGAATTTTTCAGTCTCTTTGAATGATGAGACAGCTCCCTCACATTTTTATTGCTCTGAATACTTATTAATATCTCAAGAGAAATACAAGCTCTGCAGAAGAAAAGCTCAGAAGAAAGCCATCTTCACAAATTCATTCCTGTCTTTATGCTGAAGCTGATTGTCTCGGGCTTATGCCTCTCTTGTGCCAGCAGAGAAGGGACTGGAACTTGGACTAGTGCCATTTCTCACAATAGATTCTCCAAAGATGGGAGTTTGAAAAAAAAAATGATATTGTATACTACTTTCCGCGTGCCATTTCTCTTCTTGGGTAGATATCGTACCAGTCCTGGAAAGTAAGACCAGCTCTAAAATTTTTACCTGCAAGTTAAAAGATTTCACCAGGGGGCCTCCAGTTGAGTATGTGCCTTTCTGAAATGTCAAGTCAGACCACACTATCATAAAGGCTGGAGATTCATGGATCTTTCTGGCTTATCACCACTGTATCAGTTGCCAGTCTACTGTCATATGCAGCTTTCATCTTTATTTAGAAAGAGAGCACGGTTTTAATGAATGAATAAATGAGTAAGAATTATCATGATTCACTTCTAAAGTTGCTATTGTTGTTACCTTGGAGAATAGATCCTATTTATATTACCTTTATAATTTTAAGGATGATTTCTTAAAATTAATTAGGATAAAATCAGGTAAAGGAATCAATTTTACAATTGATTGGAGAATAGATTCTATTTATATTACCTTTACAATTTTAAGGATGATTGCAAAGGTAATATATTGTAAAGGTAATATTCTCCAATCAACTGTAAAATTGATTCCTTTACCTGATTTTATCCTAATTAAAATCCTTTGACAGAGTTTATAACAGGGAGTGTTTGTGTTCTGGGTAAAATTAGCCAAAAAATGAATTTGTTCCTCGATTTCAAAGTTGTTCACAGAACTAAAGGGACTAATAGGAGGAACAAAGAGTTGGGAAGAAAAAGGATATTTCAGGAGAACAGAATAAGGCCTTTTCTGAGGTTTGTCACTGGGAATTATTATAAGTCTCGAGCCACCTCTCCAGACCTAGATTCCAAGGTAGAATACCTGATGGTCACAGCAGGCTATCACAAACCTACCCATTGGCTAGAGAGAGGTGTATGCTAACTGGCAGGCAGTTCCAAGCCTGCTGCTTGGCTTGAGGGTAGCGGAGATTCATTGGCAGGTCCATTAAAGCCACGAGCAATTTCCCAAAACAACATTACAGGAATATTGCCAAAGAGAGTGAGTGTAGCTTAAGGGCAAGCAATTAACAGCTTTATGTAAGGTCCAAGAAAGCCTCCTTATCTTAGAGATGGGGAGACTAAACCTACAGGGATTATTTGACCTGCCTAAGGTCATGTGAGTAGCAAAGTAAAAATCAGCATAAGAATTTATACTGTCTTACTCCTGAATCAACATTTTCCTATTATCACTTTCCCCTTCTGTGGAATCCCATAGAGACAACAACAGCAGCTACATTTACTGAAGATCCTTGTGGTCAGATACTGCTCTAAGTACTGTGTGAACACTAAGTAGCTTATCCTCATAAAAACCCTATGGGTTATCCCATTTTAGAGGCGAGGGATCTGAGGCATCAAGTCTCCAGACTTAGTAAGTGGCAAGAAAAGAATAAAAATTGAGACTCATCCTAGGACATTCTTTCCAAACAGTATGGTAATAAAACAAGATGAGAAAAAACACAAACCAAAACCAAAAGGAATCTGTGATTTTACTGCTCTACTCTATCCTTCTCCCCTGCATTTCTTTCAACAAATATTTAGTTACTGTAGTGAAGAACTCACAGCTTCAGGCACCCTGCTAGGGTCTGGAGGAGGATGAAAAAGGTGGTCATGACCTTGCCCTACAGTGTTTATAGAATAATAGGGAAGATAGAGTGATAAATTATTAGCGCACACTCTGCCTAAGGTTCTGCTAGATGTCTAGGGAGCAGAGAGAGGAAAGACACTGAGCCTAATCTGGGGGAGTGGGGGTTAGAGAAGACTGAGCCTAATCTGGGGGAGCGGGGGTTAGAGAAACACAAGAGCACCAACAGTATACCACCCAATCCCTCAGACCTTAAGGGCGGGAAGCACTAACACGCATCTGGGCCTCACTGAGACCCCAAACCAAGACTGTTTTCATGGGCCGAATAGCAGCCTCTCTCTGCGTCGTGCTGGGAATGTCCATCCTGCTGTCTCTGCACTCCCCTTTCTCATGTTTTTCATGCCTTTTTTGCTCCAGGTGTTTAACTCAGCCTTACTTAAGCTTTAAACTGCCATGACTTAACTCCAAACCCCACTCCATAAAACCTATTAACACATATATTCACCATTATGATGAATACGGTGGAGTGACCCTCTTCATGCCCATGTTACTTACCTTCCCTCTCACTGGAGAGACTAGAAAGCTACGTATGTCACTTATTTTTGTCTCATTGCTCAGACAAAATACCCTACACCCAAAAAGAAGGAAGGACAGGTTTATTTAGCTCATATTTTGTGGAGAGTTCAGACTGTTAACAGCTGGCTCCAAGGCAGGGCAACGGGCATGGCAGCAGAAGGTAGCAAAAGCAACAAGAACAAAAAGGGGCAGGAGGGAGAGAGGAAGTAAGCCTCATTCCCTCCCTCGTATTGCATGCCGGCTACCCACTCCTGGGTGGAGACAGCATTCACACCGGCCATCCCAGCTTTGGACCAACTCATCAAACTATGAATTGTGCTTCTAGAAACATGAGTAACTGTGCTTCAGCGCAATATGATGTCTTTAACTTTTTTTGGCAGATACTGAGAAAAGGAGTAGCTGGATCGAATGGAATGGCTAGTTTCAGTTTTTTGAAGAATCTCCATACTGTTTTCCACAGTGTTTGTACTAGTTTACATTACCATCAACAATGGGAAAGTTTCCTTTTTCCCCTCAGCCACCCCAGAATTTGTAATTTATTTGATTTCTTGATGATAGATAACAATTCTTTCTGGAGTAAGATGGAATCTTGGTGTTGTCTTAATTTGCATTTTTCTACTGGCCAGTAATGTCAAACATTTTTTCATGTATTTATTGGTCATTTGTATTTCTTCTTCTGAGAAGTGTCTATTCATTTCAGTTGCCCATTTTTGGTTGAGGAATATTTTTAGGGTCTAATTTTTTTAGAATTCTTTATATATTCTAGGGATTAGTCCTTTGCCCAATGTGTAGCTGGGAAATTTTTTTTCCCCATTCTGTGAGTTGCTTTTTTACTCTGTGGTTGTTTCCTTTGCTGTGCAGAAGTTTTGGATTTAATATGGTCCCATTTGTTGATTCTTAATGTAATTTCTTCTGCAATTGGGGTTCTGTTTGGAAAGTCCTTGCCTACATCTATGTCTTGGAGAGTTGAATTTTATCTATTTTATGTTCCAGCGGATTGTTTCCTGTTTTAACATTCAGATGGTTGAACCATTTCTATTTTAGTTTAGTATATGGTGAGAGACATGGGTCTGTATTAAATTTTCTGCTTGTAGATAGCCAGTTTCCCAGCATCATTTATTTAAGAAGCTATCTTTTCTCCAGGGTATGTTCTTGGTCCCTTTGCCAAAGATCAAATAGCTTAATGTCCCTAGGGTTGTATTTTCATTCCTCTACTCTGTTCTATTGATCCATATTATGATTTGTGTCTAGATGTCACCCCAAAGCAACAATAGGTGGGGCCTTTTTTTAGAGGTGGCTAGATCTAGAGTATGTGGCAATGGGATTGATTCATGGTGCAATGCTAGGACTAAGGGTAGGTAGCCCGAATAAAATATAAGGGGCAGACAGAGATTTGTTGTGGGTCACCTTCCTGGTTTGCTGCTTTTACTTGTTTTTGCTGACTTCCGACTACCATGAACTGTTTCTTCTCTGAGATACCCTTCTGCTATGCCACCCCCCTACCTTGGAGAGAGCCAACTGTAAACTGGGATCTCTACAAACTGAGAGCTGAAATAAACCTTTCCTCTTAATTTTTGGTGTTGTGTATTTTGTCTTAGTAATGAGAAAAAAAATTAACTAAGTCAATCCACAAGTTTGCTTTTGTGCCAGCATTATACTGATTTTCTCTCTGTAGCTTTGCAATATAACTTAAAATCCAGAATTGTGATATGTCCTGCTTTGCTATTGTTGTCTAGGATTTCTTTTACTAGTCTAGGTCTCTACTGAGTCCACAGGAATTTTGGGACTGTTTTCTGTAGCTCTGTGAAGAGTGCTGTTGGTATTGTGATTGAAATTGTAGTAGATCTGTATATCAGTTTTGGAAATATGACCATTTTGACTATAATAGTTCATCCTATCCAATGACTTGGATATGTTTCTACTTTCTTATGTCCTTTTTGATCTCCTTTTTCAGAATACTATAGTGTTCATTTTAGAAGTCTTTCACTTCCTTGGCTAAGTAAACTTCTAAGTATTTAATTTTTCCTAATGCTATTGTGAATGGCATTACTTACTTTATTTCTCAATGAGTTCTTTATTGATGTAGAGGAATGCTATTGATTTTTAAATTAGAAATAATTTATTTGGAAAAGAAGTTATATCAAAGGGAGAAGGGTGCTCACTTCATGCTACCAATCATTACAAAAGCAGACATAGGCCAAACTAATAGATAAGATGGCAGTGTGACACTGGGGGAAATTATGATCCAAGAAACTCCATTATGTACTCAAATGCACATTTGTGCAAATTAGAAAAACCTACTCATTCTTCAAGATATTTTTATTACATATTTTGGAAAATTTGCTTTATAAGTAAATTCGTTGTCTGCAAATAAGAATGACCCACTTATATGGCAACCCTAAACATGAAAAACTTTTCTTCAGACTTATCTTTATTTATGTATAATGTTATAAAAATATTAAGCAATTTTTGCATACATGTGATTCTGGGATTTGAACTCAGGGCCTTAATGCGTGCTAGGCAAGTGCTCTTCCACTGAGCACTCCCAGCACGCCAGTGCTTTTAAAATACTTTTAGCACATGACTTGCCATACTAATTGTATCAGTCAGTGCTCACTAGATAAACACATTCAATGTAAGATATATTCATGAGCATATGAATTTATAAGGTAGGCTTACATTGGCTGGCTGCAGAGTCAGGTGTGGAAGAGTACAAAAGGGCCATCTGTGTGCTGAAGATCTGAAAGATCCACTCAAAAGTCAAAGGGCTGGTGTTCACTGCAGTCCCAGGTGAGTCCCCCTGAGGAAGCTGATGCGTCTGTGCTGGAGGACTGAAGAGTCAGTATTGCAGGGCTGAAGAGTCTGAGCTAGAAACCAGAAGACAAAAGTCCAAGGCAATAGCGAAGACTGGAGCTCCTCTGAAGAGACAGAGGGAACCCCCTTTTCTCTCTTTTTATTCCATTCAGGCTACCTGCAAGCCTATTGGTTGGTGCCACTCACAACCAGAGTAAGTCTTTCCTCTTCTAAATTCATCATTCAGTCACAGCCAGAACTATGCTAAGCTAGGCAGGTGGTTGTTTCTTGGGAGCTTGTTTGGAGGGCCTGGCAGTTTCTAGCAGTTACTCAGATACCCTTGATGTAGGATACTGTCCTTGTCCATTCAGGGTGGTTTGCCTTCTTTGAAGCACACAGCTTTAGGAGAGAAGCACATGGAGAGGAGTCATGAGGGAGGAAGGGGACACCTGCTTAGTCAGCCAGGTCAGCCAAATCTACCCTCGCCATCAATGGGGTGACAGATGTCACAGTCAGATTGCCCTCACATCCTGGTCATTTCTTTCTCAAGCTGACACAACAGTTAACAACGACACCAATATAGCAATTAAATTTAGTCTCAATGTTTCACTGTACAAGGGCCACCCACTCAGGAGCTCCTTCTGTCCCTCTTACAGAGAAGATTTCTACTTCTCAACAAATACATATTGCTCTTAAAAACTTTTTTTTCATGTCCACTTTTGGTCCAGAACAGTATACCTGTATGTTTTTAAAAACATAATGTGATGGTATCCTATACATCACAATTTTCTCCTCTATTTTCTTTTTTTGTACCAGAGCTAAATCCCTTTCTTCTCTTCTATTTTTCTAACACAATATAATAGAAATAACATTTTTCCCATCTCCACATTGCATTTCATCTAATGTTTATTATACAGTATTACTCCAAGTGGACATATTGAATTTATATCTATTTTGTAAGTTGAAGAACTTTGATCAATATATGGTTGTTAATATTCTAAACATGATGAAGAAAGTTATGTTGAAAACTTTTACAGTAATGTAGCTAATATAAACATATTAAATTAATATAAATAACATATTAAAATAATATAAATAATTAATAAATAATAAATATCCTTATTTATTGTTATAATAAGGACAATCATAATAAGATATGTTGTTGGGATATAGCTAATAAGAACTGAATTTGCATCTGGGTTTTTTCGCTCCTCTAAATGTCACATTTCCCCATGTGTGTTTATACTATGATGAACCCCTTCAGGATGAAACCTCTGGGGATGCACCCCGCATGAATGTAGTGCACTACAGAGAAGCAGGGGGTATTGTGGAAAGCATGTGGTCTGGGAATCGGACAGACTTGGACTGCTGCACTTTGAAATGTTATGCTCTAAAATAACGACTTGTACAAGAATGCTCGCAGCAGCCTTATGTATAGTAGCTAAGGACTGGAAACAGTGCAGGTGTCCATCAACAGGAAACTTCATAAACTGTAGTGTATTGTGAGTTGTGCTACTATAGACATGGAAATGCATGTACCACTGAAATATGATGACTTTAACACTTTTGGGAAGAAGACACATAGAAAGGGCATAGCCAGGTCAAGTGGAATTTCTAGTTTCAGTTTTTTGAGGAATCTCCATACTGATTTTCATAGTGGTTGTACTAGTTTACATTCCCACTGGCAAGATGGAAGGGTATTTTTTTTTCCTCCTACAGCCTCACCAGCATTTGTTATTATTTGATTATGGTCTATCTATCAACAGATGAAAGAATAAAAAAAGTGTTATTTATGCACAACAGAGTACTACTCTGCCATAAAGAAAGAAAACTTGAGTCCTTGACAGGAAAATGAATGCACCTTGAAGCCATATGTTAAGTGAAACAACACACAAGCTTAAATGCTATACAAATTCTCTTATACAAGAAACTCAGTGTATTAACAAAGAGCAAAATGAAAGATAATAGGAAATAGGGAGGTAGATTTTCTCAAATGGGAAAAGTGTGAAGAGATGGAGGGGGGTGGATGGAAAATGAAAAAGGAATTAAGGTGAGTTATACACATCACGAACTCCACACAGGGAGTGTAAACATTATATTCTGCCAACATGTACTGATAAAAAAAAACCCTGTAGTGTACACATACATGAAGTGCTATTCAGCAATAAACAAATGAACTATTAATACACACAAAAACATGAATGAATCTCAAATTATACTCATTGAAAGAAGCCTTACACATAACATGGCAATTTAAAATAAGCAAAGGTAATTTCTGAGAAAAACAACCAAAACTCTGGTTGCTTCTACAGACTGAGATGGGAATTTACTCAGAAGAGACATGAAGGAATTTCTGGGATGATGGTCATGTTCTGTAACATAATAAGAGTTTGGGGTGTGTGTCTTTTTTCTGAACACGTCTAGTGGTACCCTCGGGATCTATGATTTACCTTGTATATAAAACTTACCAGGAAGACATAAAAAGAGCCTAAATAAAATACTGAGTTCTAGTTAACAATATGCATATGAAGCATTTCAACTTGCTTCAAAATGCACACAAAGTAATGTGGATCAATGGAAGAATGAGGCATTAGCAGATAGGTGCATGAAGAGGCAAGTACCATAAAATGTTGTTGCACAGGTTAGGTTTTCCTGTGTAGTTCAAATTTTTCATAATAAAACATTAGAAAATGCCTTGATTTTGGACATATTTAATGACCTTCTCAGTTTAGATTTCTGCAAGATGGAAGCAGTAGCATTTACTTTACAAAGCAAAGGATTTACTTCACTGCTCTGTCAGTTTATAAGGCAAGAGAAATGTTTTTGGATTTGGTTGCCTTGTGTAGGGGCAGCGGTCTCAAATGGTATGCAGCAACATTATTGGGGTTATGAGGAATGACCTATCTCTAAGCAGATGGTAGGCTGTATATTCCTTGAATGGTTGAATAATTTTTAGTGATGGCAGTTGGCTTTTGGTTGTTTTGTTTTGTTTTGATGGCAATGTTTTAGACTCCAGGAAAAGGAAACATCCCTTAGTGATACTTACCATAAAGGAATTGACAGAGAGAGTAAAAACACAGTATCATGGCCAATCATCATATAGTTTTTGATACTAAGTGAGCATTCATTTATTTGACAAATATTACTGAGTGTCTACTGCATATTGTCTCAAGATCCAGGGATATGGAGGTAACTGAATACACAAATCAGTTCAAGTCCCTGTGCTTGGCTTATATTCTGGTAATGACAAAGTTTATTGGATTTACAGGGAATCAGTCTTTTAGCTGTGACAGAAGAAATGTGAGAGACCTCTCCTTAGCCATCTTAGGGGTTATGGCACATACAGGTGTCAGAGAAACACCTGTATGTACCATAAAAAGACAAAAGCAAAGAGACTGATTTAGTCAAAGTTTTGTGTCACACAGGAGCTTGCAGAAATGACCTGGGGAAAATTGGCGATTTTTATGACTGGCTTGGATGAAGAATGTACAGCCATGTGGAAATGTGAGTGGACACAAGGTGTAATGTGATGGTAACAAACTGAGAGGAGAACCCGGCAAGGCCTGTTCAGTTCTGCATAGCATTTCCTTCCCTGGAGTATGAGGTAGGAATTTTCTTTTGGTGAGAAGGATAAAGAGTGACCTTTCTAAGTCTATGGCTTGCTTTGAGGAAGAGCAGCTTACCTTGGGGAAAAAGGAATTCTGATTTCAATCATTTGCTTTGGAGCAGTGAAAGTGTTGAGAAACAAAAGAATAGGAGACATCCAGAGAAACTTTGCTTCTGAGGTCCTTCTGACAGCCTTCAGTTCAGAGACCCAGCTTTTGAGGTGCTGTACTTTAGAGCTTCACAACCTGAGCTTCAACACAGCCAGCAAAATCCACTGTATATTCACTGTCTTCTGGGCACTTAGAACACCCTCCTAGGCCATGTAGAATATGGTCCACCCTTTGAGGAGTTGCAATCCATCAGAAGAGACAGATTTAACCCAATCATTGTACTAAGTATAATAAACTGATTCCAAGTATGCTAAACACTGAAAGAAGTATAGGATTATAAGAGAACTTAAAAAAATGTCCCCCTATTATTGAGCAAAAGTAATTCCCCCTCCAAGCTTTTCTCAGAGTTAAGAGAATGAGGTGAGCTAGATATTGGCCCCTTTCTTGTGGTAAACAACAAGAAAAGCAACAGATTTCGGTGAACCAGGAAGCAAGGTGGTCATTCGGTTTTGGTTGGTTCTGGATAATTTGGCTGCAATAAGCACAGAGCAAGCATTGTGGAATAGCTTTTAATCAGAATTGGGTAACCTGGAATTAGGTTTTGCTTGCGCCTGCTCAGTTGCTACAGTTCATACTCCAACACTTCCTGCTGACACAGGCACAGGTCCTAGGGATCATGAAACAAAGTGGTCATACAACTCAGCCAGGACAGGAACATCACTGTGCCCCGACCCCCACCCAACCAGGTCATTGATTCTACGTACAAAGAAGACAAATGCCAAGAGAAGATGGAGCACTGATTAGAAATACATGTCTCACAGATAAAAACTGCCATTCCTGTGGTGTCAACGCAACCTGGGAACAAATCAAAGTGGTTGCCTAAGCCACTGTTGCATTACATGCTGTGGGCCAACTCCCCACAATGAATGCAATCTTATGTACTGCAAACATGTAAAAGTGAAAAATAAAAACGAAGTCACGGAGAGCTAGTAGAGAAGCACAAGGTGAAGAAGTTACCCTAGAGGCAAGTTGTGGCCTTAGACCCCCCGACTTCACCACCTCTGCTTCATGCTAGCTAGCTGGAAGGCTTTGGGCAAGTTCCTCAGCCTCTGTTTCCCCAGCTGTCAGATCAGCATCCGCCTCACAAGCTTGTCTCCTTACCCCCAAAAGAATCATTCAAATTAAAGAACTTAGTATAATTTCTGGCATATAAATACTGCATGCACATTTTAGTTTTCACTCTCAAATGACTTTCTAAGAAGATCCTAGTTTCCTCTATAAGGTTTGGCTAATACCTGTGATTTGCTAAATATGTAAAGAGCATCACTCTGTAAGACTGTTTATATAAATACATTCCCAAATCAGAAGAACAACCTTTTCTCTCACCCCCTTATTTTTTTTCAAATTATATGACCCGTACACTCACATGATGGGTCATTTTGTCCATCTTCCTGAGTGGAAAGTGTCCACCTCTTACCCAAGCAAAACTTCAACCTGACAGAAGATGGAAGATTAGCTCTTTCTTAAAGACAATTAGGTATTTGGAAAGCACTAATTTGCTGTCATCTCAAGAGATACAAAATCTAAAAAATCTGTGCATTGTGAGTTGGCAGCAGGCCTTGTATTTGTTTGACAGGCCTTAGAAGAGAGAAGTATAGGAGGCATTTACCTAGACTGCAATTAGACTGAAATGGTAGAGATGTTTTGGTTTTGTGTGAGCTGGTAAGTGTTCTGGCTCTTGGAATAACAGTCTTGCTGAAAAATTAGCACACTTCTTTCTGGTATGTCTTTGCATAAGTCATTCCTCTTCTGCAAGATTAGGTGATACCATCTGTGAGTGTTCCGTCGCCACTCTCAGCTGGCATTTAAATCTGCACTTTCCTTTCTCTGCCTGTTTTTAAAGGTGCAGGAATACAAGAGCTAGCCCAGCTAATGGCCAAACGCTGTGGTTGAGACTTGTGAGCAAGTCTTTTAACCTCTTGCTTCCAACTCCTCATCTAAAGGCAACAACAGTCCTCCGGACAGGGCCCTCCCCCTGCCTGTGATAGGCTGCTTGGAATAGCAACAGCCTGTGTCACCGAAAAGGGCAAAGCCTTCGGAAATAGAAACAAAGTTGGTCACAAATCACATTGGCTTTGCCCGAAGACCCCCCTCCCTCCCACTTCTCTTTATTATGGTAGCATGGAGAAAGTGACCAGTCCTGTCGGCGGTGCAGGACACGGTGGTTTAGTGGCGAGAGTTAGGCTGTAACTTCTACGTGACCATGGTACCTGTTGAAAACGCAGAGGGCCCCAAGCTGCTGCAGCACCAGAAATGCAGAGAGGCGGAGAGCGATGGCAGCTACCGAGCCAGCGGAGCCAGCCGGCATCCTGCCCGCGCGGGAGGTAAAGTGAGACCCTGGGCTCCCGTGACCCGCTGGAAGGGACAGCGGCGCTCTGTGCCTCTGGGGCGTGCATGCGTGTGAGTGTGCGCGCGCGCGTGTGAGCGGGCTGGACGCGGGGAGAGAGGGGACCGCGTTTGGTGGGACCCGGAATGACCCACAGCTGTAACGCTGTCAGCACGGCAGTCTTCTTGGGACACTAGGTGTTAAGAAAATGTGACTTACATACCACTACTGTCGTGTTAGGGCTGGTCAACTGTGTTTACATACGCCAATGTATAAATCTTCATTTTGGAAAAGTTGATTGGCAATGAAGTCTCATTTGTAAAAACCCACACTCATTTTTTTCACCTATTGTTGCTCATGGACAATTATGTAAACATTGTTTTTTGAAACAGTATTGTAAGTGGGCTTCATAAAAGGATCAGTTATGTAATCAATGAACACAACTTTGCTTTCTAAATGCAGCACATGTTGGTAGTGAACTGGAGGGTTGTTCCAAGCCTGAAACCTCTTCTTTGATTGGTCTTGCTTTCTTTAAAACTGACCTTTCAAACTAAGATTTGCTTTAACACATTTCCTTCCAGACAGAGGAGAAATTTGGAGACATTCTAATTCATCCCACTAACCTTTCCTAGCCCACATGT
Source organism: Hydrochoerus hydrochaeris (assembly GCA_004027455.1). Classification (NCBI taxonomy): domain Eukaryota; kingdom Metazoa; phylum Chordata; class Mammalia; order Rodentia; family Hydrochaeridae; genus Hydrochoerus; species Hydrochoerus hydrochaeris. The sequence continues at coordinate 13,521 of PVLA01001246.1, forward strand.
CCGCAGATACACCACACACCTGTTGCTGCTTCTTCCTTTTCATTTAGGGAGTTCCCAAAGAACTGGAGATAAATCATAAAATGACACTGAATGTAAATAATCATCTCCTTCCTACTATTTTCCTCTGCTCTGCCCCTCCTAGTTTTGTATTGCGTTCCCAAACCATACATTGGAATTTCATAAATCATCTAAAAGCCTAAGTGATGTAAATGCATTTGCCTTACACCTTGAAATGGTTCTACACACTGGAGTTGGGGTCGTGGGTTTTCCTGATTATGGAATCCACTCCACAGCCCCTTATGTGGACTGGGACAGGCACCTTCTCTAAAACTAAGAAGCAGCACTTCTTTCGTGTCCTGTGCCCAGCTCAGCCTTCTCTTTCTTCCTCACCTCTAGCCAAGAATAGAGACCTGAGGCCATCTTCCAAGCTGACCTCGCCTTCTGTCCAGCAGAGCTGTACCTCTTCCTATGCATTTGTTTGCCAATTCAGTGTTCCCTAGAAGCAGGCAAGGGGAATGTGCATCCGGGTGTGATTAGAGTTGCACAATTCTTTTTTCTGAATTACTGAGAAACTGAGCTCCAGACAGTAAGCTGAAGTGGTGATGACATTCAAAGGGTGTACTAAGTGGAGTCAGCTGACCATGTCCCAAAAAAATAAAGAAGAATTTCTGTCTTGGAGGGACTTTTTCAGTAACTATTAAAAATTGACTATTTAAATTTTGATATGGCTGTAGAAGCACAGTATTCTTTAATAGCTTATAGTATACAGGTTCACAATTATCTCCATGGAAGGTAATATGTGCTTGTGCTTGTAAAAGTTGAATATACACTCATAATTTACTTCAACTGCAAGTGTTTATGTTGTTATAAAGAAATGATAAGTGAATGACATAAATTATCCTTGAAGTTTAATTTTAAATGGGCCTCTATTATACAGAATAGAAGCCCAAATGTTTTCCTAACATCTCAAATGAGTATAATTTGATTTATGCTGTATGTAGTTTACATTTAGATGAACACAAACTGTGCATTATTACTTTTGTAAATCTCTATAACTTGCTTTGACATTCTTTGCTACCCAAAGTTATTTAGACACATTTATGTTTAAATGAATGCTTGTGTAGCCTTGCTGTATGATTTTGACAAGTCACTTAATGTCCCCAACTTTTAATATTGAGATGATACCTTAACTGATTTTATAAAGGTGCTGAGATGTGAAGAAATAATAATTATAATAATTGGCAAATGTTGCTTTTGGCTTCTCTGCATATAATTTGTGTGTTTCTCTCTTTCACTTTCCCTCTCTTTCTGTCTCTTTCTTTGAGAGCTGCTCGCTATGTAGTTCAGGTTGGCCTTCAGCTCACAATGTAGCCCAGGCTGGCCTCGACTTCATGACGATCTTCTGCTTCAGCTTCCCCAGTGCTGGCATTACACCCGTGTGTCACCATGCCCAGCCTTATAATTTCTTTTATTAAGAAATTCAGAGTATTTACAATATGATTAGCAATTACAATCCAATTTTTGGATTTGAAAGAGGGGATTTTTCCTGTATTTCTAAATGGAAAAAGTAAAAAACATAAGGAAGAGTGAGTTACATAACCTAGAGCAAAGTGATTAAATCATGTAAGATACTGAAAAATAAAACAAAACAAAACCCCTAAGCTCTGGGATTGAATGCTATTGCACACAATGAGGCATTCTGATAGGTCTTCTTTTGCCAGCTTCCCTTAGAAAGAATGCTTTGTTCCAATGACTACAAGTTAATGAACTTAATTCGTTTTTAAGAAGCTAGGATTCAAAATATATACACTGTTAGAAAGTTTTTCAGCTTTTACGGGCATAATCAAATTGACCTTCTAGGGCAGCCTCAAGCCCAATTTGACATCCTGATAGAGAGGGCAGAAATGATTGTGGTGGCCCCCGGCCTAGGAGACTTGCTGTCTGCTGTTTCACCCTCAGTTCCAAGGCTTTCCTTAGCTCATGGTCTCCCTTTCCCCCTCAATGACACTGACTTTATTTCCTATCTGGCCAGAAAGTCAGAAACCAAGAGCAGTGTTGATTGTGTGGGTGCAGATTCTGTCCCGAGAGTCATGGACCCACTGAGAAGACTGTACTTGATCCCCCAAAGATGCCACAGCTTGAAACTTAAGAAATACACACGTCCATCACTCAGAGGAATTCCTAAGATAGTTGCTCTCAAACATTTTAAAGCTGTCAAGTCCTTTTTATATGTGAGAGCCAAGAGGCGGCCAGTATGTAAGATGAGACTATAATTAAGCTTCCACTGAGTGCTGCTCTCAGGTGTAGTCTGAGCAGGGACCCCTTCAATCCATGCTGATCTGGCTGGCTCAGGCTTCCTAGGATCCCCAAGGGGAACTCTTCTTTGAAGGGAGATGGAGTGGGGGGGGGGGGGCTTGTGGAAACAAATATTCCCAAGATAGAGAAACTCTGAAGATAGAGCTGTGATTGTAAGAAGAGGGATTCTAACACCAGGTAGTTACCCTGGACAAAGCTAGGCCTGAGGCCTGGGCCTCCTGTTACAACTGACATTAAGGGCAATGCTGGGCCATGCCATTTTTTCTAGTCTTTCTACACTGTGAAAAATTAAGTGCCAGAATACCCAAAAAGTATTGTGCTTTACAAATGTGTATCCAATGGGTGGATCCATTTATCATCCCATGGATGATAAAATAAAGGATGACAACAAAAAATTATTGTGCATATTAAGGTATTCTTGAGGAAATGACAGGATTTGTAGACAGGTTGATTTATGAAGTTTTGTGACTGGTAATGAGACCAGATTTAAAGATAAAACTCTCAGACATGGTGGTGCACACCTGTAAACCTGGAACCTAGGAAGCCAAAGCGAGAGGATTGCAAGTTGGAGCCCAGTCTAGGAAATCTAGCAAATTTAGTGAGACCCTATATCAAAATGAAAACCAAAAAGGGTTAGAAGTATAGTTCAGTGTGAAGGCCCTTGGTTAAATTTGCAGGACTGAGAAAGAGACAGACAGACAGACACAGAGACATCTCTCCTTTTCCAGTCCAGTCAGTACCTCTGTGGGACAGAACATTTAGCTTCATTTAGAAATCGTATCAAAAAGTCTAAATCTGAGACTGCACGACTGGGAAGTTTGAGCAAATGGCTCCTCTGGGGCCTTCTAGAAAGTGGAAGACTCTAAACAAACATGGTGCATTTTGTTTCACTACAAGCTCTGGGTGGAGCCTTTGGCTCGGGCAGTAAGAACAGTGCTCTTGCCCCCGTCTAAGGACACGTCACCCAGAGAGATTGTCACTCGCCACAGCCGCCCTCCGGGACAGCAGCAGCAGAGCCAGCAGCAGGCCACGGCGGGCTGGGAGACATGGTTGCAGCCTGAGCCAAGCCAGCCAAGCCCCGGGGCCCACCTGGACCGGCTGAGCGGACCCAGCACACAGCTGCATGCCTGAACTGGCTCTTGCAGCCAGTGCCCCTCCGGATAGGCTGAGGCCTCCATCCCAGTTGTTAAGAACTGTATTTTCAACACCACCCTGCTGAAGTTGCTGTAGATGGGTGGGATTTTATTTTCATTCAAGAATAATCCTTGAATAGTGGTTTTAGAGGTAAAGTTTCCTCAGTAGTAGGGACCAAAGCACTAGTTAGCATGAGTTAGAAAATCGGAGAGCTCCAAATGGCCTTCCATTTGTGGGTTAAAGCAGCTATTTACTCTGAGTCTATGAGCAAGGCCTGGTTTTTTAATTGAACAGAGATGGAATGCTCTGGTTCAGTGTTTTCTCATGATCAGTCTTTGCCAGAAGGAGGAATGATTGAATAATTTAAAATACACAGAGTTGAGAAAGAGAAAAGTTGGGTGGCCTCTTCCCAAGGGTCTCTTTGATCAAATACCAAATGAGGGCAGTTTCTCATCAAATCATCCCTTGCTAAGAACCAAAACTCATAAAATCACAGGAACTGAAATTCCTTAATACATTTCCCACCTGAAATGGAGTCCTTTTCAATAACCTTCACAATAAATCATAATGTATATGTGTTGTTTCTGTGTTATTTTGGGTTTGCTTATTGATATTATTTTCCTTTCTGTGTTGTAGCACACACATTTATACCTCTACTAAGTGTCTATGTCTCAGTAACATTCTCTTCATCTATTAAATTTGGGTAGAAGTCATAACATGATTAAAATAATTTTCACATCTAATTTTAGCAGCTTTCATTATATTTGAACAATGACTCATTTTCTATTCTGCCAACATAACAGGGAGAAAAGTGCAGTCCTGCATTTGACTTATAGGAATATTTTTTTCCTCAAGGAAATCAAGTGTAATTTTACTTCAAATTGTTCGATTGTGGTTCCCTTAGAAGTGATTGTTCCTCAGACCACTGGTGACTCAGGTCTACCTGGCGTGACAGCGCTGCGGAGCTATTAGCAATACTCAAATACTATACAAAATGTTTCCACCCTTAATGAAGTTGGAGTTGGGAGCTGTCTGCCAACCTAATTTAGAAACTTGTCCAAAATAACACCTCAGCTTCAGATGTATGAGGAAAAAGTAATTAGAATTGATTGTTATGGTGAGAGAACATCTCCACGCTAATAAAATGTTTTGTTTCCATTGGGAAACTCAGCTGTAGAAGCCATGAGGAAAAACCACACAAAGAATGTTTTTCTGTGACATAAGCCCAATTATGTAGGTTCTGTCAGTTTTGAAAACAGATTCAAGAATTTATGCAAAGGCACAATTGAGATGCTGGAAGCAGATAGAAATTTATTTTTCTTGATAGCAGTAGGAGAGATCTTCGTCATGTTACTTTCATATTAAGGAGATCTACTGCAGTGATCCAGATTAAACAATCTTTTGTTAAATGACTTTTTTTTTTGGCACTAGGGATTGAGACCAGGGCCTTCACACTGAGCTACATCCCAAGCCCTTTTTAAAATAAAAGATAGATGATAGGAAGTTGGGAGACTTTTCTCAACAAGGAAGAGGATCAAGAGATGGAGGCAGGGAGGAGGGAAAAGGGGTGAAGGAAAGAACTATGATGTACTATGTACGTGAACCAGCTCCCCACAGGAATGTAAGCATTATGTATAATGAACATGCACTAATAAAGCAAAGATCTGAAAAAATATTTTTTTGAGACAGGGTCTTGCTAAATTCTAGGTTGTGCCAACTGGGCTTGAATTTTTGATCCTCCTGCCTCAGCCTCCCAGAGAGCTAGGATTACAGGCATATGCTTCCACACCACATCTGGCTCCCCCTTCTTATCTACATAACAACCCCAACCCAATCAAATAATCATGCTTCCAGGTCACAGATGGGAACCGAGTCCAAGAGAACAAGTTGATTGTTACTGAGTTCTTACCGCCGTCTACCAGGCTCATTCATTTTCGCCACTCTGTGTATTAAATAATAAGATTATATTTACCTTACAAATGAGACAGAGAGAAACAGAAAGTTTAGTCTTGCTGGCCTTGTCAAAGTTTAGGTGTGTCTAATCACTCTGATTCCAGACTGTACTTTCACCATTCAGACTGGGTGCCTGCTGCAGAAAGCAAAATGATTTTCTTCCTGTAGCACAGATAATAGGTGCATAGAGGTCTGAATTTCAGCATTCATTCCAGCCGGAGGGTTGGTTCTCTTCATATCCACCAGTGCTCTTTCTGCTTTCTGAACTGCCCTCCCTGGGAATTTATTACACTCCATTCAACCCTTGGTTACATTCTATTTGAGCTAGTTTCCTCAATTTTCATGTGACATGTTTTTTTTTCTATAAAATTACAAGTCCCTGGATGAGACATATATTCTGGTATTTACTAGAGCTCTGAGCTGCCTGACAGTGCTTGGAAAGTGTTTTGCAATTTGTGATACCTGGGACTTGTTCCTTTTCCTCTGTGCTGCTAGCCATGGCATCGGGGATCACTACATGTGACACAAACCCTGCATCCTGTGCCATCAAATCCGGATGTAACTAGTATTCACCATAATCACTAAGGTTGGTTTTGACAGCTATCCAGATGAACCTTGCCTGCCATAGGTGACAGAGGCAATGCCAGCACATGGCACACGAGTGATTGTTATATGAGCAATAAGTGGAGAAAGGCTTGTTGAACTTGAGCATTTTAATTCAGAGAATCCTTATTGGACACTTGCTGTGGGACAGGCTTAGTGCTGGATAGAGTAAGGACATCTAAGACATTAAGTCTGTCTATAGATTTTACCAACTCATCAGGAAGATAAAAATCTAAACCCCTATAGTCATGTGCCACATAATGACATTTTGATCAGTGATGGACTTGCCAACATATACAACAGTGATCCCCTAAGCTTGCAATGTATGTTCCCTGTCTTCCTCCTTCTCGCCAAAGTTTTCTCTTTGTATTATATAAAGTATTCCAGCATTTTCTCCCTTTCCTTTATATCTCCCATAGTCTACCTTCCCATTATGAAAATGTCCTCTTGTTTTCTCCTTTGACACTCATGTGACCATCCAGTTCTTAATTTTTTAATTTTTTGTCTTTTTGAGGCAGGGTCTCACCATGCAGTTCAGGTTGGCTTTGAACTCATTTTGGAGCCCAGGCTGGTCTTGAACTCAGAACAATCCTTCTGCCTTAGCCTTCTGAGTTCTGGGATTACAGGCGGGCACCACCACATCTGACTCTGGTTCTTAATTTTAATGAATAAAAGAGTTCTTCCAGAAAGAACCTTCATCTATAGGATTTAAAATACTTTTTAATGGTCTTCCTATTTCATTTCCCTAATTTAAAAACTTGAACAGCACAAGACACAATTTTCAGCCATTTTTGAATATGCAGGCTTCTTATGAAATAGATGAATAACTTCAAATTGTCATATAATTATCCTTGCAGTTTTATATTTTTTGATTAGATAATACAGAATGACAGTAAGCTACTATCTATTCATGAACACATTGTATTTTTTAAAATTTTCATCTCATCAACATAGAGTTGACATTTTAAAATACAAATGTGTTGCTATTTTTCCTCAGTATTTAAATAATCATTCATGTGATTAGTTCATAAAATGGTGCAGATTTCACCACAGCTCCCACTTATTAAATGTTTTCATCCTAGATATGTTGGAGGTCTCCCTCCACACAGGATGAGTGCTCCTGATTCAACTTCTTTTAACCAGCTATTGAACAATCTCCATGAAAATATGGAAGCAGATGCAAAATTGCAGTATCACTGAGAACCAGAATGTGAGTTAGGGCTTACTGCTAAGCAACATGCAGATGTAATGGTAGTGTATAAAGGGGGCAGGGCAGTGTTAAATTCTTACATGATTCCACGGTGCATCCTCATTTATTTGACAGACTGGGAACTTTTACCACAAGGAACAGGAGGCTGGATCCATATGCAATTATAGCTGCTTTCTCTGAGGACCATATTATGCAGCCTAATTCTTCCTACCTCATCCTGTCATTATTATTTCTTTTTTGTAACTCCTCAGGAGGTAGTTTCTAGAACTTCAAAGATTTCTGGGATGGGTAGGGAAGACAGTCTTACTAAATTTTGGAATAGAAAATCAGTCCTAAGAAAGGACAAAGGCTAGAAGAGCCACCAGAGAGGTGCACTGTACAAGTTGTAGTTTTGTATATAATGATTTTTGACAAGCGAAGAACTATAGTCTGCTTTAAATGATCCAGGAATGATATTCCCTATTTATAATCAGGGGATCAAAAAAGTAGAAGCAAAAAAAAATTCTTTCTCAGTCTAGTGAATCCATACCAGAAAAATAACTCCAAGCATCAGAAACGTGGCTGGCAGCTGTGCACATCATTTGTGCCTCCGGTTTCAGACCTAAGAGATTCTAATTGCAACCAGGCAGCCATGCTGTGTATTCAGGCATGTCTGAGACTCAATACTCAACAGCCGCTCCAACTGCCCTCTGATTTTCCACATTCCCATCTGGGTAACTAAGAGATTCACTTTTCACTTCCTAGTCTTTCTCCTAGTCATGGTTGACCAGTGACTTATTGGTTCTGGTCAGTGAAATGTGAGAACAAATCTTCCAGGATGCTTCTGAAAAATTCCCTCCTTGATAAAAAAAAGAAACATATCCCTGTCCTGAGCCTCCTCCATCGTCTTCTGCCTTTGTCTCTGGTTCTGTGACAGCCTTATTCCTGTTGCTGTGGTACATATGTTATGTACCACCTTGCATGTATGTTAACAAGCCAAGGGTGACAAAAGAAAATCTTTGAGAGGCAAGAATGGAAGGCTAGGTAGGGTGCAAATTTTTGGAGACACCAAACCCAACATGATCTTCTTGCTAATTAAAATAAATGCCATTACGTTTTCAGCCCCTGTTTTCAGGTTTGTGCATTCTTATAGTTGAAACATTATAACTGACTTGAGGGTAAAGACATTGCATGTATGGTTATTGGAATATATGAGGTGTGATAAAAAATGTTGTGAATGTTGATTTTTTAAAAATACAGGAAAAAACACACTGCCATTAATCCTTCTCAAAATGCTCCTCCTTGCTTTGTACACACCTTCCCCTTTGTTCTGTCACTTTCCAAAGCAGTTCTGGAAGTACCAACTATGAGCATCTTTAGTTAGGCTGATGTGGCTGCCTCTGTGCTCTGAATTGTTACAAAATGACTTTTTTTTTGCCTCATTTTGACTTTGATGAAGAACCAGAAATCTTGCAGGTCCATATCAAGTGAATAAGATGGATGCATCGTAATGTTTCTACAAATCTGCTTTCTGTTGGGTGGTACCTGACAAATAGCATTCACCTTATTGTGATCATAACTCATAGAAAAACTCACAAAAGAGGACTTTCAGAACCGCTTCAGAAAGTGGCAAGAATGATGGGTTAAGAGTGCTAGAAACAAGGGAGGGTCTTTCCAAAAGAAGCAATGGCGATGTGTATATTACCATAATAAAACCATGTATTTTGATCACTTTATATATATTTCAAATACAATGGAAAGGGACTCATTTTAAGATTTTTTTGTAACAGGAAACACAGACTTTGGGATGCAAATTCTTTTGTTCTCAATATAATTTTTTAAAGCAAAGACTGAAAAATAATGTAAAACATCTTCCATATTAACCTGCTTTTCATTACTGTAATAAAGTATCTGAGGCAGGCTGACTTTATTTCAAAAGGTTTTTTTAGTTCTCAGCTTCTCAAGCAGAAAGTGCTAGATTGGGGCTTCCATTGGATCAGCCTCTGGTAAGGACCAAGGCCTATGTTGTCATAATAGGGGGACCATGCGTAGGAGGAAGAGATCACATACTTGGACAGAAAGGTAGTAAGAGATTCAGGAGTTAGGCTAAGGCTTTTGTAAGGATTCACTATCACCAGAACTCACTCTAGAAAAGTAGCATTCTACTTCTAAGGGCGGAGTGCCCTAAGGAATGCTCCGAAGGCCCACTTCTGTGCAGTTACCATCACCTCTCATATCACCACACTGGGACCACGGCTTCAATAAATGAATCTTTAGGGAGCAAACCACATCCAAACCATAGCAACAGCTAATGATGAGAGTAAATCAAGGTGAAGAGAGATCAAGCAGAGAACTGAGAGCACATAAACTTTTATAAAAAAAGAAATGGAGAGAGGAAAAGAATAAAACCGACAAGAATCACCCAAAAATCTGAAATGAAGAGAATAAACATGAGAAACTGTTGTAGGGTGCAAATAAAAACAAAAACAAAACAGGAAGATAGAGATAAAATAATATGCAAAGCTAATATGTAAATAGGTAAGACTATTTATAAATAAATATGTACCTATTTACCTATATGTAAATAGGTAAGCCTGTTTATAAATAAACAGGACAAAACCAAGAAACATATTAGAAAAAAATCTTTTTCTCAATCAGCATCAGAAAAATGTAGAGGAAACAAGAACCCAGACTTATCTTGGTTAAAGCTGAAACATAAGGGAAGGAGGAAGAGAGGAAGAAGACTATACATGCATTCAGGCAGAGGAGGATAGCGTGTAACAACAAAGCCAAACCCCAGTGAGCACTAACACGAAAGTCTAAACAGTGTCGCCTCTTGAAACCTCTCTTGCCAATGAGAAATGAGCAAACATTTATTTTAGGAAAGTACGTCTATGAGAGTACTACTAAATCAAACCTGGCTTGGAAAAATGAAAAAGAATAATAGCAAAGTTTCTTTTTTTCTTAGAAAGGTCAACCAATATTAGATGTTGAGGGAGGCCAAGGATCTATTGGTCTGAGATTCACTGTGTGATAAAGGCAGGGTTGGGGTGTAGGAAGGAGTAGGGGACAGAAGTTAGATGAGGGAAGTCCCCCATATGTATCACCACAAAGGGTACCACACTGTTCCAGGACTGAGAAGTAGTGTCTTGGGCCTGTGAGGGGCTGGCAAACCCATATAACACATCCCTTTGGGATATGTGCTCTAGGAGTGTGAGAAGTGAGTCTTCCGGCCAAGCTGCCTCTTTCCTGGGGTATCCTAGACCTCTACTGAGTAAGACCTGTGCGACACATACTACTGCTCCCCAGGGGCTGCCCATCTAAGGCAGGAGACACACATAGCAGTATAATCTGGGGTGCCATATATAGAGAAGAGAGATCATTGCTAACCCAGGAAGGTAAGTCTGGAAAGATTTTGTAGAGGTAGAGATATTGATCTGGAGCTTTAAAGATAAATCAAATTTCCCTCAGCTGTGAAGGGAGATGAAGGATGCTGTGATAGAGGTGGTGACGTGTGTGTGTGTGTGTGTGTGTGTGTGTGTGTGTGTGTGTGTGTAGGAGCACAAGAGAAGAACGAGTCAGGGAAAAGCACAGGAGTTTCTGGAAACAGTAAATGATGCAGATGGGCCAAAGAATTAGTGCCTGAGAGTGATGTAGAACTTGAAAACCCCTCCTGAAAGGCGGGCAGCTAAATGCTGAATGTGAACAAGCAGAAAACAGTCCCGTACGCAGGGTGATATTTAACTACATATTATGCAAATAACATTGAAACACTTTATGTTCTTTCCAACCATGCTCCATTAACTAGCTGACAATAGCACCAAACACTTTATAGAAATGCTGCAAGCGAGCTATTCAAATGGTAAGCATTTATGGAACCATAAAGTTCTACCTGCTAACCATTACATAATTGCATGTATTGAGCTTAGTCTGATGATGTAACAGTGGGGAGGGGAGGACCAAGGATTGGGATTCTGGAGTGCTGCTTCTATTCATTCATTCTACTCAAACATCAACTGAGTATTTTCCTTGTGCCAAAAGATTAGAGGTGAGAATGCAGATATGAGTAAAGCAGATGTTTGCTTTCAAGGAACTTTCAATCTAATAGTGAAAACAAACAGATCAATAAGCACATGCCTTACAATAGGATGGGTGCCCCGCAACAGAGTCTGCACACAGAGAGCACAACAGGCTGGGAACCGGACAGGATACAGCATGGCAGGGGAACGAGGCCACTCAAGGGGGTTTCCTTGGGGAGGGGGTACTTGAGATGGCTGAGTTGGAATGACAGGCATTCATGGAAAGGGAGCAAGAAAGGGGAAGCCACATTGGAAGGACATCTGGGGGCCACTGCAAGCTTTTCTTGAACAAAACATGAAGGAGGGGTCTTTTTAATTTGCAAAGCATTCACAGTTGGTCAAGCTGTATGATTACCTGGCTGCCTGCCAGAGAAACCCATGTGTGTGTGCTTTCCAGCCTGCTGCGGGGCTTAGTTAGGCGGCAGGTATTTGTTGTACACCCATTATATACATACACCCTAGTAGGCACAAGAGGAAGAAAGGCAGAAAGAAGGAAAGAAGCAGGAGCTCAAACATTGTGAAAAATGGAGCATTTCATGTCAAGCGCTAGTTAAAACTGTAGTTAAAACCCACCGTGAGCAGAGACAATGCAGCTATTGTTGTGGCAGCCAGCTTTGTGTCTCATGGCCAGCACTGCTGCCTGCCTGCCCTCTGCGCCCTGGTGCTGTGGGTCTCACCATTTGTTTGCATAAAGCTTCTTGATTGGGCTCACATCTTCCCATTACGCTTAACAACGAATCACCATTGCATCAAAAGAGACATTGGAAATCTTCCTTTTGCAGGGGCTCCTCTTCTAGCAAAGTGACCAGAAGTCACAGGGGATGAGCAGAATCAGCAGCCTATACTGTTTCCACTTCTATAGGAGAGAACAGGGATGGAAAAGAAAGAACCCTGAGAAGGAAGGCCATGAGCAGAATGGCTGGCAATGCTAAGTGGCATCATTACATCAAGAGTAACTGACTTCAGCGCTGGGTACTTTTTGAAAAACACTAATTACAAATGATTGTCTTGCCGTCTCCTGCAGCCACCCAGCTCTCACGTCAGTGTTTAGAAAAACAAACCCCACCTTCCTGCCATTGCTTCAGACCATGACCTAACTCTTTCTTTGCATTCACTGCTTGAGTTCTTGGAAAAATTATCTCTACTTCCCAGCATCCATAGAATACGATCTTCTAGTGGATGTCGTGCAGTATTTTGGGGCTTCAGACTTGGACCCTAAGGGGATCCTTACACAATGAATTAGAATTTCAAACCTCAAAGAGATGGCCCATGGTGACACTTCAGCAGCCCATAGGAAGGTGAGTAAGGGTGCTAGTTTGGGGCAAACACTCTTAAATATAATGGGGAAGATAAATGAAACTGAGACAACTAACATCTTACTTTAATTCTGCATCATAAAACCTTGTTTTGGTAAGCAAATTGTCCAGAGATGGGTAAAATGGATAAGAAGAAAAGTAATAGGTTATAATATGTAAAACTTAAAGTAAAATGTTTTTAACAATTAATATATGGAAATGTTCTCATGTCTCTTTGTCAGTTATACTAAGTGCTAGGTTCTGGGTCTTATGAGGGAAATTGACCACCCTCACCAAAGAACTACACAAGTGAGGTAGGTCTAGAAAGCAGCAGCAGAAACCAATCTTTTCAGTCAAGTGTATGCCCCAGACCACAAGAAACTGGTTTATGTTCCCTACTCCCCAGCTTAACTCTAGCCATCACCAAGATAGAACAATACAGCATCAAAGGAAGAGATCCTTGAGTCTCAGGGAGTCTTTGTGTTTGTAAAGAAAAATTCTTTTCCTTCTAATAAAAGGGAAAACACTGAAGGGGAAGGTGGAGAAGGTAACAGGGATATTTCCTGCAATGCAAGCAATTCTGGCATGATTTTCTTACATCTTTAACTAAGTGTCCCCTGCTGCCCTCAGCCACTCCAAATGCCCTTTCTGGGACCTCACTCAATCTACCTCCTAAAGAATTTCATTCTCTACATCATTTATTTCTCCAATCAGCATTTCAGTGACCAGTTACGAATTACCAAACACACATACATCAGACATTGATAAGCTGAACAATAGCAAGTAGAGAGAAGACTAAGGCCATATCTTTATCCAAATGAGAAGGTCCTACCTAATTAATTATCCTCCGGGTAAAGGAGTTTGCTGGTGGAGGTTTTAAGGTCATATGAGGAAAAGAAAGCATGGAAACTGAGGAGATGAATAGCTTTGTAAAAGAGTACTTCAAAGTCATATTGTGTGAAAAAAAAAAAAAAGGAGCATACAAGGTAATAGGTAAAAGGGTACTTCCAGATATTTAAGGTTTTTGGAAGCAAGGACCGCATCTGTTTTATTTCACTACATGCATACGTATTTTAACATTTAGAAACATATTTTGTCTATAGTTTAATCACCACAAATCAGTTTTATTAATGGGGAAGAGGGCATTTGAATGTGCTTCTTTGTCTAAATATTCAGTGGTGATGATGATGATAATGATTTTTAATCTCCCACTTCCAATCAGGATCCTGGAGATGAAAAATACCTTGGATATTTGTAATGAGAAGAAATATAGATCACCTTAGCTTGCTCTTTGTGGTTCTCAAAAATTAAATGGCATTTCTAAATCATGCCCCCTCTTCTCAACCAAGGCAGTGTTTAATGGCCCTGCCTCAGCCTAGGAGCTTGCATGCCCAAGCATTTGCTTCCACCTCACCTTCCTTATATCTCATTTCTGCTTCTTCTTTATTTCCTTTTGTGATACTCCCTCTTCGACTCCTTTCCTGATGTGTCCTGCATTAAATAGTGGAAACTATTCCTAAGGTCTTGGTCATAATCTCCTTGATGTTCACCTGTCTTTCTAATGACCAGGCCATTTGCATGGCTTTAAATACCAAATACATGCTGCTGATACCCAAATTCCTGCCTGCAGCCTTGGCATACCTCCTATACTCCAAATCTGTAGACCCAACCCTTCACTGGGCATTTTTATCCTAACATCTTAGAAGTAAAACAAATAAAACATTGTAATATGCTCAAAATGCACTCCTTTTATCATCGCACACTGATTCTGTCCCTAGTGTTTCCTGGGCTCATTTATTGTACCATGTGGTCTGTAGATATATTGGAATACTGTAAAATCATCGCCTTCAAACCACAAAGCTATCTTTGGGGCCCCACCCACTGTCTTACTCTCCAACTCATGAGCAAATGCTATGGTTTTAAGTTCCAAAACATGTTTGTATTTGTTGACTTATTTCCAGTTCTGCTCTGAATACGCAAATCACCTCCTCTTGTCAAAGCCAAGGCAACAAAGGTCTCTCTGCTACCAGTCTTTCTCCTCAAAGAGCTAGTATACACAGCAGCACCTAGGAAAATAAGAAATCCATTGTGTCAGGGCCCTCTGAGCCATTTGATAGGTGTCAGTATCGTCATTCTGGGAATACAAGGACAAGGTATCGCTGTGACCTACCAAGCCGGTATAAAATGGCCTCTCCACACCTGTCCAGATACCCTCTCTGGCCTCTCCCAGCTACCTTTCTGGTCTTCCCTTGAGCCCCGCGCACTGTATGACAGTTTCTGAGACATAACCGAGACTTCCCTGTCCTCCACCCTGGAAACTAGGAACAGTACACCTGTGTTGGAATGCTCTTCCACTGCCACTTTCTGTTTTTTGTTTGTTTGTTTGTTTGCTTGCTTACTTTTGTTTTGTGTCTGAAATGTGGTCTCACTAACTTAAGCTAAGTAAATTGAGACTGGCCTCAAGCTCCTGATCCTTCTGCCTCAGCCTCCCAAGTGCTGGTATTACAGGCGTACACTGCTATGTCCAGCTCGTTTTGAGATATGACACATACCCACGAATCTTTTACCAAACATTAATAACCTCTTGATACTTTCTGTAGGATTTAAATTTTTTAAAAAGAGAAAGATATAAAGTCCTCTTGTTCTCATTCAGTCTTTCCTCTTCTTTCTTACCATGAGCAGTGGGTGTTGCTAGTTCCTCCTGCATCATCTCCCTTTCTAACACAACCTTGACTTTGGCCTTCACACATCACCCACCTCCACCCCTTACCCCAAATCCCTGACATACGTAAGCAGAAGCCAACTGCTCCCCAGCCATGGCTGGTCATCCAACGGGGAACAGTAGGCCTCCAAGAAGTTCCTATGCTTGCTGCTGTGTCATTGGAGGCTCGCTCTCAGAGAGCCGGGCCAGGACTAGAAGAGCCAGGGTGCCCAGGCATGTATTAAATGGCGTTCTTGTTTGCTCAGTCTTTATTATCTATCATTTAATCTCACATAGTTGTCTACTCTTAACTAAAAACATCGCATCAAAGAAAGAAGAAAACTAAATTTCCTAAATGTCCCCACATCTCTCTGCTAACACAATAAAACTGGTATTTCCATCTATAGCTAATCAGTTTTGGCTAGTGCATTGTTTTCTATAGACGTGTTTAAACTTCGTGTTACCCAAGACTTACTCGGGTCTAAGTCCGTATTCGAATAGAAGATGTTTAAACTAACAACTCAGAACTGACCTCTCTGTTTCTCCGCTCTCCTTGTAGGTTGCAGCATGTTTACTTTCCTGACATCTGTCACCGCGGCTGTCAGTGGCCTGCTGGTAGGTTATGAACTTGGGCTCATCTCAGGGGCTCTTCTCCAGATCAGAACCCTGTTAGCCCTGACCTGTCATGAGCAGGAAATGATTGTGAGCTCCCTGCTCATTGGGGCCTTCCTTGCCTCTCTCACTGGAGGGGTTCTGATAGACAGATATGGACGAAGGACTGCAATCATCGTGTCATCTTGTCTACTTGGATTTGGAAGCTTAGTCTTGATCCTCAGTTTGTCCTACATAATTCTCATCATGGGACGCATTGCCATTGGAGTCTCCATTTCCCTCTCTTCCATTGCTACCTGTGTATACATTGCTGAGATTGCTCCGCAACACAGAAGAGGCCTCCTCGTGTCCCTGAATGAGTTGATGATTGTCATCGGCATTCTTTTTGCCTATATTTCAAATTATGTATTTGCCAGTGTCTCCCATGGCTGGAAGTACATGTTTGGTCTTGTGATTCCCTTAGGAATTTTGCAAGCAATAGCGATGTACTTTCTCCCTCTGAGTCCTCGATTTCTGGTGATGAAAGGGCAAGAAGAAGCTGCTAGCAAGGTTCTTGGAAGACTAAGAGCAATCTCAGACACAACTGAAGAGCTCACTGTGATAAAATCTTCCTTGAAAGATGAGTATCAGTACACTTTTTGGGATCTGTTTCGGACCAAGGACAATATGAGAACTAGAATAATGATAGGTCTAACACTGGTATTTTTTGTACAAGTCACTGGACAGCCAAACATATTATTTTATGCATCAACTGTTTTGAAATCTGTTGGCTTTGAAAGTAATGAGGCAGCTAGCCTGGCTTCCACTGGAGTTGGGGTGGTCAAGGTGGTAAGCACCATCCCAGCCACCCTTCTTGTAGACCATGTTGGCAGTAAAACCTTCCTCTGCATTGGTTCATCCGTGATGGCAGTTTCATTGTTGACTATGGGTATTGTGAATCTTAACATCCACATGAACTTCACCAATATCTGCAGAAGCCATAGTCCTATTAACCAGTCCTTGGATGAGCCTGTGCTTTATGGAGCAGGAAACCTATCAGACAGCAACAATATTCTCAGAGAGCACTTTAAAGAAATCACTTCCCACAGCAGGGGCTCACTTACACCCATGGGAAATGATGTGGGTAAGAAAAGGGAGATGACCTCCACCTTCTTACCAAATGCTGGACTACACCAAACTGAATACAAGATAGCCACGGACCCTGAGGAAGTCCCATCTTCTTTGAAATGGCTGTCTTTAGCCAGCTTGCTTGTTTATGTTGCTGCTTTCTCAATTGGTCTAGGACCAAGTAAGTACTTTAGTCTTTATTCTTTTCCTCTCTCCCCTATGAATTCTATTGTACCATCTTTGATCAGAAAATTCTAGTACTATATGGCCTTGTTTCACATTAAGTAGTAGAAGTAAGATGAGGATAATAATGGTCACTAATGGTTTCTGTTAATGTGGAGATACACTTGACTTATACTGGCTTTCTGAAAAGCTCAGCATTGATATTGAACTGAAGGATAAGTTTTCCATTGTATGTCATTCAAGGATATAATCAGATGAATCAGACATGGGAAGAATGTATTTATTGCTCAAGGGTGTTTTATTGTTTTATGAATCAAAGTTTATGGGGTTACATTTTCCTCCATGCCATTCCTGAGTTTATTTACAGGTTAAAGAAAAGAACCAAGTGTTTAGCTTTTCTGAAAGACATGATAATGGGTGTGTCACGAAGAAAGGAATTATGAGTTGGATGCATTATTTCTTCAAGTAAATTTTACTCTAGTTACCTCCCAGGAATTGTCTCTCTCAGCATTAAATGGGAGAACTGGAGTCTAGTTAGTCACATCTAACACAATGCTCTATTTCTAGTCCCATGACCAAGTTTAAATACCTCTCTTGAGCAATCTCTTAAGGATGGACCTGCTGGGATAGGTTATTTATTAAAGTTCTGTAGTCCTTTATCCTCGCACTCATAACCCAAACCTTCCTGTAAGATGGTTGGGAAGGTCTTTTCTATACCTTTCTAGGAAAGACATGCATAAAAATCCATGATAGCCTTTTCTACCACCCCATCTTTTATCCCATTCCTATTTTTCCTTCATATTCTTCTCTCTCTTTTCCTCTTCTTGCTCAGGCCCCTCCTCTCTATTACAGAATTAGTTGAGAAACTTCTTCACAAGGATCAAGAAGGCAAATAAATTGGCTCAAATAAAGGGAAGTATTAGAGGTTCTGGACAAATACAAGAACAAATGCTGTGTTGAAGAGGGCACCTGGTACCAGATGCTGGATAAGGATTCTGTGAAGAAGGTCACATAAGGGCTTGTTCTAGCCATCAGTGCTAGCTTGTTAACTGTGCATTCAGGAGATACATATCAAGTGACTCATTTTTAAAATAGCCAATAGCCATACTAGTGCTGGGAAAATAGTAATGAACAAGACAGGCTCTATTCCTGTAATCAGGGAGAATATGATGGAATAAATGAGCTACTCTCCTTCATCAACTTGCTGCTCAGCAATGGTTAGGATTGGTTGGTTGCCCAGTCTCCATTAATTAGTGACTAGACTCACATGTGTTGATGTTGCTTGTCCTCCCCCAACCCTACCTTCTCATAGTTCAACTTCCATGCCCACATCTAAAATATCACTTTCTAGATATTGATTGTTCATTCCATCGATGAGGGAAGACCCGATGGACCCTGCTCTTTGCTGTGTTAGGTCAGAGGTGGCAGCTCAGGCTTAATCAGCTGTGGCAAAGTTGGGTCTTACATTCTAGAGCATGGATGGCTAAAAGCTGGCTGTCCTCTAGGCTCTCAAGTAGATGTATTTCCACATTAAAAAAAGAAGTGTGGGGATAGGCGGAGCAAACATTACCATTCCATCAGCCTCTAATTGTTATGGCTTGTTCCTGCACCTTGAGCCTACTTGTTAAGTCTTAATTATATTTATCATTAATGAACAGTTTCCTGAAAACAAGCCACTACCATCATCAGGATTCAATTATCACGGGTGTACATCTGTGACATACTTACATCGTTGTATTGATGTTTCAATGACATTTGATTAAGCATCTTATTTCCATTTTATTTCAAGAAATGTTTCATAGTCTATCAGAAGGGCAAGGTATGGGTACTGTTTTATCTGAAACAACTTGATCTTGTTTGTGGAACTTTTGTATAGAAATAAGTGCAGCAGGTTTTGTTCATTTTATAAACTATGAGTGTAGTCATCAATCCCTTAATTTCCTTTATCAGAATCATTTTCCTTCTCTACATTCATGATAAAAAATATTACCTTTGCATATCAATTTTCTTTATCTACTCTTTTGAAATATCAAGAATCTAAGAAAAGGTTATCAGAAAGAAATATCAAGACTCTAAGAAAAGGTTATCAGAAAGAAAAAGAACTCTTCTAGGTTTTAATTCAGAGAACCATCAGGTTGAAAGAGTTTATGTTATGACACAGATCATAAAAGACATTAACCTAAACTTCCAGAATAAACATATTTATGGTAAGAATACTTTTACCTTTATGCCACCCTTTTTCATTAAAATTTTTTTAAATGTAGCAAATTCTTCAGTATATTATGCAGCATTCATATCTGATTGTATTGGAATTACTCTTTTCAGAAAACCCAGTTTGATTTTGGAAATAATTACTGGAGTCTGTTTATTTACCTTTTATGATTCCTGAAATAATGTTATCCTCTAATTCTTTTAAAATATAATTTAAGCTTAGATTCAACTGGTGTTTATAAGCAGCTATTATGTCAAAGACAAGAATAGGCAATCTTGTTTTGATCCTAATAGAAATCTTAATGTGTTAGCTTTCCACTGCTGTGACAAAATACCTGAGACAATAAATTTAAAGGAGAAAAGATTTAGTTTGGCTCTTGTTTTCAAAGGTTTCAGTTCATAGTCTCTTGACCCTGTTGTCTTTGGGCCTAAAGTGAGGCAGTACATCATGATGAGAAAGTGTGTAGTAGAGGAAACTGCTTTCCTCATGGTGGCTGAGAAGCAGAGAGAGAAAGGAAGGAAGAAGCCAAGGTTTCAGTATCACTTTAAAGGACAGGTCTCCAATGACCTGACTTCCTTCTAGCAGGCTCCACTAGTGCCAAGGTTAGGGACTACACCTTTGACATATGAGCCTTTGGGGGCATTCCAGATCTCCAAAAATTAATAATTAGTTTTAGTTCAGTCCTCTTTTTGAATATTTTGAACTTTTGTCCATCCATTCTGAACTTTTAAATGGGCCATTCTGTTCTTTGCTGCAAGCTCTAGATAAATGAGCATATACTTTTTATGAGACTGAGCTCTAGGAGAAGCAAAAAAGAGAATAATAAGTTTCTGATGCCCATTTACTTGACTAACTGAACTTGATTAAGGAAATGTTAAATGCATGAATTGGTTAGAATTCAAGTTCAGCTGATGTAACAGGGACCAAAATAATAATAATGTCTTAAGTAAGTTGGGTGTTTCTTTTTCTCTCATTTAACAGTTGGAGATGAATAGTTTTGGATGCTAAGGAGGTGCCAAGGGTTTGGCATCAGAAGCCTATAGTTTTCCCAGACTTTATGTTGGCCAGTACTTTAATACTGGTTCCTAATCTATCATGACAACTATTTTAAAATACTAAGATGCATTTTTAATGTTATTATCCTGTATTAGTACCCAGTGGTCCCTTGAGAGTAAGTTCAATGCACAAAGTGCAGTCAGTTCAAGGGAGGTTGGAGAGCTAAAGGCCCTGCTAATCTGTAACAGTGGAGTAATGGTAGCAGCAGCAGAACCATTGTGGGTGATGTAGGCAAGGAATTTCATATAGAAATTAGATGTCAGACAACTGTGGAAGAATCTGAGGAATCAAAGGTCCAGAAAGAAATGACTAGAAGGTAAAGGAAAACCCTACTGATCAGGGCCACAAAGGATGTCCGTAGAAAGATGTTGACTGTACATCTGATTGTGGCCTGGAGTCTCTGCATGATAGAGGAAGAACTGGACTCAAAACTAGAGGGAAATCCCTGAGAAATGAAGTGCATGAGAAGAAACTGCAGCCGGCATCTCTTCCTCCGTGTGTCAGGTCTGGGCATGCATGCAGGCCATCTGCAGGAAAATGTCTGTCCTTCTTCAGGAACTCTGACAGTGTGCTTGGAACTTGGAAGAGTTGTAGGAGGAGCTCTGGCTAAACTTACTACTCCCCTCCTCCCCCTACTGACAAGCTGAGCCGGGGTCAGCAATATGGTGTGCAAGCCGCAGTGGTGCCAGCAACCAGCGGGCACAGGGCTGATGTGTCTCACGGGACTTCCCAGCTCATGCAGGTTTCTCTTCCTGACAATCCTCACCCAGAAGTGTGCAAGAAGGAATTCTGGGAAACATATTCCCAGCTTGGTTCAAGTGACACAGCACGAAACTGCTGCAGTGATAAACTCTGGACATGGATAAAATAGATACAAATATGGAAAAATATATTTCAAAAGACTAAGGGTCTGAGTTCAGTCTTCAGTTGCAGCCATAGAAGTTTTTTTTTAATTAAAATGTTAATTATTAAGATATATGAGTAGCCTCCATTTCACCCACTTCTTAAAAAAGAGGTGAGATCATGTTATTCATATCTCTTGGAGTTTGTTTCTTTAGCTATGAAACTAAAAATCACTCTTAGGCTAATGCACTGAAACGGCTTTCATGTTTTTTTTTCTCAGGAACATTAATTATCTCCCTTGAGCTGACGATTCTCACTTATCTCCAGTTCTATCATCTCACATGACTCAGTTCTTTTTTCCCCTAGTGAGTATGAGACTTTTCCACTTTGATGCATCACTGTCAGCCAAAGAAAATAGCCCCAGCCTGAGTTCTCTTTTGCCTTCTCACTTCCCTTCCTTAACCATTTCCACAGGCCACTCCGCTGGCCATCCAGGGCTGGTGCTCTGGGCCCTTTCTGACCCCAGTCAGTGAACAAACGGTCTGGGATTTTCCCTCCCAAATGACTCCTGTGTTTACTGTTGCTTCCTCCTTCTGCCACCCAAGTAGCATTATGTCTCACGTCTAGGCTATCGGGAGACCCTTGTCATAGTCTTTTTCTATCGCAGGCCCTTATCATGCTCATCCATCCTTCACACCAGTATTGATTAAATATCATTTTCTCCATATCAGTCATGCTGCCAAAGCTTCCATACCTTAGTGCTTTTTACTACGTAAGATAAATCAGATGCCTTTAAAAGTGAAAAAAAAATTATTTAGTCAACATTTTCCTTTTATAGAAAGCAAATAAGAAGCTGCAAAAACTGAAGTCACACAGTCTGAGGTTACAGTTCTTTGTCTGTCACCATCTTTGAGGGAACAACTGTCTGATCTTCACGGCCCTCCTTCACCTCTTCGGGCTTACCAGGCCATCTTTGCACTACGTACACCATGGTCTGTGGTATCATGGTCCGGCACCACCAGTGAACCGGAAGCGCATCCAGATGCCACAGGGCACGTTCAGTGTGTGCTGAGCCAGGCATGTCCTGGACTTCTTTGGTTTTCATTGTGCCACCCCCGGTCAATAAACACAATGCACTATTGCAACATATTGCTTTCCTCTCTACCCAAATCCTTTTTGTCTCTGAGCCTTAATAAAAATCTTTCTCCTCTGTAAACCCACTGCCTTTCTTAGAGAACTTCATCTGCATCACTAGTAGTATATTGCTAGCATATGTTGTCCTGTTCTGGGCTACGAGGAGCGTGAGTTCAAAATCAGTGAACTGGGGCCGAGGATTTGGCTCAGTGGCATAAGCGCCTGCCTTGCAAGCACGAGGTGGTGAGTTTGATCCCCAGTACAGGAAAAAAAAAAAAAAAAAAAAATCAGTGAACCTAGTTTCTAATCCTGGCTCTTGAACTTACTGGTTATGTGACCTTAAGTCATTTCTCTTCTCTAAGGTGTTTCCCATCTACTAAATGGGTGTCAGAGTGCCGGTTCTGTCTTCTCGAGTGGGCGCGTGTCAAACGAGCCAATGTGTAAGTGCTTTGCGTGTGTAGTACATGATTATCAGTGAGCTACAGGGGATAACACAGCTCAGTCCTTAATGACACATGTGTTCCTTCTTCTACATGTTTGTTTTGGTTTATTAACTAGAATATAGTTGCTGGAGTATAAATTCCTTGAAGGAAGAAACCACATTTCATGTTTTTCATTTTGTTCCTTTAAAAGCAAGTACTGTGTAAGTCTGTTTAAAAATCATGCTGGGTTACATTTGTGCTGCTAGGGGGGAAAAAGACTTTAAAAATGCGACGCAGACACAGGAAAGATGTAAGTGTGCTTCTTAACTTGCAGGGAGCTATCAAGTGGATGGGCAAAGCACCCAGTAAGCTGGAAATGCTGGGCTGCCAAGAAGGCGCTGCCACTGCCAGACGCCATCACGAGGGGTGTGCAGAACAATCCATCACTTGGCCCTCATTCCTAAAAATCTCTCCGTCTTTGTAAGAAAAATGCAGGAAGATAGTGGTACTCGGCAGCAGCTAGCAGGAGGCATGCAGGGCATTTCTTTCTTAAGTCATAAAGAACTATTTGGACACAGTATCTGAAAGTCATCCTGGATTTTGGGGGGACAGTTTGCTTTTTTGCTACAACCACAACATGGAGCAGAGAGTGTCTTTGAGAACTTCTTAGACCAAAAGTAATGCTAAGTCAATGGAAAAATCTCAGGATTGAAGGCAGCTGAAGTCTGAGAAAAGAAATAATTCTTTCATATCATGGTTTGTCCCATTGATAATTACAGTTTCATAGACTGACCTGTGTGTTCACTTGTGAAGCTGGGTCAGCCCATTGAAGGCAAATGTCTGAATCGCCCTCTCCAAAGAAAAGTTATTTCTCACTGTGGTGTGGGGCTATGAATTCTCTTCGCCTTTTAAGGAGGATCTGAATAATTGTTCTTTTTTGCCTCCTTGGAGAAAGTCAGTCATTTATGTCTATATTCACGTTGTAGTTATTTTTCTTCCTTAAAGAAAACATACTATAGGAATTCCATTTCAATGCTCAAAATTATATTTTAGGGCATTGGTATAAACTGTAGGAACTGTTGGAGTTTAAACAAGATTTTTATTAGGAGCAAGCTTTTCATACCAGATTTTTGAATGTGTTATAAAACTTATTAACCTGATGTGATTATTCCTTAGGTATTTCATTTAGAGAAGCTATTGCCTGAAATACAAAAAAATTCTTTGTGCAAACAGAGGTATAAAAGGAAAAGTACTTACTGCTCTAAAGTAACATGGAAAGGAAAATTAAACCATCCTTATTAAATCTTCTTAAATATGGGTTGGCTTAAAACAACATTCTTCAATTGCATTAGATCACAGTGCGGTTTTCTTCTGCCAGGAATGTGTTTCTATTCTTAGGTTAAAGTGTATGTCCTATATCATTTCACTTTCTAGTCTTCTGTTTCTCTAACTGTAAAAATAACAGAGTTGCTCTAGATTGTGGAATTTAGGAGGGGATATAAATATGGTACAGAGGAAACCTACATTTTATGCATTTAAAATATGGTTCTGAGGGAGCCCCTTCAGTCTGACAGCCTGCTGAAGGCACTTATTGGCCACAAGTGGGTAAGAGTCCCTGTCCTCCATTTCTCCATAACTAAAACTAAAACTCTTCTGTCAAATAAAATCAGGACAGTGTTCCACTCCCATTATTAGAGACTCTTACTAAATATTCTGTTCTACACACCTCATCTTTCTCATCAACACAGGTTCAAAATCTTAGCCCAACTCTCCACTGTATTTCTGGGCTCCTTTCAATAGCTAAGATGTTTTCAGCATTAAATCACAGATTCTTATTATTTTGAAGATGCAGAACACATGAAAATTTCTCTTCTACTCATACCTCACACATGAAGTAAAGATGAGCAGAAACCTAAGGCTTAACGTTATTATCTCATGAGTTCCTTTGCGGTGACGCATGTGTAGAAATGCAGTTCTCCTTAAAATAGACACCGTAACTCAGAAAAATGTTTGGGGCTGTTCTTTACACAATAATTATTGAACTTTTTAGGTCCAAAAATTCATGTGCCCATAAATTAATTCATTAACTTCATCTTCCATTCCATGATTAGCATCTTTCATGATGAGTGGATGGAGGAAATTGTTCTTAATATCACTGTCTAAGTTAGGTGATGAGATTGTTACTGTCATCCTTCAACTACTTTTGACTGACACACTGAAGTAGAAACTAACACGGAAGACAATGGCAAATGACAACACAAAATCTTCCACTGTTTCTTTCACCAACTCTGAGGACCAAAATAGGCAGGAGAGCTGGGGATTTAGCTCAGTGGCATAAGTACCTACCTGACAACCATGAGGTCATGAGTTTGATCCCCAGCACACACACACACACACACACACACACACACAAAGACAAGTGTGAGCACCATGGAGTGACCAAGAAGAGAAGACGAAGGGAGGAAGTAGTGGGGAGTCATCTCTTCACTTGCTCACTCACTGACCCAGCAGGTGTGCATTGCTTGGCCATGATACAGGGCATGGCGCCAAGTGCTGGAGATTTTGGGGTGATTGGAAAGATCCACACTTTGGAGGTGGTGATGGGAATAAGTATGAAGCAAGAAACCAAATACATATATAATACAATGTCAGGAAAGAGAAGTATTAAAATTTAGATAAAGACAAGAGTGACAAACAAAAATAAGGGTAAGTAAAAAAGCATGTTTGGAAGAGGGTTTCTCTCACCTATGAGGGAGACAGAAGGTGTTTCCAAGCTGGTGACATTTGCATCAAGGCCTATTTGAGGAAAACACTGTGAAGATCTGGGACAAGAGTTTAGCAGGGATCATAGTAGGTCAAATGGCCTTAAGAAGGCCAGGAGCTTCAAGAGTTGGGAGAACAGCCAGAACAGCTGGTGAGCCTGTAGGAGAACAGCAAGAGCACCCAGTGAATCTGTATACATAGGACAAGGCTTTGAGCTCTCACTGCCTGGCCTTCCAGATCCACAGTAGACGACTTTGGGCAAGACAGTTAACATCTTAAAATTTCAGTTTCTTTACTTAGAAAACAGGGGCCATAGTGTTAACTTACCTTGTAATTATGGAGTTCTAGGAAGCAATTTGTATAATATCTCCTTAGCTTAGAGCCTGGTGTACAGCTCAGTATACTTAGTGATAAAAAATATTAAACGTCTGTCTCTAATCTAGAGATGATATGGTTCTGATTAAGCAGGTGCCTTCCTTAGGCATCTCAGGGACACAAAGGGTGTACTCCATGGCCTTGTACTGATTTATGATGCTATGGTCATCCTCACCTTCTTTTATGCACTATTTTAGTATTTAAGGCTGTAGAAATTGATTTGTGTGGTTCAGTAGTGTGTGGTTCAATCTGGAATCACATATAGTCATGAGAGTTTCTTAGGAAACCAGACAGAAAATCCTGAAGTTTGATGAAAGGTAAAAGGTGTAATTTCAATTGAGAAATGCCCAAATATTCACTCTTCTGAGGTGTTGCTACTACTTTAAACTGCATGTTCTGTGCTCCAACAAATCTTGCCCTGTTTACTGTAACTTCCCTGAGACTAAAATAGAATCTGGTCTATGATAAGTTGAATGAATTTTCTTTTAAAAAATATAAAACTTAGCTTCCATGATTAATGGGGAGCCCTTTAGTCTGGAGTTAACACGTCCATATCTCCTCTGGAATGAAGCAGACCCAATAACGAGGGAATAAAAGGCAAATGTGGTTTGTGTGGAGCCCTATACACATTTGGCTAAAAACTATGTCTGAATAAAGCTACTTAGTTGAGGATACATGACTAAAGCAGGCTCATGTTTTAAATTTACTAAAATTAAGGCCTTTTAAAAATGTATGTTGTCAGAACAAGTACTCATTTCCAAGCTTTTCTACTTTGTTCTCCAGGTTCCCCTTGAAAAAAAAAAAAAAAAGACTGAGACTCTCAATTCCATAGGATGATTACTCCAATCTTAGCAATTGAATAAATTTAAGCTTCACTTTTTACAAAAAGATCTTTTTGAAATTCCTTCATGGCTTTTCCTGGAGAAATATGTAAAAACCTAAACCTGAAGTTTGGAAGGGACATGGTTTTTTACCTAATCAGTATTATTTGAGCTTATAGAAGTATTTCAATGGATTTACGGTCTTAAAAATCACACTAAAATTCCTCAGATATGAATGGACAACCCAAAGTTAATAATAGTAACAAGAGATCTTTGTAGAAAAATGATGCCATGGTTACAGATAATCAAACTGTCAATAAATGTAAAGGGGCTAAGATTTTACCCCACTTTCAGGTTAACAAGTTAGCCTGTTGCAGTTTCATGGATGTTGATAAAGGACACAAGACTTCATCATCAGAGACGAAGTGCAGTTTATGATTCACTATCAGCAAGAGCCAGAAGACCAGTATTTGTGCTGGATCCCCAAGCCTCAATGCCCACAGGTCAGCATGAAGAGACTAGATAACTCCTGCACCTGGGGTTTATATATGAGAGGAACCCCAAGCACAGAGAAGCCACATTTTAGAATAGACACTAACCAGCCTGATTTCTTCCTTGGAGGTAGACTTTACCTGTTCTTTGTTGGGCAGTATACAAAGTGGTCCTTTTCTCTAGAAGGGTACACTGTCTCTGTCCTGTGTAAAATCCTCCTAAGACAGTCAAGAGCAAAAATGATCAGTGCAGTTGCTTACAAGACTTGCAGAAATGCCAGAGACTGCTGGGGATGGGGATGCAAGTTGTAATTACAGCACTCTGGGAGGATGAGGCAGAAGGTTTGTAAGTTTGAACCCAACCTGAACAATTCACCGAGACTGTCTGAAGATAAAAAGGTGAAGGGGAAGTAGTTTATTGTGAACCCTGGGTTCAATGCCCAGTACCTCTCAATGAATGAAAGAACAAATGAATGAATGAACAAATGAATGGATGAATAGAAAGAACTGGCAAAGACTAAAAGAGAATTGTTTCCCAACACAAATATCCTAATACTCAGTTATCCTCTTTTCAATCTTCAGTGAGATTAGAATTTTTGCAAGCTCAACAATTATGAAACCTACCTTTTAGTTTTGTTTCATTTTATAGAGTTGAAGCAGTCTTTTGGAGGATGTGCATCAGTAGGAAGCATACGAGTCATCTGCCAAACATTTAAATTCAGATTTTATATCCAAATAGCTCTGGGTCTTCCAAAAAAAAATTTGCTCATGTGATGGTTATACAGCTAAAGAATATGACAGTTCCAGTGAGGTAGAACAGAAGGTTCTAATTTGGAAGTTGAGTTAGTTGTTTCACTCCAAAACATGCTGGGTTTAAGACAAAGAGGCTTGTATTCCAGAAGCACATTAAGTGTTTGCAAAGATTTTATGTTCCTTATGTTTTTCCCCCTGGATTCTAGGCTTCTAACAATCAGATCCATCACAGTCAAAGGCTTTTTAAGTGCTCATTTTCATTTACCACCATTCTTATGGTAATTATATGGTTTTAGATAAAAGAAATATTGCATAAATTTTTTAAACAGAAGAATATCAAATGTAGCCATTTTATGATAATATTCACATAGTGGGTTTGTGCTTAAGTGTTCATATCTTTAAAATTTTCAAAAGCACATGGTTTTTTTTGAGATCTTCAAATTTCCTTTATCACTAGTGTTCATATAATTGCTACTTTTTTCCCCCATTGAACTAGGTTAAATATCTTTATGCTTGACTGAAGCAATCACTTGATCCTTTGGTGTTAGTCATTACAATAATACAAAGTATAAAAACATCATATCCTCATAGTTCTGCACTAACTTTGCTTCTGAACAACAGGAAGTGCTTAAAGAAATATGTGCATAACTAATGGAATCCTTTTTCCTCTTCGGAGTTAGAGGATGCAGAAACAGTATCCAACAGAACCAAAGGTTTTAACTTTGCATCGTTGCAGCATGAGTAGAGCTAAGCACATAGAGCAATGGTTCTATCAATTCTGTCACCATTGGCAACTGTTCACACAAGACTTCAGTGTTCTACTTTCCTCTCCATCTTGTACTCCCATCCCATCCTCTGACCTTGAAAACTCTAAGTTAAATATTGGTTCTCTTATATGAGAGATTCAGAATATAATTTAATTAAAAAATAAAATAAGGGAAAGATGGTAGGAAACAGAGAGACAGGCTTTTTGGAGAAGGAAAAAGAATGGGGAAAGGGAGGAGGAAAGATGTTAAAGGGATAAATTAAA
This sequence comes from Hydrochoerus hydrochaeris, assembly GCA_004027455.1. NCBI lineage: Eukaryota > Metazoa > Chordata > Mammalia > Rodentia > Hydrochaeridae > Hydrochoerus > Hydrochoerus hydrochaeris. The sequence continues at coordinate 42,593 of PVLA01001246.1, forward strand.
GGGATTGAAAATGATTACAAATGATATATATGTACCAACACACCAAAATGAATGTAACCATTGTATATTAAGACATACACTAATAAAACAGAAAATTATAAAATACTGGGTGATACAAACATTAAAGAAGCAAACTAAGGTTTTAACACTATATTAATAAACACAAAGAGTTATTTGTTACTTGTTTCCCAAACATATGAAGAATTATTCCAAAAAAATTTGCAGAATTAAAACTATAACATTAAGCTGGGCATGGTGGCACACACCTGTAATCTCAGCATTTGGGAGGCTGAGGCAAGAGGACTGCTGCAAATTCAAGATTAGCTTGGACTACAAAGTGAGCCCAAAGCCAGCCTGAACTGTATAGTGAGACCCTATCTCCAAATAAATAAATAAAATAAAACTATAGTACTTTCTCAATCAAAGCATCACTAATGAAAAAAGTACAATATAAACTATTATAACTAAAGCCATCTTATTCAAGATGTAGTTCAAAATAAAAAACATGAATTTCTTGCTCTTCCTTTTTTTTTTTTTTACTTGTTTGTTTCTCATTTTAAACGTTAGTTCAGTGTTCTGCAAATTGGGGTATGCATACTTTAAGAGGTTCACTTCCCAAAAAGTATTCCTTTGATGATTTCTTAAGGAAGTCAATTTCCAGGGCTGCAAGTTCAAAAAAGTTTCTTAAAATTTCTCCTTACCCAACTTAACAGTTATAAACACTCTTCCACTTCAGAGAAAGCTCACATGTTACTCATCATAAATCTTACCATGATAAATATCACAAGTTATAAAAACTCAAGAACACTAAAAACAATGGTACTTGCAAATATTGGTGTAGGTGTAAAGAAATGACTCAAATGATAATATAATAGTCCTTTCATAAGCAAGGTATTTCCAATGATTTGCTTTCAAACAAAAAATACAGAATGACCTAATCCAGTTATCAACTGATACATTATTGTAAACAACTTCTGTTGTCAATCTTAAGAACTGAAAACACTGTTATTATAAAGTTCCATTAGCTCTTCATCTACTTTGACTATTTTATTCTTGAGAACAGTAATTTAAAAAGTAGAAATGCATCAGGTTACTCTAGAAATAAGTGACATTCATCCAGACACATAATAAAGAAGCTTCTCATTCTCTGCTAAATAATGAATTTTCATTTTTATATTTAATATTTATATTGAATATATTTTAGATATTTCTATAACTTTTATTTATTTTGCATTAATTAGTTAATAGTCAAACCAGGAAATATACATGAAGCTATTAAGTATGTATAACTAAAATAAATTTCCATTTAAGGTTGTCTTTTTTTAAGAGATGTATGATTAAGTTGATCTGAAAGACTTTCAGGCTTAACAGTGCATTGCAATAGAATGGAATTTTAAATTCAAGAGAAAAAGAAACAACAGAAAATTTATATTGAATACTTAGCTGCTGTTTTTTCACTTGAATGATGGATGATGCTGGGAATCAAAAAGGTAAGGCATTTAAATTCTGCTGGAAACATTTAAAAGAGTAATACAACTATTGTACTTCAAATTTTAAAGTTGACAGCGGTAGAAATTGCATCTTTTGCTATTATTCATGTTTAGAGTGAAAAAATGTTAGGTGTCAGTTTATAAGTAAAAAATTTACTTTACTTTTTCAAATTATTTTAAAGGCTACACGAACAAGAAAACTTGCAGTCCACTAACATAGTTTCTTCCTCTTAACCACTTGGATCACAGCGGCATTCCATTTTTTAACTTTGGCACATTATTATAATTGCTATGATTCTGATTATTTGTAAGGGTTATTTCACTGCATCCAATTTCCCCTAAAATACCTTTACACAAGTCACTTTTAGTTAGAAATCATTAGGGCAGAAAAACTGGGATATGTTGATACTTTAATTCCTTGCCTTTCTTAGTTTGTAATTCAAACAACCCAAAATAGAGTTCTTGAATAAAATATTTCTTTTACAAAAGGCTTATGGGTGACTCAAGGAGAGTGAGAGAAGGAAGTGAAATACCAGAAACAAAAAATAAAATCTACCACATCATTGCTAGTGTTGGACTTGGTGGCTCCTACAGTGGAGTTTGTTTTTTAAAGAGCATAATTTCTCCATGTAGGGAATTTATGAGGCCAGAATTTAAACACCTGCTTGGGCAAGACCGGCATGATCCTGCTCAAATTCATGTTCTGATAGCCTCTTTGCAGGAGGAGGGTAAGGTGTGCTGCGTGCTGTTTGCAAAGGCAATAAAGCCATAGGATTTGGCTTCACTCCTACAGCACATAGGGCAGGGCTTCCTTTGCAAATCAGATTGTTGAAAACTATGCAGCCTAACTGTAGAACTTCCTCCAAAGTTGCTAGGAGTTCTCTGGCATGAGTTTTAAGACCTCGATGAGTCTTTCAAACTCTGGTCTAGCATGCCAGGTGGTTCAGGAAGAATTCAAGCCAAGTGGAAAATGTGCCTGGAGAGCTGCAGGATTTAAATCTGAAAGCGTAGGGGGTAAAATGACAGTTTCTGTAGGAAAAACTGGAGCAATGGCCAGAAATAAATAGGAGAAAGGAAATACACATGTAGTAGAATTATTATTTCTATTGAATGCCTCTATTAACCCAAGTCCATGTGCCCAACTAAACATAGAAAAACCTTTGATGTATTTGTCATCCATGGTCTTAGGATACACTGTGTAGCCATAAATGCTCTGTAGATTTCATCTGGATCACACAAGTTCTGATAGGAAGCCCTAATGATTGAATACTATGTGAAATAGGTGTGAACAATAATCAGATTCTGTGAGCCATTACTACTCCCTTACCTCCCACGAGTTCAAATTACTGTAGCATTATTCTTTACTGTGATGCTAGGCCAACAGAGCACACAGCATATCTTTGTGATGAGTACTCCAGATCCCTTCAGTCCCCCCACGTAGCAATAGCCGGGAGAGAAAGTGGGCCATTTCCTTGGGGAAAAATATCAGTGATTTTGCGAAGACTTCCACTTATTGTTATAAATATCATTACATTAAATTCCCAGGTGTAGTGTATGCCTCTACGCTCTTTCCTTATGAATGGAAATTGAGCGTGATATTCATTTTGATTGTCAAATTTATTGAATTCAGAAACGTCTAGGGAACAGTAAAGCGCGTATCTGGTGTGTCTGTGGATCTTTCCAGAGACAACTGGATCATGAGGATTCTAGCTTAATCAGTGGATCACTGCATTGATGAGTTCATAACTTCGTGGCACTATTGGGAGGTAATGGAAGGGAATTAAAGGTAGTGTATCAAGGGGCCTTGACCTTGAGGACTATGCCTGATCCCTGTGGCTTCCTCTTAAGCACTCTCTGTTTCTCTCCCTCCTGGTTGCTGTAAGGTGAGCAACTTTTCTCTGCTATGCCCTCCTGCCATGATGGCCCTACCTTGGCCTCAGTCAACCATGGACTGAAACCACTAAAACCATGAGCCACAACAAATATTTTCTCTTTCAAGTTGTATATGTAGGATATCTTTTCCTACCAACAGAAAGCTGAGCTTCTTTATTCTTTCTGCTTTGGTCATTCATTCCATCATTCTGGAGAATACAGAGGCCAGTAAGATTTTCACAATAAAATCTGTCACAGAAGGATTTTCTTGCTGCCAACTCCTCTTAAACATGTTTATTCTCTCTCCCTGGATCTGAAAACTTGCAATTTTAATTTCTGAAATAATTATCAGAATAATTCTCCTTACTTTTAATTTGACAATCTTCATATTTTTTACAGTTTAAGCATCCATTAGCCAAATGCTGCAACATCCAGCTTGTTGATATTATAGCAACCAAGACCTCAGTTCTTGAATTCTTACAAAAAAGGAGTAGAAGCTCTCAGCAATTATACATTTATTTTTGGAACTGCCAAGTGCAGGCTTGCCTGAGAACAGGGAAAGTCTATTTTTTATTCTTCAGTTCATTAATTCAGACTGGAATAATTGCCCAAGAACTTGGCTTAACTGCCGCATTGAATGTATGCCTAGCACAGGCTTTCAGTGTGATCTTGAGTTTTTCTAGGCAAGATCCTGGTGGTTCATACTGAGCACATATAATCAGTGCTTTTGTACATCTCTTCTGCCTTCTCATTGGTGAGCTGCATCACCTGCTATAACAGCAGTATCAGCTTATTCTGATCTGAGGTCAATGTGGTTCTGATAAGCCCAGCAAATGCCACCAGATAAATCCAAGAGCCATCATGATGAAAGGTAGAGTCTGGAAGAAAGGGACTGGAGAAGTATTAAAGTAGGGCTGGGAAAAACTTGAGCCATCTAGTCTATTAAAGGAAAACAAAAGGTTGCTCTTCCTCCTCTTCCTCATGGCTGCTAAAGCACAAGACCTTCAGGAAACCTGGAGTTCCACTTGTGTCAAATAAAAGGGCAGAAAAGAACACATGCAGGGTATGTTTGTGTCAACAAATATTTAGCTTAAAAATTGCACTGATAGAGTTTCACGTTGATCCAAGGACAGATCTTCATTTCAAAGTCTTCCTTTGAACTATGTAGTTGTCATTACTAAAAGCTGGAGCCTTAATCTTGAAATATTAAAGATAGGATAAGTGGTTTCATTAAAAGGAAAGAGATTCTACCAAGGATATATTCTGCAAGAATCCAGTGAATCTTTGGGGATGGGGAGCAGGAGGAAGAGAGGTTAGGGGAGAATTTTTTAAAATTCCCAGTTAATTAAAACAATAATAATTATGCTGCTTTGGCTATAGTGATCTACCATGTCTTCAAGCTAACCCTTATATAAATTCATTTGGAAAAGATAATCAAGAAAAAGTTTTTTGAGTCATCTCTATGATGTGATTTGTTTTTCTTACTTTAAAACAGCACATTTACCACACAGATGTTTTCTCTACAGAGCGTGATCTTGATGCGAATAGTGAGTTTGTTCTGTTACAGGCTCAGCTGACCACTCCAGTCTGGCACAAGCAGCCCAAGAGGCTGCTAGTCAGAGTGAACCCATACTATCTCCTAGTTGCTTCTTCTAAACTGGGACTCTGTGGTTGGTCATCATACAGACCCTAACTTTTGAACCTCTGACGAATTAGACAGAAGGGAGCTAAGATTAGGGCAACTCCTAAATCTTTTCCACAAGGTCAAATGTGCTTACAGTTACATTCATTTACCATATAATCAATATTCATTGAGCCACTACTAAAAGACCGCAATAATTAAGATGCAACAAATCTCATAGTCTAGCTGCCAGGGCTCTAATACTACTTCTGCCACTTAGGGGGAGCTCTGTAATCTTGGCAAGTTTTTAACTCCTTCATGCCTCTGTTTCTGTAAAAGAGGAAAAGTGATAGTAACTACTTTGTAGGAGTTCGTGAAAATCAAACAATATAACATTGTAGACTTGTTTATAAAGTTAGCCTACAGTAAGAACTTGCTACTATTTTATTAGGCAAACTGGGTTTGCTAGGCTGTGATCAGAAGACAATGTGCTTTCTTCTGCCCTTGCTAATCCCATTAAGCAGCCCCCATAATGTTCCTTGTCACTCTTAGATAATACAAAGTCCTCTGATCGATTTTGGAGCCAAGAAGCGTCTCCTCCCAGCAATTCAAATGTCTAGTCTGGTATAATAATCAAATCTGGGAGCTCTATTTAGTTTAAGTTTCTCTCCACCCAGTTTGCCCCTGGCCAGGAGGCCCACGTGGGAGAAAGAAAGAGTAGCAGGTGTCCTCTTGCCCTTCAAGCTGTTTCCTACTTATTCATTAACTCGGACTACAGACTTCTCTAAGGTCAAGGGGAAAGGAGAATAAAGAAAAGGACACTGTCATACAGCAGGAATAATCAGGATCTGACCCTAAGGTTCCCATGTTAGGCAGATGTCCAGAGCTAGCACTCAGCTGCTATAGGCACTGTCCTTCTTTTGGGGTTTGGTGGCCTGTGTCAGACGCCAGCACTTCATGCTCCACCCCACTCATGAAAGCCATCGCTCAGCTCTCCCAGTGCTTCTTCTGCAGCCTTTCTCCCACGTTTGGAGGTGGGCAGAAGGCTAGTCCCTTTTCCAGCCTGTCCATTAAGTCAGGAAGTGGCCCTGTGCCCAACACAAATGCAGGCAGGACCAAGGCAAAGGGAAATCAGTGAGCTGGCTTTCCTTTTCAGTGGGTTTTGCTAATTACGCTGCCTGCCCTTTCTCTTCATTCTAGTGCCGTGGCTGGTGCTCAGTGAAATCTTCCCAGGTGGGATTAGAGGACGAGCCATGGCTCTAACCTCTAGCATGAACTGGGGCATCAATCTCCTCATCTCTCTCACATTTTTGACAGTAACAGGTAAGAACTCTTCATTTTCTTCTCATATCTTTTGTCCTCTTAGGACAAATATCATGGAACAATATTCTTATATGGAACATTTTATTGTGAAAATTTTCAAGTATATTTTGTACAGAGAATGGCGATGAACTTGCAGTATCCATCACCCAACGTGAGCGATTCTCCATCTTAAAACCCCACCTGCTCTGCCCCATCCAACCATTCCAGTTATGTCCTACACGTGGCATTCATGTCTAAAACTTCAGCATGAGCCGTTTACAAGACAAAACATTTCAAAATCACTATATAATTATCATACTAAGAATATTAGGCATCCCTTAGTATACAAAACGTCCATATTCACATTTTACCAATCGTCTCATAACTACTTTTTTAAAACTTTAGTTGAATATAACTTGTGATTAATTAGTAGGCCTTATCTGCAGATTTCACCTCCATTTTCCTGGCCCTTCATTCTGCTTTCAGAATTTTTGATTAGAAATTTTTGATTAGAAAAAGAACCTGGGTCACTTGTTTCATAGAATTTTGTACAGTCTGGATTTTGTTGATTGTACTCCTGTCCCATGTCTGTCCTTTGTTTTCCCTGTAAGTTCTTGTTCAGATCTAGACAGAGGCTGGGGGAAGTTCAGAGTTTTCAGAGCTCTTTGCCAACTCCTTGTGGGTGACAGTGATGTGTTCTATGATCAAGAGGGACATCAGGTCTGGTTGTCTCCCACTTTGCCCTGTTGGGCTCCTTTGATGATCAGGATGTAGATCCACTGTGTTCATTCCGTCATCCCTTCCAAGTTTATCTAGAGTACGTCTCTGAGTTTGGCAATTACTCTGAAGTGTGTATCATAAAAAAGGGCAAGATAAACACTTGAAAGTTTATTTTTTTTAGTTCTCAAAGTAATGAAGTAGTTTTCCTCACATCCTCCAGGACTGACCAATGAGTTGAGTTGTTTTTTAACTTCATAAAAGTGTGTGATTATTTAAATGTCTTACAACATGACTATAATAAAAAAAATCCAAACTGGAAAAATTTTATGAAACAAATAGTCCAGTTCCATTTTGAACATATATATATGTCCTTCACTTACGCATATATGTGTGTATGATTTTCAAAAGTGAATGGCTATTCAGTGTATACATATATACATAAATACATATATACATATTTATATTTGAAATTGCTAAGTAAATACAGTTTAGATTTTTATATAAAATTTTCAAATGCTACAGTTTTAGAAATAGAACAAGACTAGAGGGAACAACCAAACTAGTTATTATCATTGACTATACCTTTCCTACGTAGATCACATACATAAATGTGTGCCCTTTACCTTTATGCACATACACACACACCCTTCATCTGCTGTTTGCTGTGGAGAAAGCAACATATAAAAGAATGAAATGAGGAATGAAAAAGTATGAAGCAAATATTTGAGAAGCCTCATTAATAAATTGGATAAGCTAATGAAGATTCAAAAGTTCTCCTGCATGGGCTTTTGGAAAAAATATTAGGAAAACATCTAATTTTGAAAGCATCCCAGAATGATCTAAAACCTTTAGGTGACATTTAATTAGGATGTTTAGCTATCTCTAGTTATTTTCAAAACCCAATTTTTCATATATGGATGAGGTTCTACTTGGCCACAAGCCCTTAGATATCAGCATTTCAATGAAATTTCATCTGAAATAATAAAAGCAGACTGTTCCAGATAGAAAAACATCTGCTTCAGTGGGTGGGCATGACACAGCTGCAGTACTGCACTCAGCTCTGGTAAAATATTTTCAGAAGTTTGTCTAAAATTTGCATTGTGGGGCCAGGGATGTAGCTCAGTGGTGTAAGTGCCTGCCTGGGAAGCTCAAGGTTGTGAGTTCAACCTCAGGGACCAAAACAAACAAACAAACAAACAACAACAACAACAACAAAGCCCAGCTTTCATCATGTCTACCAAGAGAAGGCAACCTGGGTGATGAGGGCATGTCACCTCTCCTGTGTAAAGAATGATTGAGGGAGTTCAGGGTGCTTGATTTGACCCAGAGGATTGTCACATAAAGGAATGAGGTGCATTCAAGTGCTAGAGTGGCTGTCATGAAGAAGGGGTGGGGAGAGATGTCCCAACATGAGTCATGCAGAGGACAGAACAGAATGTCTGAAAGGTTGATTTGGGGTCATGGTAAGGAATGAGTTTTTGATGGTCTCACTGGGCAGTGAAGAGCTTTGTGAAGTTGTGACTTACAGGCTCAGACAAAACTAGGGACAGGTCTGATGAGAAAACCTTTTTGGGTTTATTCATTGCTTATATTCAAGTTTTAAGCTTCAGAGAGGGAAGAAAGAACAATTGTACAAGCACTTAATTAAGCAGTAGTCCAAATAAAACCTTGTACCAGCATAAGTGCACAGAGAGGAGTTTAACTAAAATTTGTGAAAGAACAGCAGTGCTCTTCCTTCTTTCTGCTCCTCCCCACCTCAGCACAACTCCCTGACAAGTGGTCTCCATGCTTAGATCCTGCCAGGCGTGGTGGTTCACGCCTATAATCCCAACACTCGGGAGGCTGAGGCAGGAGGATCGTAGCAAGTTTGAGACCAGCCCGGGCTACAAAGTGAGTTCAAGGCCAGCCTGAACTGCATAGAGACCTTGTCTCAAAAAGACAAAAAACAAAACAAAACAAACAAACAAACAAACAAAAAACCCCCCAAAAATGAAAAAAAAAAACCACACACGCTTAGATCCTTGTACACTGGTTATACACTGCTAGGTCAGTTTTCTTGCCTAACCAACTGTGATTTGTGGTTTCAACTATAAAAGGCTATTTGCAAATCTTTTGTCCAGCTGTTCTGAGCCTGTGTGCAAAAACAGCCAGCTACTTTCTTCCTGTTCCATGTCACACTAGACTTTCTGCTGCTAAGCCAGGGGCCAGAACAATGCAAATTTCCTTGGCTAATGTAACTTGACTTTACTTAATACCTACAAAGGGATTGTATCTTTGCCTAGAGGTGGGAAGGTGAAGAACTAGGCTGGCAAGTGAAATCTGTCACAATCTTGACACTCTTGCTGCTAGCTAATGCACCTTGGCAAGTTGACTGGTGTGTTTCATTGGACCCCTTATCACTTTTTCCTCTGGATCAAGAAAGAAGTGTTCAAATGCACTGCTGGCTATTAAAGCTGATGAAATAATGCCATCATGAATTAATTTATTCAAATCAAAACAAAGAAGGGTGAGTTATATCCAAGAAAAATCCATCTGTACAAAATATGTCAATTAAAAATATCCACCAAATAGAAACCAAACTGCTACAGTGACAGTTTCCAAAACTGAAACTGTGGAGGGTGAGGACTATTACCTCCTGGAGTATTATATATTTCTGTGCTATTTGAAGTTCTGTTTTTGCAACAATTATGCGGGTTTTTTTTTTTTTACTATTAATAACATACATTACCATTTCAAGAAAGAAAGAAAGAAAGCCCATCAAGAGGATGGCATCGGATTTAAATTGTGATAGTTATAAGATCACTATTTATTTTATCTGGAAAAGTTGGAGTATAAAACAAAAACTTCTGGGCTGGCTACACTGTTAATATGTGAAACTTATTTTCCGAGACACTACTGGCATGTGTGAAAATAGGTATGACTTTATATGTGCTCTAAGCAGCATTCTTTACTAATGAGATTAAGGTAACACAATATATTTTCTAATCATTTTCTTTTGTCCCTTATAGATCTTATTGGCCTGCCATGGGTATGTTTTATATACACATTCATGAGTCTAGCATCTCTGGGTTTTGTTATTATGTTTATACCTGAGACAAAGGGATGCTCTTTGGAACAAATATCAGTGGAGCTAGCAAAAGCGTAAGTATTCCTATGCATTGGTTCTGAACAACAGTTGTTGGTCCAAAATACAACTTTTATATATAAGTATATAAGTAAATAATGTCTCAAGTTTTTGTAGGATATTCCCCTTGGGCTAACTATGTCTCATTGCATAGTTCCAGGTTCTCTCCCTTGCATTTCTGAGGTTTATTCAGCTAGGAGAGTAGAGAAACCATTACTTTACAACAAATGAGCCTTTTTGCAAGTTTATTTTATGGAAAAAAGATAAAGCAAAATTTCATAATAAAATAATGGAGAATAGTTAATACATTACATGTAGTTGCTCAGGGTCCAAGTTATGGGCATAAAAACTTCTGCAATCAATATTAGCACAAACCTGCGTTTTTAATAAACTAAGAGACACTAATAATATAACTGACTTGTATTTTTTTCCTTTTCCTTATTGTCCTTTCCCCTTTCACCTATCCTAGCTCCTTTTTCTTTTTTGAACAATTTCTTCCCATTTCATGGTATCTACTGTACATTTTAGATCTTCTTTACTCTTTCAATTTCTCACACAAGGGAGACAACACATTGTCTACATGTGAGTCTGATTTATGTCACTTATGAGTCTCTAGTTGCATCTATTTACCTATAAAAGTCTCAAATTTATCCTTCTTTATGAATGAGTAGGACTTCATTGTATACAAATGAGCCTTTTCAAGCCCTATTCAGTAATGATCTCAGAATCTCTCCCATTTCTCTAGCTCCCCACAGAAGCAGCTTTCCTTGTTTGGAGTTTTGGAACACTGTGTCCACCCTGGGATAGGAGCATGGCTTCAGTCTTGCAGGTTTATAGGTCTTAGAGTCCTAAATCTACAATAAGCAGACAAATCTTTGAGTCTTCGTATCCACAAGTGCTTTGAATATGCATATTCAAGATAATGTTAAAAAAAGATAAAAAAGTTTTTACATGAATAAGCATTTAGAACACTAATTAAGTAAATTTTACCTGGAGAGATTTTTAAACAGTTTAACTTAAAAGTCAGCCACAGAAAACTTTCTTTTAGTAACAAAGTTCATAGCTCTAACTGCCAAAATTGATGGCCTGGAGGGAGAGGTGACAGGCAGGGGCCAGGAATGAAGAGGAACTTGTTTTTCTTCTTAGGATTAAATCATAATGCTTGGAAGCATAGGGATACCTATTCTTCAGTTTTAATATACAAGAGATAAGTTTTTTACAGGTTGTGATTTTTAAAAGATACTTTCACAACACTGGAAAAAAAAAGATATAAATACAGAAATTGTGGGCATAGTGCTAGAGAACTTTTATTTGTGAATTGATGTGGATGCATGTGTGCATGTACATTTATATAGATCACACTGCTAATTCTGGTTTATTAGGGCTTGTTAGAATTGTAGAGAATTTTCACCTTGTGTTTTATGAACTTTTAAATGGTTGAAAGTTTAGAAATTTTTTTTTAGTAAGCAGAAAAACTTCTCTTAGTTTAAACTGCAATTTAACTATCAAATTGTACAACTAAATGTTGATACAGATGGGGCCCTGTTTTTAAAAAAAATAAAATGCAAACAATTCATTTACAAAGAGAATTACAGTTGTCAGGAAGGCTGGATATACGTGTGGCCTGATCAGCACACTTCCTGGCTTTCTAAGTTTCTGAATAATTAGACTTATTAGTAAGGATAGACTCTAAACAAGATTATCAATTACAAATGCATGATTCAAACCATTAATGACCTCAGATCTCAGTAACTCAATGTACCCATATGGAAATGGGAAACATAGCTGCCACATTCAGCCCTTTCCCAGTGCTGAGATGTCAGGACACTAATGACTTCCAAATCTACTGACCTCCCTTCATTTCTCACCCTTCCTTATTCTACTTTCACATTAGTTACCTTGTGCTACAAAACAAAACATCATACATGTAGTACTTCAAATAGCAGTTTACTATTTTGAATGGTTCTCTGTGTTGCCTGAGTGGTATTTTGCCTGAGTGGTTTCACATAAACTCATTCATGGATGACATAGGCAGACTGAAAAGCCCATGATCACACAGGGCTTGATCAAGTAGGTGGCAGTAGGTGCTGGCTGTCAGCAGAGCTTCAATTATCCTCCACATATCTTGCTATCCTTTAACCTGGCAGCCACACGCAGCACTCCAAGGCAGTGAAGGTCAAAGCTACAAAGCCCTCTCCACTCTGAAATCCACACATCACTTCTGCTTTCTACTACCAATGGAAGTCCCGTGCTCAGTTTGGATTGAAGAGGAAAAGAAATAGACTTTACTCTTGATAGGATGAAGGGCAAAGCTTTTACCACATCTAATCTACCATATCTACTTTTTCTTGAGATTCTTTTAGTTCCCATGAAACAGTCTTATTTCCTGGATCCCCTTCTATGTCTCTCTTATCTATTTCTCCTTCTATTAGTACACTAGAGCTATCTTCAAAGACTTAGCTCTATATTGACCCATGAAGAGTCAAGTCCTCAGCATTGAAGTCTGAGGCACTCCAGGCCTAGAAAACAGTCCTTTTCCTCAGATTTTCAATATTTTCTGGTCTCCCATTTTTGTGAGTACTTCACTAGCTAGACTCTCATGGTTAAAACTCCTTAGGTGATTGAGTTCTGATTTTCAGAAATATTCTTTACTTATTATCTTTCTTAAATAATCCCTACAATGTCTAGCTTCATAATGATTCTTAGAAGATGTCTGAAAAGTATCAGCTGTTTGATTTAATAACTTGTAGACAAGGTCAATGCTGAATTCACCATGTGTGGGAATTTGATAGAAACATGCAAATCCAACATCCCACATGATGGACAATAAAAACCACACAGGTTTTGATACATGGGTCATAAGATGTGATTTATGGTATGCAATGAAAGAAGGCAAAGATATTGGTTAAAATAAATAAGACATATTGACCTGCCAACTACTTCATTTATTTATTCAATTCTTTGTTTACTATCTACTATGAACCAAACATTGGTCTAAGAAATAACTGAAAAGACAAAAGACAAAGAATTCATATATGTAGTTTCCTTACTTTAGAAGGCAGACAAGAAATCAGATCATTACAAATACTGTTAGCACAGAGATATCACTCATATGTATACAAGTATTATATATATCATATATTCTCATAATAGTTATACTGTATATATGATAATTTCATTGTATAAAGGCTTCTTGAAAGGTAAAATACCAGAGCTAAATTTTGGAAGAGCTATCTGTCTAAAAAAGTTATGTAGGAAGGGTGGTTACATATAGAGCCCAATGTATCTAATGGTGTGGTATTAAGATGAACATATTTTTATCTGAGAATTGAGAGATGAACCCAGAGCAAAGGGGAGTCAGTAAGTGTCTTGTATATCTTAGTAAGGAATTTGGATTTTGTCCTGATGTAAGTAGAATTTAAAATAATACAGTACAATTAAGAGACCAGAGTTTCAAAGGAGTGTCCTAGCAAAATATGGAGAACAGAAAGGGGAGACACTGAATGATGGAGATCTACAAGAGGGTTGTTGTGGTAAGCAGTTAAGGAACTATGAGGTTGGATGCAGTACAGTAATATTAACAGAACTTGGTGCTAGACTAGAAAGACAGTTGAAGGAAAGGAGGGAATTAGGATATCTCTGAAGCTTCAGTATTCAATAGTGACATTCACTGAAGTAAGACATGGAAGAGGAGTGAGTTTGGTAATGGGAGTCAGATGGGCTTTGGGAATGGTCGTAAGAGTTCAGTTTGTACATAACACAGGTGAGGTACCCATGAGACATGCAGATAGAATGGAAAGAATCCAAACATATAAAGGGTTTTTAAAAAATTGTGAACAACACTGTTAGTCACTTTTCTGTCACTGAGACAAAATACTTGATGCTCGTAATTTCAGGGAGATTGATTTATTTTGGCTCATGGTTTCAGAGGTTTCAGTCCATGGTCAGCTGGCTCTAGTGCAGAAATAGCATAGTGGAAGGGGCTGGAGTAGGAAAGCTGCTCAACTCCTGGCAGCCAGTAAGTAGAAAGTTAAAAACCAAAGAAAGAGAAAAGAGCTGTGGATAAGAATACATGCATTTGGGTCACACCTCCAGTGACACACCTCCTCCAACTGGTCCCACATCCTAACAGCACATTCATTGGTGAACCCATCAATGGATTAATTCACTAATGAGTTTGGCATTTAATGATCCAATCCCCTCCTAGAAGCCTGACCTGAACACATAAGACTTTTGGGAGTATCTAAAGCATAACAAAAATTAATTAAAAATTGAAGCAAGGAAAATGAAATAATAAATTACCTCAATGAATTATTAATTTCTTTCATTGAATTGAACAAAAAGAAATACCTATTAACTATCATACTCTATTGTTCATTGTCCCCTTTATAAGTCTAATTTGAAAGCAGAGTGCTCTGTGTGATCTAAGATTAAGAAATTTTATATTTATTTTTCATAGAGTTGTTAAAATCTATCAAATTGCAAACAAAATGAAAAATTGAAGACAAAATTTTTTTTAAAAATCCAATCTTTCTGTTTCATAGACTTCTAGAAAAACACATTTCTGAAGAAAGAATAATTTGGGTTTCTAAAACTCAGCAAAATTTAGTAATTCGGGATTTAGGGTGGGAAAAGAATCTATCTTACCAAATAATTTTTTTTTTTTTTTTTACATATAAACTGTTTTTGAAAGAAACACATTTGTGTTACTTTCAAGTCAAGTAATTACTCAAATACAAGTCCAGGATCTCCAAGAAAATATTAATTATAAATTAGGAGAAGACTCAGGCCAAAGGTATTGTTGACCACTAAACAGTACTTTGAGGTTTGTGTCAAAGAATGAAAATATATCATTATATTGGTGAATAGAAATATAAAAGATGGAAAAACAATTCTGCATTTCAAACTCAATTACAGCCAACAGCAATGCCTCCTGGGTGTGTACCATTGTGGGGAAGCTCAGTAATGAGGGCTGGAAGGAAAATCATGTAATTAGAAATCTGGGTTAACACCTATTTATGCAATAGTAGAGAGCAGAGGGTTTCTCCCCAAGGCTATGGGTTGGTAAAAGCTTTGAGAATGAAAATATAAGCAGATTGAGTTATGTAAGCTGAGCAAAAGATTTGTGAAATGAATGTTAAACAAGGTTTCCTGGACAGAAATATCAAAGACAAAAAACCAAAATAGTGGCATTGATAAATTATCAAATTAGCTAAGGAAAGGTGGGCAGTGGAAAGACCATGGAATGTGTTAGTACAAAGAAGCCAAAGTGAACTTGAAGACTGCTGAGCGTAAGGGAGTCTTCAGAAATGTAGAAGTTAATAAAACAATGAATTTTTGTCAATATGGAAACCAGTTCCAATAGTAATCTCACTGAGTTTTTCTAAGGCATAAGAAAGGAAACTATAATATCAAGTTAACTCCAAATTTGATTCTACACATCGTGTAATATTTTCCTCTCTCCTATTTGGAATTTGGTTCTTTTACTCCTGTTGCTGCAAAGCTGAAAAAACATATTCTTTTGAGGATGCTAAGTTCCTTATAAAATAAACAGTGACTCAGCTGAGAGGTCAAAAAAGATTCCTGCAGTAATTTAATTTGATAGGATTTTACTTTGAACATCTGCTCTGCCAGGCACGGACACAGAGTGAGCTATTTACTGTGTTTGCTTTTTTAATTGGGATTTTATTTATCCTTTTCTCTAAGAGGAAACAGAAAAAAGTGAGAATATTTTATAAATATTTTAATTCTGAGGTTTAAGGTATTTTTCATATTTATCAGTTAATTTGATGTGGTTATTTCTTCATGCTATTTATTCTAAATATTGTTGAGCATTAAGTGCTAGGCAATGATGTAGGTGCCACAATAAAGTTCCAGGCCCTGATGTAGGTCCTACATTATCAGCTACCAAAACTGCCAGGAGAATCAAAACATGTTGATCTGCACTAAGTGATGGGGTGGGGGTTGGGGGCTACTGTTGATTGAGTAATCCTGAGGTTATTCTGAGATGTAATCTTTGAGATTAAAATCTGGATGGGAAAAAAGAGTCAACCCAGAAAGATAAGGGAAAAGAAAATTTGGACAGAGAGAACAGGTAGTGCAAAGGCTAAGAAACACGCTAGACCTGATTTAGGAAGTGAAGTCCAGAAGGGCACCATCTTTTGAGATACGATAGAAAGTAGGTAGATACCAGCATGTAGGGCTTCTTGCACTGAGTGGGGAGTTTGGCCTTCACTCTAATTGCAATGGAAAGTTACCAAAGGACTTCCAGCTGAGAAGTGAGACGACATGATTTACATTTTAAGGCATGCCCAAGCAGGCACCTGCAGCAACTCAGTGAAGGAGGCTGGGATGCATGCAGAAAGTGCTGGATCCTGCTTTTGGCCATGACCACTGGCCTCAAGTGGCTCTCCTTGCTGCTTGGCCACCACAGATAACCCTAGTCCATTAAATCTGCCTGTATCACAAACAGCTGCTCAGTAACCACCTTCTCTCCTTGGAAACCTCATCTTCACTCCCCACTGCTAGCTTTGCTTCTGACTTCACTGAAAAGGAGAACACAAGGGGGGAACTTTTCCACTTCTATGTCAACCTATGCATTGGTGTGTATTTACCCACACTGCTGTCCCTCATCGCCACATGTTGTGCAGATTAACTCTTGCTTTTCCACAAAGAGCCAATTGCTTCAGGTCCTCTTCCCTTTCCAGCACATTCCCCAAGCATATTCTCCTGGCTCACTCCTGCACATCATCCATGTTTTTACCTCGCTACTCATCAGCACGGAAACCTGGTGATTCTTGCCATGTTTTTTAAGTCGTTTTGGTGCCATTTTTTCTTTCCACCTCCTGTTTTATTTCTTCTAGACAGCTGCTGATAATTCAGTAACCGGTTCTGCTCTGTGCATTTTCTCAAGAGGCTGCCCCAGGGAGACTAATGGCCACCACTTTCCTGAGATGTCTCTTTTTAACATCCTAGTGTCTGTCCTTCACATTCCTAAATCCAGGGATCAATTCTCATTCTCCCCTTACACCATAGTACTAATGACTATTCCCAGCATTTTACTGAGAAACATTCTTTTCCAAACACTTGCCTCACTACTTTTTTGCTTGACTTATTATCTCTTCTCACTACATTTAAATTTTTTGAGGGCAGGGAAGCTTGTATATTTTGTTCATTGTTGTTTGCCAGGACCCAGAACAATCCCTTGGCAAGTAACTGAAGCTTGCTGTATACAGTGTGATGCAGATGATCAGACTGGAAAGGCCAAGTACAAAAAGGGAGCAGTGACCACAAGTTTGTCAGGCAGTGTCTTTTGAGTAAGGCAGTGTCTTTTCAGTAAGGACGCAGCTAACTGAAAAGGCTGAACACTTCATCAAACTTCAGTTCCCTCAGGACCTGACAGCCACTGGGTGTCTGTCACCCATATTCTCACTTCTCTTCCCCCCGCTGGTCTCCATAACCACTACCAAGGCTACTCCTTTACCTAGCCCCTTCTCTTTACTCTCCTGTCTCCATCATTCAGTCAAGTTTTAATTCTAAGCCAACTATTAGCTTATTTTGTCCCCATGCCTAAGGAGTTAAATATGGCTGAAGAAAACATTTGCCCACGCTGACGGGTCTTGTTTCAAATTTATGAAAATAAACCCCAAGTAGGTCTTTAGAAATGTCCTGCAACCTACCGCAGTTCCCTGGTGAGGTGATTTCCCTACTTTGCAAGATGACTGTGCCACATCTCTGCTTTCCTCAAGCCTTTAACACTGCCTCCTGTATTCCCTGTCAGTGACTTTATTCACTGAGAAAACATAGAACGAGACCACTTCATCCTCTGCCATGAGCTCTACTAATCTACCCAGGTCTGTACCCACTGCCTACCTGCTTTGGTGCAAAGGTCAGTGCTTTTGTGTGTACACTGACTGGACCATCAACTTCCCACCTGACCCCTTCCCCACAACACATACGCGCATCCAGAGCTTCAGTATTGCCTATCCTAAATGAACCTTCTGAGACTTCAAATTCCTTTAGCTTCCAAACCGGTTCCTGCTCCCACTTTGCAGTTCTCTTTGAGATTCATTTCCTCCTGAACTTCATCCCAGTTTCTAATTAAATGTCACCTCTTTAGAGATGCCACCTCCTCACAACTAAGACATTCTTTTTCTTTCCCTGATTGCATGTCTCACTAGCATTTCTGCTAATTCTGTGCTTCTGTGCCTGTTTCCTTTAAAAAATACAGGCTCTTTGAAAGTAGGAATGTTTATCCACTCCATGCCACTCACCATGGCACAGCAATTCATTGATTATAGAAAAATCTGAAGACAGAGGTTCAAAGACAATCCTCCTTTTCAATAAAGATAAAATATTTTTATGCCAATGGGAATATTACTACAGAATTTAAAGCAGAAGTGATGAGGAAGAAGGCAGGATATACAGATACAAATATAGGCATATTGGTAGAACCTCAGAAATGGAAGCAAATGAAATAGGGTATTAGATGCAATCTTGACTGGTTCTCTGTGTGCAATACTACTCCTGGAATCTTAGTCTGCAGAGGACTACTATGGTTGGGTTCTGAGAAAACACCCCACTTTTCCTTTTGCATGAGATTCATGAAGATCTGTAGTATGCCCTGAATTTCATGCTACATTAAGGGTTCACAATAAAAGTTCTTGCATAGCTACATTAAAACTCCAGGGTGATTTTAAGATAATAGCCTGTACATTTTTTTTCAAGTAGTATAAACTAAGAATGACATTTTCATTAGTGCTTCTTTCTCTTTCAGGAACTATGTGAAAAACAACATTTGTTTTATGAGTCATCACCGAAAAGAATTAATGCCAACACAGCTTCAAAAAAGCACACCGCAAGAGCAGCTCTTGGAGTGTAAAAAGCTGTGTGGAAGGGGGAAACCACAGCAGCTTTCTCCAGAGACCTAAAGGCCTCAAATCATTATGAAGGTTGATATAACAGGAAAATGCTTGCGGGGTGTCTTTGTACCTGTGCGTATGTCACTCCATGCTCTCTCTTCAGGGTCATGGAGCTATTTTGAAGACATTCTGATACAAGGACAACCATTAGTCTCTTTATTCCTTAAAGGAACCTCAAAAGGTAGATGAGGAACAGAGTCCTAAGCAACTCTTGCTTATTCTAAGTAGGACAGCAGGTTAAAAAATAATTAAAAACTGGCTGGTTCAATACTTTCTACCTTTCAGCACAGCCACCTTTGAAAGATTAAGTCCTAGTGATGAGATTAATATTGGCCTTAAAAGACAGCTGTATGAAACCGGTCAGTTTTATTAGACACTGGTGTTCTGGACACAAGTGTTCAGTTTTTGCCCACTAACACACTACTTGCACTGGGGCTTATATGAAAAAGAACTGGGGCACAAGGTGGACAATTTAATTGCACATCCGTGTTAGAGTAGGACAGGGTTCTGGCTAGGATTTTGGTGATTAATTCCTAGTTACACTTCCACAAGGATTATGCAACTTATTTTATAAAGTAAAATTTAATGCAAAATATACTTTTATGGATTTCATCTTAATAGTATAAAGTATTAAACAATTTTGTAATACTTGAGAAAAATAAGTATTTGTCGTCTTTTTTATGATTAAAAAGATAAATTTGAAATCATTTGGAAGTAGCTGCTAGTAAACTATCAGAAAAGGAATCAGGCCATAGATTATCCAAATTTCTAAGCAATTAGGTTTACATTATTAAATCAGACCTAGAAAAATCTCCCCTTGGAAGCCTTTCATGACGACTTAACAATAATAGCAGTTCCCTGCAACTTCTCCCACTTCTCAGGAATCTCTCTACCTCAGGTTATGGCAGAAAGACCATAATGGACGCTGACTTTCAGATGACTGTAGATATATGACATTTAAACATCTGGAAAACTCATTACCTACGTTCTTTATAGAAAACCTGTAATAAAGAATTTTTACCACTGATATAGTAACCTAATAGATTCCTAATTACAAACTGTGGAAGGTATCACAGAAATTTAAAACCACGACCAATCTAACATTAAAAAATTAAAAAAAAACTATGACTACTCTGAAGGAAAAAAATCTATAAGCCAAATCCCTTATTGAGCTTGGCATTTTGTTTCTGGCCCCTAACTGTCCCAGTCTGATGTAAGGGAACACAATCCACTACTGTACATTCCCTTATAACAGAGTGGAAAGACAACCTATGTGAGAAACAGTAAAATGGTATCACAGACTCAGGAGAATGACTAAAAGTTCTAGTTTTGAAATGTATTATCCAAATTAATGTTGGCAAGACGACGGTAAAAGGAGATTTGAGACCCTAATTCTGTCAGTACATTTTGTATGCAAGTTAGAACATGCATTGTTGTTTTGGAAAGAGAAGGGAATGTATGTTCTACAAAGAATCAATTTAATTTATAGGGATCTTTGGTGGAATTATGTGCCAATTTTTTCAAAACTCAAAACTGGTTTATCAATATGCATTTTTTTCTTTTTTGGTGAGCATCACACAAGATTGTAAGATATTTAATGATGTTGTTCCATGATTCTTTAACTATTTCTTGGTTTGACTATTCATTGTAAATGGGCAAAAAAATAAACCAAACTGGTTTATTCCTAATGATTTCAGCTCCAGTATTTCCCACATTCTTATGTTTGTTTTTTGGTACCGGGGACCGGACTCAATGTCACGCTCACCAGGCAGGTGTTTGTGCCAGTGAGCTAGACCCTCGGCTTTCTCTTACGTATTTTTAAAATTATCCTACATATATAACTAAACGATTTTGTCTTCAAACTAATTTTCACTCAATATCCATCCCTTCTCCACACCACATGAAGCTGATTTGCAAAAATAAAAAGGGGAGAACGCTTATAATTTGTATGTATATATTCACAGTTTTTATTTATAAAAAAAATTTACAGTACTGTGGAAAGCCAGCAGAAGACATCACACACACTCATATCTCCCCAGCTTTGTTCTGGTTAGAGGATTACCCATGCACACTGTCAGGGTGCTCATGCAGAAACTGAATCCAGCCCCAATGAGGGTGTCTTTTCTCTTTCACATGAAGCATTTCCATGAGCTACTGACCAGTTTTCAAGTCATCTGAATACTGAAAATGTTACATCATCTGGATCTGTACCTTGGCTATATAATTATGTTTTTCCCCCCTATTATCTGTTTTTTGTGAACACTGCAAAACAGTTCACCTTATTACTGTCAATTAAAACTAAGTGGAAAAAGCTCAGTTTTAAAAGTCTGCCTATAACTGTTCTGTCTATTTTAATTCTCTGCATTTATGGGGTTTAGCTCTCCCACTGATCTTACAAATGAAGCAAATAAACACAAGTGTAAACAAACAATAAAAATCTAACAGTGACGCTTAAATTTTTCACAAGAACGTGTGAAACTTAGCTTTTACCTCCTCCTTTTGAGGGGCAGGCAGGCTAGGGGAAGGTTTTGAGAAGAATGAAGATAAAAAGAAACAAACTAATAAGTACTGTCCCAGTGCAGTGCTTAAGTTAGGCTTTCAACTATGGTAAGGAAAACGTTCTAAATACAGAGGCTCAAATGTTGAAAGTTTTTACTTTGCAAAACATTTTGGTAATTCAGGTTTTCATGGAAGATTGTGTTTAATACTGTCTCTAATAAGTTTCCACTAAGAAGCTAATCTGACCCTACACAGGCTATGTTTCTAGGTGAAGTCACTGTGGCTTACAGAAAACTCCTAAACACAAGTAGTAGAACACAACTGCTGCTCGCCCGTGTTAATTCTGCAGGGCTTCATCCATGTGTATTTATGATACACATTACGAGCAGCGATTCCATAAATGGAGTAGTCATGTTTAGCTCCATTAAATAAGACACAGGAAGAGAAAACGTGTATCCTGGAAAATGGCTTTCAAATTCAAGTCGAACTGTATCTTAATTACACTGTGGCACAGCAGCAGCCTGTGGGCACTTCTTGATCATCAACTTCTGCAGAGACTCTTCAGACTCTTCATATAGCCTTGAGCTCTGACCTAAGGTTAATCACTCAAGAACCTGGTCACTTCGCTACACGCCTAGTTGAGTCTTTCCAGAATAACAAAGGGATGCATGTATAGGTGCAACTATCACAGCTTCCTTCTCACACCTGTAACGGGTGAGAGGCTTCTCTCTTCAGAACTACAGTTCTTAACTTTTAGAAGTTATTTAACATTTCCTATCATATTAAATTAGCAACATAAAACATTATCCTTTATCTATAAAGTTCTATCCCAGTTCCCTAGAGCTTATATACATGTTTTTATTTCTAATTTGCGAGAAGAAAATTTCTATATTTGGTAACAGAGCATGAAAAGATACTATACACATGTAGCATATATATATATATATATATATATATATATATATATACACACACAAAATACACTTCAAAAAGAAGCCAACACATTTTAGCCAAAGTCTAATCTTGCATAGATTAAAAAAAGAATTGTGAACACAACTTTTGTTAAAATAGAAAATGGGGAGTAGAAGTTACAGAATGGATATGAAGAGAGAGCATTTTCCAAATTTTTATTTGTGCACATTCAATTGAAAAGGTAACTTTTACAGGTTCTTTGGTGCCCATATTCAGCATACAAAAATGTAAAAGACTATTCATAAATGAAACACATTAGCTCAAACTGGAAAAAATAACAATGACGACAACAAATCAATTGAAAGTAGTGCACACTGTGACAGCTCTGCTTATGGGGACATGAGAATTACTGCGAAAATAAATAGAATGTCCTCTGGTAAAAGCAGCAATGTCATGTCTTGTAAACTTTCTTTTTATATTACAGCGAAGATTGAAATAAAATCCAAAGGGACTGGTGCTTACACTGTAGCCATGAGTGAATAAAAGAGTCTATTTCCTCAATTACTGTTGGTCCAGTTTTCCTTTTGAGTCCAATGTGCAGCAGGTTTGAAAAGGTGCTCAGTTAGAGATTCTAACCAATTTAAACGATGAGTTATAAAATTTCTTTCCTGCTTTCAAACACAAATGGGTAAATCTGTTCCACAGCAGTAGCCACAGCCTTTACATTGGGCCCTGTAACAAACAAGAAGGAGTAAGAAGGGCTGAGAAGGGAGGCACCATGAAAAACAACTTTCCCACAGTGGAAACATTCGTCTGGCTCAGAATACCAAGCTGACTGCTTACAAAGAAAAGAAAAAAACTAAAAACGACATGTATATTTGGATGCATGTAATCATAGTAAGAACCAAGAGAACATGATATTTTTTCTGGACAATCTGAAACACAAAGTATTGTTCACTCTATTTTAGGGCACCAGTATATTGAAAATGATACTATCACAAAGAGGAATACAAAGCACTACAGTATGGGTGCCCAGGGAAGAGTAACAAGTGGGGCCAGTCAGCCACCATCTCCTCGCTCACTGCTCTCTGGCTTTTGGCTAACTACAACTATGGCTCAGAGGAGTATGAAGCAACCCAGCAGGATAAAACAATGCAGCTGTGAAAATTTTAGTTATTATACACTAGATGGTCTAAAATGCTCTGCAGATCATTTATTACCCATCTGGTCATTTTATCCTCAAGAGATTATCCAGGTCAGTGATCGGGAAGAGCATAAAGTGAGGCTACTAACGAATAAATCCATATAAATCTGGAACGACTTTTTAAAAATATCACCTGTGGTCCACTGCAGAAAGGGGAAAAATGCTTCTCCACCCTGGTTCACTCTATGATCTGTCTCTCCTGAAAACAGCAACTTCAACTTCTAGTGACAGCCCCTGTCTGCAAGCCTGTGTTGCAAACTGTGACAACTCCTTGAGGTTCGAGGAGTGCAAACTGCTGCCTGACTTCTGCCCCTAACTTCATGGCCCATGAAAAGCTTTAGAGCAACTCTTAGCTGCCTACTATGTCTATTTACAGGCATACCTGCCACATTTGATTTCTAGTTTGGAAAGCTAGGTGGTGAATTTGCTAGAATTTGATAGAATGAATACAAGAAGAATTGAACTTTGGTATCTCTGCATGTAAACTTGGTTTATAGGAGAAAAAAGTAAAAGTATAATTTTCATTTAAATAGCTAAAAAGAAACAAGCACTAAAAAAGATTTTCATAAAATTTTGAACAGAAATAGTTTCACTAATACACATGTGCTCTTTCTCTTTTTTTCAGTGAACTGAACTGAAACACAGGGTAGCCTCATACTAACAGCTACATGCCCATCATTTTAAATTTACTGTTAAATTTCAAGACCGGGTCTTGTTTGGTTGCCCAAGCTGGTCTTAACTTGCAATTCTCCCGTTTCTCTTTATTAGGTAGTCACACCTGTCTCTTCTGAAATCCTGAGTCATTATATATCCCTTGTGAGCTCTGAAGGTACTAGACATATCCTACTTGGTTTGTTTTTTTCCTGATTCATCTTAACCTCCCCATGTAGTGCAGTGCCTTATTCATGGGATCCACTTAACAGGTGCTCAATGACTTGTTAACAGTTCACAGGCTATTCCAGGTGTAACTCTGTAATAACATAGTCATTAACCAGGTTGACTGTCTTCAATTTGCTACTTGCTGATTGTCTATTCACTCAATAAAGTTTTAAATAAACATCGTTTTATTCTATATTTAACAGAGACTTATGAATAGAGAGACCTCTCAGAAGTCCAGGCTCCAAAGTCTAAAAACAATTGACAGAAATGAATAAACAACTTATTCCCCAGTACTGTTTTTAAAATTCTTTTATTTTATTAGACTGTAATTGTAGTACACAACATTTACAATCCTTGTGGAGAGATAGTACATGCACATAGTACATCTTAATTCCTTTTTTCATGCCCTTTCCCTTCTCTCTCTCTTTCCTCCATCTAGCTCTTGACCCCTGACCCTCCCTCCCCACTGCTTTTTTTTTCTTCTTTTTTTGTACTTGTTTTGTAAGATTCAGGTGGGATCCTGGCAATCAACTTTGAAAGTTCCCAAGGAAGACAGAAAAAAACATGGGGTAGGTGACAACTAGCTTGTTAGGAGTCTTAAGGTATCGATTTTGATTCTACTTAAGAATTGAGGAAATAAAGAACAAAATTCAAGACCAGTAAAGAAATTTTCCTCAATACAATTTTACCTACGGTTGAACCTGACTCTCAAGCATTGCTTCTGTATCCTACATGCTGATGCCACCCTTTAATACCTATACCTAGTCTTTTGTAACCACTCCTTGCAAATATTTAATGATTCAAAAAGTGTAATAAATCACATAACGAATAGATGCCAATTATATTTGAGTATCTTGCTTATGCAAAAACCCTTGTGAAATTAATAAAATGAACTTCTCTTGGGTATTTTAAAAGCAAGATATCAGGAGTGGTGATGCATTCCTGTAATCCCAGCACTTGCGGGGCTGAAGCCAGAGGATCACTGCAAGTTCAAGACTAGTCTGGAGTACAAAGTTAGCCCAAGACCAGCCTGAACTTCATAATGAGACTCTGTCTCAAAAAAAAAAAAAAAAAAAAGGCAAGATACCATAACCTTTTATAATCATCACTGTTCAGCTACAGGTAAGAAAAAAAAATTGTAGTATTAAGTAGTATTAGACATTGAACCCAGGGCCGTTGCTATGAACTACATCCTCAACTCCTTTTTTTATTTTTAACTTTGAGCCAAGGCCTCACTAAAGTTGCTAAGTTGCTCAAGCTCAGCTTGAACTTACAGTCTTCCTGCCTTAGCCTACAAGAGTACAGTACTGAGATTACAGCCATGCACAACCACAGCTGGATACACTAGAATATTTTTAACAGCTCCAAACTGAAAATTACTCAAATGCCTATGGAGACTTCATTCAAACTGGGTATTACATAACCATGAGTGAGTGATCTACACAAAGTATAGATGAATCTCACAAGATAACCAAGAATGAAAGAAGACAGAGGCAAAATAGTACATTATAGATAAGAAACTCAAATAGTACATAAGCAGGTAAAACTAATCTACAAGTACTAAAAAATCAAAGCATCTATCCCTTTAAGGGCACACGTAAGTGAAGGGAATAATGCAGGCATTACTTCTATCTTGGTATGGGTGTGTCTTATACCCCATAGCTGACAAGTTTGGTTTTAGTAGCATAGATTACCTGTTACTGTGATACTTCCTGTTGAAAAGATCTGTAATGTAGCTCTTAGGGATTTTATCCGGTAACACACAGCAGGATGAAGTTCAGGTTCATAACTATATTAAAAAGCCACAATTAATATAAATATTTACACCTGACTAATAATTTCAAATTTGGTAAGTCATCTTGATTCTTAAAGACCTACCTGGCATGAGGTCTATTGTTCTTTGTGAATTCTGGCAAACGGATTTCAAAGGGCATATTACAAACTGCCAAAACGTTAACAACCTTAAAATCTGTAAATATTACCTTTAGGAGAGAAGTAAAACTTAATGAATTATTTTGAAATAAAAAATCTGCTCATTATGGCAATCCTTATAAAGTTTTAATTCCTTGAATAGGCGCAAACAAGACAAAATATTCTCTTATGCACAGATCTAGTAATGCAAGCCGGTAAGTATGAAAAGCTAAAATTCAATGAAAAAAGGTCAAAAACTTCATTAAACATAGTAAAACTTGAAATATTTTTATGATGACAATTGTGCGCTTCACCTGGGTTTTTTTAATCTTAAGTATAATTCAATTTTAATAATTTAAGTGGGATATAAAAAAGTTGCCTCAAAAAATTACCAAAAAAATCAGAACAGGGTTCTAAAAAAGTCAAAAAGGAAAAGTTGTCACCCTAAACAGCCAATTATAGAGTATACATTGGGCTCCAAAGATCAGACATTTTCTTATATTCAACAAAGTGAATTAAGTTTAGTTAGATGTTCATTTTCCCTTGGGGGGGGCAGTAAAGTGATAATACTACATTTTTAAGTAATCAGGCTTTTTTTGGGCAACATTTCTGATGTTTAGGTTTCAAGGCTGAAAAGAATATTCTCTTAACAATAATAATTTTAGCCATTCCAACTGAGATCCTGAATTATTTCACTGTTATCTTTTCCAATATTCTTCCTAAAAACCAGAATTCTTGATGATCCGTCTTCCAACTCAGTACTTGCCCAAAGAAGTAGAAAGCCAGTGTACCAAATGCTAACACACATCACATCATAGCTATATGTCAAGGCTGTCTACACTCCCTTCAAGTGCCAAGACCAGCAGGTTCAGTTCTCTGACTTCCTAGTCTGAAGTCATTTGAGACAAACTTAACTTTCCATCACTTTTCCCACAGTTTATACAAGATACAAATCCCAAAGAACTTGGCCTATCTCTTATAAGGCAGGCACTTATGCCGCTGAGCTAAATCCCCAACCCTTGGCCTATCTCTTAGAGGACCAAATTCCATCTTTCTCTTTCTCTTACAATTTTCAAGTGACCTAGCAAGTCTATTGTAATTATTTCATTAGTTAGTGGTGCTAGGGATTGAACCCAGGGCCTTGTATATGCGAGGCAAGAACTCTACCACTGAGACTTATCCCTAAGCCCTGTAATAATTTATTCAAAGCTTTGCTGAACGAAATATTTGAAGAGACTGACTTGTCAGCAAAAATCACTTTATACATGTAAGAACTTGTGACTCAGTGTGTCCAAATCTCATCTTTCAAGGACCAAATTTCATCTTTTTCACTCAACACTTGCAAGTGACCTAGCAAATCCATCATAATTTCATTCAAAGTTGTGCTGAACAACTTATTTGAAAAGGCTGACTCGCCAGCGACTGTCACGTTACATGCGCGAGAGCTGGCCACTCAGCACGCCCCATCCACGGGGCTCAGCACACACAACATTCTAACCCAGCATTTTTGAAATAATAAAAAACTTTCTGGGAAGATGAATGTAAGAAGCTGAAAAGGCATTTAATGTGAAAAGAAACAAGTTTATTAATAGGAAAGACATTTGGGGGAAATCCAAGAAATTTTATAAATATCCTTATGGCCAAGTTTTGCTACTGAATTTTGATACTGAAAAGCCAGGAACCCCAGGAAAATTTCAATCATTAGAATTTCTATAGCAATTTCTTTAGTCTATTAAATTTTTAATTTTACAAAAATAAATTCTTGAATATTTCTAGTTTAGATAGTGAACATGTTACCTGAAAACCTAGTTTCTGCAGACTGCGGGCTAAACGTCTGGCACCAAATTTAGCTTCTTCTTCACTATGTTTTAAAGAAAGAGAAAGATTATCAGTTACACAGGAGGTAAATTTTGTACTGAGGAACACAGTAAATGTTACATATAATTTTACTTTCAGTCTTAAGAAATGTCTTTTTTATGGAGAGAAAAGGAAAAAGTAAAAACTCATATAACTTTACCTTGTTGCTCCAGTGCAAATAATTTTTCCTGAGGACCAAATTGTAGCTGTAATTCTAGGTTTTCTAAGCTTCATTAATACTTTCTGGGGGGGGGGGAACAAAACCAATTTGATTACTTTATAAGTATTAATTTTCACATATGGTTCTGCTTTGTGTGGCCATGTTAATGTCTAAATACCACTCCAAGCCTACCCATGGTTAAAATAACTGTTCTCCAAATTACCTATTCTGAAATCAAATTCAACAGTCAACACAAACAACAAAATTAATCCCCAAGAACTTTTAATTAATTAAAAATCAAGGTATACATAAATTTCTCAACAATGTATTTAGGGCTTAATAAACTGAAAGTACATAAATATTTAAATCCTCATTCTACTTCAGCCGCATCATTGGAATTTGCTGGATCCTCACACAAGAAAAACTTATTCATGCATCAGGAGCCTGGCAGTCGCTGCTACTCTCATTTGAAACAGTCTCCATTTCATATTCTCATTTTATTGGGTCTCTTACCAGATGGCATCTCCACAGGGAGAATCTCTTTCTGACTATCCCAACAAAATCTTCATCCCTTACTACTCTCTAATTCCTAGCCCTGTTTAGTTCTGTTTCAGGATACCCTCACCACATTCCATTATATTGCAAGTTGAGATGCCTATCATGTACCCAAGTTCCACACGGAAATCTCAAATTCAGAAGAAATGCTTGAACTGGGGATGTAATTTCAAATTCCTTAGAGATGAAAAGTAGTTTAAACTATGGGTTGAAATGAAAGTACCTACAGAATGAGTATAAATAGGTCAAGGACTATGATCTAAGATACTTGAGGAACTTAAATTTTCACTGCAATTTTTCATTTATGGAAACATTTATTACATGCTTACTATATGTAAGAAAGAGATAAATGCTCATCAGATAAAATAATGTGAAAATGAATTCAATGTTTCTCCTTAAAACTTCTGCTACATTTCGATTTCTTCCTTTTTATTGTCATATGCCATACTAAATAAAGTAAAGCACGGTTAAAGCTGGAGAGTCTTAAATTTGCAAAAGATCAAGATGACATTTTAACGAAAATACATAAAACTCCACACTTAAGTGAGTGAGGGACACTGGATTGACTCTATACTGCATTTAATTCTCTCACCACAAACTCGTCCATCAACTTAGGAGTTTTCAGTCAACCTTTCTAAAAAACCTATTTCCTTTCCACATCAAGCTTCCTTTCCAAATACAGTGTTTGGCATTTTCCTTTCAAAATTTTTAATAGACATGTTTATTCTTTTTTTCTTTTTAAAGAGAAAATGGTATTACTGATAAGCTTGAAAATCTTTAATTGTGGATCAATAAAAATTTTAATTGAATTCATTGTAACTTGATTTCTAGTACTAAGAACTTATAACATCTTGCCTAAGTATACACAGGAACCTAATTTATAGAACTTAATATAACCTTCAAATACAGTGCTAATTTTTGTAACAGGATGTGTAAATATATATTTATCAACCTTTAGTTTACAAAAGTCCAGTAATATTCACTGTCATTTGTAATGTTAATCTCAAAACACTAAGGCATTATTACTACAGCTCATTAATAATAAGATTTCTATTTTAAATATTACAGAGTTAAAAAACTAAAATTTTAAATACCCATATTGAGATATGAAAAAATATATATATATATATTTTAGCTAACTGATAAATAAAAACCACCTATCTTGGCTAAGTTACAAGGCACATGACAATTAACAAAATCATAATATATTAGGGCATCAGTCAAGTATAATCATATTTGAATATATACACATGAAAGCATAGATAGGTCCCTTTCCTCACTTTGAAAGAATTGAGGAAATAATATGAATTCCTGACATTGAGTTAGTTCTCTGAGGACTCAGATAAGTTTTCCCCTCCAATATGTCACCTCCGTAAGAGAAAGCATATACAGTGAGCACATGCAGGGCTCATTCTGTATCTGGTACAACCAACTCAAGCTAGAAACTCACAATGTGTCTGCAGGATGAATGTATTTTATTGCATTCACAGCAGTACAAATTAAGACCAGATAGTGCAGGACAAAATTCAGATACTTACTCCAACATCACGCTTATAAATGACATTTGCTCCCTCCAAAGCAATCTTCCTTAAGTTCAAATGGCATCTTGTTCTAAAAACACAGACTACATTTGTAATTAAAATGTCCAATGCAACATCACTGTCTGCATCCATTGGGGTAGTTTAAAAACTTAGCTTCCTGCCACGAAGTTCACATCCTGAGAAACAAAACACAAACACACGAAAAATCATTAAAATTGAATGCTGTTGATTTATTTTTCACAAATATTCTTGACATAAAAATGTTAGAAATAAATCTATTTTGCAAATGCTTCAAAATCCAATCATGTCCTTTTTCTCACAATTGAAAATGTCCTTTAAAAAAGTAACATGCCACATGACATCCCCCAAAATCTGAATCTTTCATTTCTTTAACTTAATAAGTAATCTTCACACGGCAAGAATTTGCCAGACTTATCTCCTGCTACCTGCCTTTCCGATCATCACATTCCAGGTGTACCAGTTATAGCAAGTCCCCAAACACAGTACGTCCAAGCACTAGACTTTGTGGACCCAATGTTCAGCCACTAGTGTATTTACTAATACCTCACAAATCTGCTGCAGCTATCAAAGGTTGACCTGTTTCTAGGTGGAGTAACTGATTTATTTAAAATTTAACACAAAGTATTAATCATACCATTTAAAGTATTTTTCCCATTCCCCAGTTATTCATTCATTATTCAGTTATTGAATGCTTTTAAATGCAGAGGGTACTGGAGGAAAAAAGGAATAAAGCAAAGTATACTGTTCTCAAAGAGCTCACAAGCTTGTGTGAACAGGGAGACACCTAACAAACACAATTTTTATCTATATCAGAACCTTCTAAAATATATTTTTGAGGATTCCTAGAAGAACACTTATATAAACAATCACCTCTCCTCCCTTTAATTTTTTTGAGGCACTAGGAATTGGACCTAAGGTCTTTACACTGAGCCACATCCCCAGCCCTTTTCAAAAATTTTTATTTTGAGACAGGGTCTCACTAAATCACTAAGTTTCAGGGCGAGGCTTGAATCTAAGATCTTTCTGCCTCAGCCTCCCAGTGCTAGGGTTACAGTATGTGACCCACAGCCACTCAAATCCTAGGTTATATTAAATATATGACCTACATACATCTAAAATTTTTTCTAATGCTTTTTTTCATATCTTAAAAAGTAAACAACAGTAATTTCACTTACCAAACTGCTGTTTCTCCCCAATACATATTAGAAAATAGAAACAATGCAGTGTAATTATCTTTAAGAGTCCTTGTAGCCACAATATAAAAAACATTCTATATAAGCATTTAAATTATAGGGCAAAACAATGATGTCAAGATTACAAATTTTAAAAATTCTCTTGCTTTTGCCTTGTAGTTTTTCATAAAGTGACAAATCAGACTGAGACTTTACACCTCTAAGACCACATAATATTCAATTCTGTTTATCAACTTCACCCCAAATTTGTATTTTCTCATTCTTACATTCTTACCTTCCCTTTAATTTCCAAGTCATTTTGTTTTTCACATACATTTGATCTGCCTTAAGTCATTTAATGCACAAGAGTGGGACAGACGTGGCAATGCGGACTATGCCTATACTCTCAGTTGTAGCATGAATATGTAGAGCCTACCAGAACAATGCTGTGAACAGCACATAAAATAATGCATGACAGGGGCCTGGCATACCTCAATGCAGAACTCAATGCTAAAAATGCAGGTGTCTGGGTTCCAGACACCCTTAAAAGTATTAACAGTCATGTATGTAAAGTACACAGCACATATATCTGGGAAATCATAACAATAAATGACAGTGGTTACTGATGAAGTAAGAGGCAGAACAGACTTCTAAGTACTGCTTCCCATGATTATACTGTAGCACAATTAAGTCATTTGGAGACCAAAACATATTCTGCTAGTTTCCTACAAAAACTGTGAAAAAGTTATGAGGTAGGGGCTCCTAGCTGTTACCCTAACACCTGGTATTCTCTTCATAATGATCAGAACACAAATGCCTGGTTTAGTGCAAATGTGACAGAAACACAGTAGTTTTTAGGTCTCTGGCAATAGATTTAGTCAAGTGGCCACATGACTATGTTTTTGTCAGCAAAATGGTTATTGTTTCTGGGACACCTGCTTAGAGCAATGAACTAGGTCAGCAAGGCCTTTTTTGTCTTTCTCTCCTTCATTCTTACAGCCTGGAGTGTCATGAGACATGAGTGCTAGCCTTCAGGTTGCCATTTGGGACCATGAGATAATGAGCTGAAAGTAGCAGAACAATTAGATAAAAGTATGGCTCCAGGTGGTGTCAACCTCCTTACTTGCCTGCACTTCCTAATTCTAGATCTCATGTATGTTAAGCAAACAACAACAAAAAAATCAACTCCCCTTACACAGAATACTTATTATACCCAGCCCAACCTAATCTCTGCTGCATATCTCTCAAGAACAAACTACAAAATCCAAACACCTAAGGAGATACTCTACCAAATTTACTGTTTTTGTCTTTTTGACACGGTCTCACTATCCCAAATTTACTCTTTCATATATATATATATATGAAAAAAAAAATATATATATATATATATTTTTTTTTTTTTTCTTTAAATGAAGCAGGTTAAAACAAGTCGACTCAGATTTACTATTTTGAGTTTTAAACTACTGAATTGCCTGAAGGTCAATACTAAGTATAGGGTAAAAACAAGACCAAAAAGGGTAAAGGAAATCTTCTTGTGTACAAAGAAGCCTTGAAATGAATTCAAAATTGACAACTGTTTCTACATTTTGGCAACTTAAACTGTAAAAATGAAGCCATGGAAATAGTTCATCCCAATTTATTACCTGATCATATTCCAGACAAATAACCCAGCAAATAGGCTTCAACAAAACTCTGAATCGAAGATGCAAGAGGAAAAGACAATACTATAAAAAAGAGGCACCCAACATCAAAGACCTCCCTTCTTTCCAGAAGTATGAAAAGGGACCCTTTTGCAATTTTAAAAAAATTTTTTTTTTTTGGTACCAGGGACTGAACTCACAACCTTGCGTTTGCCAGGCAGGCACTTACACCACTGAGCTAAATCCCCAGCCCCGTTTTTAAAACTTTTGTTTTTTTTCCCTTTTGCAATCTTAAAACAGAGAATAGTTATGGATATTAATAAAGATTCGCTCTTTAAAGGTATACATATGTTCCTTTTTAAATAGGCTAACTAGAATAGTAATCCAGCAAAAGAGAGTAATTTCAATTTCTAAAAAGCATCTGAGGGCCTATTAGTCTCCACTTTTAAGTATAATTCATGTATTAGTGAGTTAAAAAGGTCTACAGGAGTATTAGTAATTAAAAATGCTTAAATTATTTCTGAAAACATGCACGCATATAACTTTTGTTTAAACTGAATAATAAGCCAGGTACAATGGTGCATGTCTGAAATTCTAGCACTAAGGGGAGACAGGAGGATGGAGTTTCTAGCATAGCTGGAGCAACTTAGTGACTTAAAATCTTGTCTAAAAAATTAAACAACAACAAAAAAAAAGATGGAGCTGTATTCCATGTGAAAGTCCTGGCTGGGTTTAATCCCCATTCCAAAACAGCAAAAAACAAACAAGACCCCTACAAAAACAAATAAAAATAGCTATGGAAAAGATAGTAGAAACTAATTTCCATAGAGAAGAAATGTTCCAAACTGCCTCTGTTACAGAACCTATCATTAAACATCTGTTGACTTCCTCTACTATGTGTCAGGCCTTTTAAAGTCAAAGACCATGTTGTAAGGGGTCTATAACTCAGTTCTTCACTCTAACATCCATAACATACTTTTTAAATGAAGTATGTATTTGAGCACAAGGGTTGCCAGTTGTGCATCTAAGTAAGTAGTTGCACTGGGGGAATACAGGAAGCAATCTCTGTGTTTACCTAGTTAGTACAATAAATGGCAAGGTGTGTGCACATGTGTCAAAGTGTAAATGGGTGGGTTTTACTCACATTATGTACCATGTTACATTTTTTTGTGTATATGTTTTATTAAAATGTTTTCTTTTGATTTTCTTTTGATTTTTCAGGTAGAATTAGCCCAATTAAGTACAATAGCACATAAAAATCTGTTATTACAACTTTGGGAGGGGGCTAAAAGTGAGTCATCAAGCGACAGGGCTACCAATGACTTGGATTACATAAACCAAACAAGTTAGCAAGATACAACAGATAGAGAAGTGAGAACGAAGACCTCAATTCAGATGAAGAAGAAACACTAATGTAAATAGATACAGGACTAGTCAAAATGCTACAAAATGGCATATATACTGAACAACCCAAAGTTAGAACTAGGTTGGATTATTAGGTTCTTACCAGGGGTAAAACCTACTGGACAGAACGTGACATTCTGAATCAACGTTAGACACTGTAATGTATGATATGCTACAAGACGTTTTGAAATATGCTAATAATGAAATAAAAGTAAAATATCTGACAACCATCAATAGTAATACTCAAAAATGTTTTAGGGCTGGGGATTTAGCTCAGCGGCATCGATCCCAGGTACCAAAAAAAAAAAAAAGTATCTATCATGACACCTCATTAGCTGAACTAAAGGCTTTCACAGCAGGACTTTATTCTAATCCTCAGAATCTAAAGGATTATGGAGAAGTGACAGATGTGGCACTGAGATTTTTAGAACAATAATGACACTCCAGAGATTTAATTTCCTTCACAACTGCCTATGTTTTGACAACAAAAAGACCTGCTGAGAAAAAAAATTTTTTTCCAACAGTTTGGGGGCTATTCGCTCATGTTTTGAAAGCTTTGGTTTGAACTGTCAAGCAATTTGTACACAGTCCGAATACATGACAATTAACAAACTACTTTCATCATTTCATGGTTGATGAGGATTCTGGCAATTATGCCAAATAAATCGACCAAATACAGTATAAAAACATATGCCCTGGTAGATGTGATGACATTTTACACCTTGGGTTTAGAAATTTATTCTGGAACTCAGCTATCAGATTTTTATTCATGCAATAGACTATTTGATTCTGTGATCAGACTTTTTGGACCTATTTGAAAAAATAACCCAAATGTCACATTCAACAATTGGTTCACTAGTTACCTACTGACGTTACTTTTGCTAAAAGAACACCAGCTGGCCAGCATAGGAACTATTTGTAAGAACAAAGGTGATATTCCTGAAAAAATGTTGTAAGTTCACAATACAGAAATATATATTACAATCTTTGGATTTCAAAAGAACGTAACACTGGCCTACTATATGGTGAAGAAAAAAAAGTAGTAATAAAAGTATTGACCATGATAAAATTGACAGTGAAACTAAGTAAGGTGGTGCACCTCCATAATCCCAGTACTTATGAGGCTGAAGCAGGAGGATCCAGTGAGTTCAAGGTCAGCCTGTGCAACACTCCAGACCATCTCAAAACAAACAAACAAACAAACATTGATAGTGAATCTTCAACACAAATGCAGCAACTATGATGTCGTTCAAAACACAAAGCACTGACCAATGGTTGTGTTTTACTCAATTCTAAGCATGTCAGACATAAATAAAGTTTTCAAAGATAATAACAAGTGCAAAATATCAGGGAAAAATCTTAAAAGGATTAGTACTGGAATTGATAAATGATCAATTAAAACAGAGGAAGAACATTACGCATCTGCCCAAAGAACTCCTCAAAAGAATTCCAGAGCAGACTGGTGAGCAGACAGCTGAAACATTACAAAAAGCCAAGTATGTCCCAGCAAAGAAGACAGGAAAACAAAACACTGTTCTCATGTATGACAACTGCCTGAGGCATGATAATTGAAGATAATTTCTGTAGTAGAATTTCATTTGTATTTTCTGTAGTATCCACAGGAATTTACTTCTGCTGTTGTTTTTTTATTTAGATAGCAGTTGATGTTTAGTCTGAACACTAAGTGTTTATTTGATATTTTACTTGAGATTTCATTTTCCTGTTAAGTGGACACTGTACAATATAATAGAAAGCTCCTGACAAAAGAGAAGGATGAGAGAGGTGGTAAGTATGGTCTGTATAACAGGAAAGGAAAGCTAAGCAAATACGCTGTCAGTGTGAGACTTGTGCATGGAACACACTGTTATCATGTGCGAAGACTGCCTTAGGTGTGATAACTGAAACAAAGATTATTATTTTTTTGTTTTGTTTTGTTTTGCTTTGGTACCGGGGGATCGAACTCATGACCTTGCGCTTGCCAGGCAGGCATGAAACAGATTATTTCTGTGGTAGAGTTTTGTTTGTATTTTCACTGTAGTTCACACAAGAGTTTGTTATTTTTTAGATCTGGTAAGCAGGTTAAACAGTTGAAGTTGAAAATGTTGGTTTTATTCTAAACATCCATTACATAAAAATTTAATATTTTATTGATTTTTTTTGTTAAGTATACATTGTTTAATAAAGCTCCTAAAGTTAAAATTAGTAATTCATCAACAGAAATATTTCTAAAACATAAATGTGGGTGTTACACACCCACCATAATGCACCTTTCAAAAAACTTGCGGTGATGCTCCTGGGGCTACAGGTCCATGACTCAACACTGCATCTGGCAAAGAGCAGATGCTCAATTATCATTTGGCAAATGAATGCTATAAAAATTCAACATTTCAACCTTATAGCTCCATGAAATGTCACATACCTAGAAAATGAAACGGTTTCTTTTTATTTTATGCATGGAAAAATTTTGTTACAGCAAGCAGGGACCATTACTTCACAAGCTTCCATTACTTTCACATAAATGAGAAAGAGCTAACAATTTCTTCCCTGTGAGCCTTTTAACAGACTATCCATGAAAATGGTGACATAATAAGTAAACTTATATTTTATGTTTTTTAAACTAGTTTGTAAAGCTCCACAAGGAATGTGTTTAAGCAACTCCACAAAAATCCCACAGTATTTAGCAATGACATTTAAACTCGGAAAACTCTCAGATCTGGTACCTGTAGCACTACACATGAAACATTTAAGATATACAAAAGGGCAAAAAGAATATAACAATGAACATCTATAGTCAGCTTCAAAAATAAACAGTATAAGCGATACTTCCCCCATGTTCTCTCTCCCAAATCAAATCCTCATCCCTATCTTCTTTGCTTACCCTCATATATTGCTCTTAAAATTTATGACACATGTATTATGTTCACAAATTCAACTAAATCATGATTTTTTTTGTAAAAAAAATTGATGGATTTGGTTTGCTAATACTTCTCTTAGGATTGATACACATATGTTTATAAGTAGAAGTAGCCGGGAAGACTTTTTCCTGTGCTACCCAATCTGGTTTGAGTATCGAGGTTAAACTAGACACATTAGATAAGCTAGGATAGTCCTTTTCCTTTTTTTCCTAAGTCCTCTGAAAGACCATTTAAAAAACCTTATATAAAAGTTATGTGGACCCGTTTCTTGTTTAACAGATGTTTAAAGGACCAATTCAGTTTTTTAAGACAACTAGTGTCTTAAGTCAGTTTTGCTATGTTTTCCTAGGAAATTTCCTATTGCTTCTAAATCTTTAAATTGACCAGGCATAGTATTCTTTATGATCTCTTAATAACCTTTTAAACTTGCTGCTACAGTACAATCCTTTTTCATGCTAGTATCATTTGTTTCTTTTTGTTCATCTCAATATTGTCCAAAGTTTTTCCTACTTTGGTAAGTCACTTCCGAGAACAAACTATCACTAGTTGATCCTTTTGATTTATTAAATTATTTGTCTATGTTTACCATTTCCTTTCTTTTATAGATTTATTCTTATTTCTTATACTGGAAAGTATTTAAGTTGAATGTTTACTACTTTAGGTTTTAACTTTTTTCTTTTAAGAACATTTAAGACTATTGTAGTACAGAGCATGACTAAAGTTGGATATATATTTTTATTATCACTTGATTCCCTAAAATTTTAATTTCTATCGATATTTTTCTTGGGTTTCTTTATTTAGAAGCCCTTTGCTTTTAGAAATGTATGTTTTTAAAGCTTATCAATAATTGAGATGCTAACTTAAAAGAATGAGATATGATTTATTTCTAGCGGCAAATAACAAACTGGTGGCAAAGGTGTGAATAAACCAGCATTCTCTCATAATATGGCACAAAGAAATTTCTATAGAAGGTAATCTGACAGTGGCTATTCAAGTAATTTCAATGATGCATATACATATTTCAGTTAAAGGGTTCACAACTATCTTGACAAATAATTAAACTGTGCACAAATCTTGTTAATGGACAACCTACAGTCTGGCTTAAGTCCAACACAGTCCCATATAAAATACTACTAAATATATTTTAATGAAATATAAAAATGCAAATTTAGATATTTTAGACAACATTGTCTTTTATAATAAGAAAAATTACTTAACTTTCATGAGTTCATTTTGGCTTATGTATCTATAAATGCACTTAAATACTTACAGCTGCCAAAATACTAACAATCATTCTATTCAGAGACTTGGCACATCAGAGTGACTCTGGCCCCCTCCAGCTTTATATTTTTTTAGTCAAGTCTGGATTTTTAAAGTGTCAAATACTTACTAGTTTTATTATAAAAAAAAATAAAGTTATTACTACTCTAAATAAAAGTAACTTGCCCACTACCCATGATCTAAAATTAAGACATTAATAAAGTATTTTGCCCTCTTTCTCAGGTAAATGCCTAGTAGGAGTTTGATTTGTCACATATTTCCTCCTAATAAGTTCAAAACTATAGCTGTCTTACTTTTAGGAAATAGGATTTCTAGCTTTCTATAAAAATACACCATATGAGTTAAAACAGTTTTTCCCTTGCTCAATGATCTCATGGGCAAGAATATATTATGTTTTAGGTCTTCAGGTTAATGCTTCCAACTTTGTAGTTGTATTCAAAAACATCACTTTAGCAAGGATAAGAACTACCACCTTAAGCCATCACCTGGAAAACACCGCCACCTCCTGGCTCTGAAGACAAACTTCATCAGACGCCAGTGTCTATAAATTTTCCACTAAACAAAGCAATAATCACCTTAAAATCTAACTGGAAGTCCAAAAATGAAAAGTGATTCCACAAAAAGGTGGAATCTCACTACTTTAAGTATGTTCAAGTTGTAACTGAGAATACTGAATAAGGGCTTCAAAAACTTAATCAAAGTACAACATTTTGCCTTTTAGAAAGCATATCCCTTCAAGTCTGAGAGTATGGCGTAAATTGTACAAAAAAGTGTTTGCATTTAGCTGTGTGCACTGGGTCAGTTGCCTAATTTCAAAGTTTTCATTTCACTGGAGATGAAGACAGCAGAACCTGTACTTCGTGGGGTGTTTGTGGACATTAACTATGATTTTGTATGGCAGTACTGTAGCACACAGCACATGTGCATTAAGTGACAGTTATCAATGTGATTCATAGACAACTGAATACTGTAACTATATAATGAATTGATAGAAAACTGGAGAATGGTCAGAGTGACAAATGGAAAAAATACTACAATAGGTTCAGCAGTAGTCAGCACACTACAGCAATCTCTTTTGCAGGTTTTAGGGAACACAGCCATGTGTGTTTTTGTAGTGACTGCAGCACAGCGGAGTGGGCCTGACAAACACCGAATGACCCACAAGTCTACAATATTTATTATGTGGTCTTTTAAGAAAAAGCTAGCTGTTTCCTAGGCTAACTCAATGACACACTATCAAATAATACTTAACGCTGATAAATAGAAAGTCTGTATTTTTAATTAAAATGAACAAACTAGTATGATACACTCAAAGGAAATTTGGCTGACATAAGTGGATCTAAATGTCTCTGATAAGATGACATGAGGAAAAAATCATTTTGTAGGTGAAATACAGAGTAGTTATGGAGACGAATATGCTTATTTTCTTAGAGATTATACTAAAATATCCATGAGGGAATGTAATCTGTAACATTCATTAACTTTAAAATATAGGTATCTTTCATAACCTGAACACAGTAACACATTTGGTAAAGTTTTAGTCGACTCTTTTGAAGTTTGAAATTTTGTCTTAAGAACCAAACAAATTTAGATAATGTATTCTGAAAATAATGCAACTAATTCTAAAATTCTAAGAGTTTAACACAAAAGATAAAGACAATATTGCTGGGAATTTAGCTCAGTGGCTTAAATGCCTGCCTGAGAAGCCCAGGGTTGTGAGTTCAATCCTGGTACTGACTAAAATAAAATAAAATAAAATAAAATAGAATTGTCTTAGAAATTATATAATAAACTTTCATTTTAATTATAGAACTACTGTTAAGATAAACTATCATCAAAAGCTGAACTTCCTACGTTGCCTTCAATGTACAATCACACAATCATGTTCCAAGGGGCAGGAGAGGAGTGAAGTTAGATGCACCATAGTAAGTCAGATGAATTATAACCTTTAACTTGGCTTTGCAGGGTCACACTCTATCACTGGGACATTTTTGTGCTTGGCTCTAGAATTTATACTTTGGGAGTCAGTCCTAAGGTAGCATTCTTGCTGTATAGTATATAAAAAAAATATTAACAGTATGAGGTCACAAAACATTCGTGTTTTCCAAGGGAAAAGATTATATAACATCTATATCATATAAACATTCAATACATACTTAAGTAAAAGCAAAACTATTTTATATACAAAACTCTCATCATTACATTACATTAAACAGAGATAGTCTTCAGGATCATCTAAATGCCAGGTCTGATGATTGGTTAGCATGTAGCACTCAAGTCAGTAATGATTATGACTTTTATGGAAATTAACAACAAATCTGAGGGCTGCCAGTAAGTATCTATTTAAAAGATACAACAACATTAAAGAGGAGTGTATTTTGTGCTTCAGTCTGTGAATCATTTGTATTGCTAAAAGGTACTGGAGGCAGACTGAAATGATGCCGACTTTCTGAATGAGTCCTTATGGAAAGATGAATTCAATGGTTTATGTAGTCATGAAATAGTTCTGGCTGGGAAATGAAGTACTTTATAATATAAAAATGTAAAATCTAACATCCATCCCATCTTAATGTTTAAACAGCAGCTTACTTAAGAATTTCACTGTTTCAACACAGAAACAAACATCGATAAGGAAAATTTGGATTTGAAGATGATACTCATGATCATAATGGAAGGTATGTTCTAGTTCTGACTGCTCCTATTTTCAGTTATAAAATGCAAATAATACTATCCACTTCACAGAATTGTTTGGAGGGATTAATGAAAACCTCACAAATTAGAATAAGCTCTATCACATTAGTCAATGCTAATATCAACACTGATTTTAATTAAAATACTACTGTAGATAACAATAGGGGGACAAAGGCTTAAGATGGGCTTTCAAGTTGAAAATACCTAAGTGGAAAGTACACTTACTATGTGAAGCCTACTAAGCAGCCCAGCATAGCAACACAGTCCACTGTGGGCTACTGTCAGTCTCCTTGATCCAGTGGCTGACTGGGAGCTGTGCTACACAGCATCTGAAGAGTATCTCGCTGCATATTGCTAACCATGGAAAAGCTCGAAATTCAAAACACAAAGTTTTTGCACCTTTGTAAAGTAAAACCACAGTAGACCAGGGGCCACCTGTATTTTACTGACTATGACTTTAAATTCAGGGATTCAAACTCAAAGATGAGAAATTAGGCACAATTATTCCTCATTATATGCAAAAGCAAAATTTATTTTGCATTTCTTAGTATTTCAAGTAAATTATCTTAAAGAAGATAGAATGTCATTTCTGATGATATAAATAGTCAAAGAAAAGAGCCACCCATAAGTCACCCATAAACAGTTAAGGGTTTTTTTTTCTGTTTACACAGGCACATGTTTTTAGGCTGCTAGATCCATATCTGTGCATATTAAACAAGATTGAGACACGCATATGCTGTCTTACACTGTCACAAAAGCACTTTATAAAAATCTTTGATAACTTGAGATATTAAAAATAACCATACTCAATTAGTTGATTTTTTCCTGGACACTAATCACCTGTGTTTCTTTGAGATTGTTTCACATTCTTATTCTCAAATTTCTTACTGATTTATAAATGCCCATATACGTAGTTTTATCTATTTTTTCTACTGAAAGTGATTTATCTCTATTTCTGCATGGGATCCAGCAGTAAACAAGCCCTGGGAAAGAAACTGCGCTTTCAGTGTTGAACCAAGAGTAAGAACTACGCAGGTCTGAAGGAGGGGCAGCACAGCTAACTGGGGGAGGAATTAAAGAGAAAAAGAAGGTAAGATTAGGCTAGAAATGTTGGCTGGGATCAAATCATGCCTTATTCCAAGTTACAGATTTTCACATTTACTCCAAGAGAACTGGTGACCTAAAAGAGAAACAAGAAAAATGACGTACAGACTTGAATTTAAAAATACGCATCACTGCCACCAGGGCAATGGGAAGACTAGAAAGGGTAAGGACGCTCCATTAGCCTCTATTGCCATAGTACAGGTAACAGATGACAACAGGGTGGGGTCCAGAGTGGTGGTAATGGTTGAAGGTGGAGGGAGGTAAACAGAGACAGTCTCAGGAGACACAGTAAACAAGGCTTTATGATTAATACGGGATGAGGAAAGGAGAGAGGGAGGATGACTTCAGGTTTGTGGTCTAAGCTACTACCTGCTGACACAGGACACACTGCAGGAAGAGCAGGTTTGCATGACAGGCAACTGCTGGAGACACTGAACTGAAGGAACTCGTTAGGTATTCAGGAGGAGTACAGAATAGATCATAG
The DNA here is from genome assembly GCA_004027455.1 of Hydrochoerus hydrochaeris. NCBI lineage: Eukaryota > Metazoa > Chordata > Mammalia > Rodentia > Hydrochaeridae > Hydrochoerus > Hydrochoerus hydrochaeris. Next base: position 85,873 of record PVLA01001246.1, read on the forward strand.
AAGAGTCCATTGCTCAGGTTAGGTCTAGGTCTAGATTACTGACAAAATTTGGAAATACTAGAACAGGAGGCAATTCAAATCATCACTGCTAAATTTAAAAAAAGAAAGAGAGAAACTGAGGAATCTGATACCTGAGACTGAGCCAAGTATCCCTCCCTATTCTTGGGCCCATTACCAGGTTACATGTATATCTCTATCATGGCAATTTTCCATACTATCTTTAAACTTTATTACAGTGAAGTAGTGCCCATTTACATGTCTACTGGTTAGATAATGAACTCCTCAGAAACATAATCAAACTTCACTTGCTTCTGTAACCCCAACCCCAGCATGGTTCCCAAGGCACTATGCACATTCAATAAAAGGTCTACAGAGCTTAACCGGTTAGTTCGAGTTTATTTAAAAAAAAAAAAAAAAAAAAAACAGTGCTTACACACACAGAACAAAGAGCTCATCAAACTCCTTGGGTTAAACCCACAGCTACATTATGACCCAGATGACTGCGGGGAAGTTACTAAATTACTGAACACCACCTCATTACACTCATTTGTAAACTACGTCCAATAACTGAATGTACCATAGACTGCTGTGAAAATTCAGTAAAATTTCATGCAAGTGCTCAGCACAGGGCTCATATACAGCGTGTGTTTAAAGTTAGCCACCGTCATTGTTACTACTATTACCTCTTTCCTTCATCTTCTGCGGACAGAAAAATGTTCAAAAATGGAAAGGATTTCTAGTTAATCATTATAGTCCCTCAATAAGCTGCAATTGTGCTTTTGGAAGACAAAAACAGACCATGTTTCTTGAAGTTTAAAAGGGTAAAATTAAAAGAGAATTCTGATATAGCTATTAAGTCAAATTAGTATTGGGGGAAAAAGCCCCTAAATTTAATCATGAATTAAGAAAAAAATAACAAAAAGTCGTTTCAAACAAAATAAATAGTTGACTGTGAGGTTTTTCTTTAGGTAGGAGATGTGGGCAAAGGTCATGAAGGAAATGAAAAAGATATTACCTATAAAAGTACGGAATTCAGAAGTACAATAGCTTATGATATTTAGTTTAAAAATTAAGATTAAGATGTTCATTTAATTTAACTTTCTTGAGAAGGTCTTCCATGTTTTCCTATTTTCACTTAATATAAACTACCATTTTAAAAACTAAAAAATTCTACCTCTTTAAGAAGCTTGATGTATTTCCTAATTACTAATAACAGGAAGCTATAATTTACAAAACTAATTTAGCCATTGAATTAATGCTGAAACAATTTTCAAAATATTATTTTACTTGCAAGTATAAATGTTAATTCACTATGTAGCTAATGAACTAAACAAATCCTCTTCCAGAAGGCTGGCGTCAGAGTTAGCATACATACATCAAGATCAGGCCTCCTAGTCTCTGATTATTTCCAGGATGTGAAGGCAGTGTCCTGAACCACTCATAACTCATCAAAAACTTAATCAAGAGAAAACATAGCAAAGAAAAGGAGTGAAATTTCCTATTTGGACAGTTTGCTCTTAATAATTTTTGGAAGGTTATCCTTCAATAAAGTATCTGCTTTAACATAAAAAAAATTTAAGTTCTATGTCATGTATCAGTAGCATGTTAAGAAAGGGACTAAGAAACAAGTTTTTAGAAAAAGTAGAGTAAAATTCAAACTTTTGTTAAAACAGCACAGAGTGAAAAAACACAGCACAGTTAAGGCAAACAGGATTACAAAATGGATACTCTTCCCTCATGTAGGCCCTTTTATCAAAGCTGATCAGAGTTGAGGAACTGAAGAGAATGTCACTCAAAAAAGATAATACAGAGAGCTTAGCTACAGGTCAGAAGACATAGTTTTTAAAAATTAAAGTTAGAAACATTGTAAGTGCCTGCCTGGCAAGCACAAGGTCCTGAGTTCCATTCCTGATACAAAAAAATCAAAACCACTGATTTTAAAGCAGCACAACAGTAAGGTGAGTAATTTGATAACAACATTCAATTAAGAATTCTTTCACAGATGATAATACAAGAATAAGGAAGTTTTCTGGCCTAAACTAGTCAATTTATTTATTGTAAAAAAAAATACTGAAGACAGATTGTATAAATAAAACAGCTTTAGTTAGCAAACAATTTTGGAGATTCAAGAACATAGTGCTACCACCTACCTGCTCAGTTTTGGTGCTGGCCTCCTTGCAATGCAGAGTACCAATGCAGGGGGCCCGCATGTTAATTAAAGTCCACGTGCTGTTTTTTATAAAGTCCCCAGTCATGAATCCACCCTAATAACTTCATCTAAACCCAAAGGCACCACACCTAACCATCACAATTAGTGTAACGTTTCAGCCTCTTAATACCAGTTAAACTTTGGGTTTACCTGATTTATTCAAATCACAGCAAGAACACTGGTACTTAACTATTAAAAAAAGACAAAATAAAAACTTTGAAGAAGCTGATTCCCCATGGATTCTGACTTCAATGACCTTGGTTGGGTTCTAATTTTGAAGTCATTTATAAGATGTTTCTCATGGGCAGGCAGTGGAGAACCACTGAGCTAAAACACCATTATAGGTAATCAGGATGGAATTTCCCTTTCAGTAAGTCTTTACAAAGGGCCATATTCTTATATCGGGACTCTTTATCATAAAGAACATCAAGATTGCTGCACTTTGTTTACCATGGCTTGTTTCCTGAACTCCACTCCTGCTCTAAACTGGCACAATCTGCCTTCTGCCTCTACACAGTACAAAATGTTACAAATGAGCATCGCATCGCTGAGGCCTGTGGAGCAGCTGAAACTCCCTCCTGCTGGACGGCTCCAGAGCAGAAAGCGCTGGGAACCTGATTCAAAATTCTCCTTTGCCACCCCCACTCTGGCTTTGGAGTTTTCCTCCATCCCAAATATTTTCGCCTGTTCACTAAATTAAAAGTTCTTTGTTGAAGTCTACAGTAATCCTTGAAAAGCTTAAAGCAACAGTTCTCTGAGGCCAGGAACCCCCAGAAATTGTACAGGTGAATCCCCATGTGTGCCCGAGGAGGCCACAGTTTTCCTCATATTCTCAAATACATGTAAGACCCCTGAAAGACCCTAAATCCTGGTCCTCAGAAAACTTCTCAGGGTTCAAGTGCTATCCGTGCATTTTTTAAGGCTGGCTCCTACGTCAAAACTAACCCATCGCAGATCTGGCTCTGTATTCCCAAATATCTAGTAGACACATTATTTTTAAACCAATATATTCAAAACAAACTCACTAGTCCCCTCAAAAATACTTGTTCTGTCCCTTAATTTTAGTGAATGGAAATTTCAGAATCATCTTCTTTATCTCTCATGTTTTCCTATGCATCTTTTAAATTCCAATCTAGCTTATTTTCTGTATCAACAGTTTTATTTTAGGGTCTCTTGTATGTTATTATGGTGACAGCCTTCAGATGAAATTCTTCTCTGCTTGCAGTCTCCAAGATCTACTCCATCTACCAAACAGCTACCAGAATTATCTTCCTAACTATGTCACACTCCTACTTAAAAAAACATGTCTTGGCTCTCTTAGGCAGACAAAACAGAATCTAATCTGCTTGGGTTGGAATGCTCTGCACAACCCACCTCTAGTCCTCCTGTTATAACCCAATCTTCTACTTTCAGTCTAGACTTTGTACCATTCCCCTTTCACAATTGTACACCTGTCCAGAATGCCTTTTCCCACTCCTTCAACTAAGGATCTCTTACACTTGCACACTTAGCAATGCAACTGCTGGGACGCAGGCTCTGAGGGTATACAATGGGACCACAGCCTAGAACCAAATGGTCAAGCAAAGAACCCTTCTAGCAGCTACAACCCAGTGGGAAAAAGACAACATATAGAAAGGCCAGCAATTAAAATTATCAGAATATAATCTAGGAAATAAAATGATAAAAGAAAAAGTAGTTGGGCATCATGATGCACGCCTATAATCCCAGCTCTCAGGAGGCTGAGGCAGGAGGATTGCTGGTTCAAGGAAAGCTTCAACTACATAGTGAGTTAAAGGTCAGCCGGAACTATAGAACAAGACCTTTTCTCAGAAACAACAAATAAACAAAAACAAAACAAAAACCCAAAAAGAAAGCAAAAGTTTAGGGTGAATCATCTGAAGAAGGCATTTCAACCATATGAAAGGAAAAATGATTCTTTAAATGAGATCCTGAAGGATAAGAGTTAATCACAGGAAACACTAGCAGAAAGTTACCCTAGCAAAGCACTCCGCAAATGAAAAGTCCTTCCTGTATTATACAGTCTGATAGACCACAGGCACTCTGAAGTGAACTGCTTAATTTAAATGTCTTTTTTTTTCTTAAGGCAGGGTCTAGTTATGTAGTTCAGGTTGGCCTTAAACTCATTATGTAACCCAGCCTGGCCTTGGACTTACAGTGATCCTCCTGCCTCAGCCTCCCAAGTGCTGGGCTTACAGGCTTGTACCACCACACTGCTAAATGTGTGTCTTTTGATCTTCATTCAGTAACTAGCACTCGGTCCTGAAAATTAAGCAAATGTTGCTAGATTAAGAGTAATTTAAGAACAAATGAAAGAAAGAAATGTAGGCTAGGCGATGTAGAAAGAGGAGAGCATTTCTGCAGTGACAAAAAAGAATCCTAGAGACTTACTCTTTTGAGAATGTATATAGAAGGCATGCATTCTTTATATATTACCTACCTAAGCAGTTTTTCATTATGCTTTAAAATAGAATTTTCAAGGAGCCTCAAACTGCTCCAGTTCTCCAGTAATGTCCTATTATTTCCCTATTTCACTTTCCAGTATGCTCAGCTTGGTGCTGCTATACCTAGCAGTTTATGATTGGTCTTACTTTAGACCTGCAAATCTTGAATAGCAATTGTGTTATAGGAGATTTTAAAATACAGCAATACATTCTGATGTAAGAAATCAGTTTAATTAAAACTATCTGTAGACTTTTAGCACTTCTACTACTCCATTTTCTTTCTCATAAGTTATTCCTTTTACCACTGTGTAAACATCAGCATATAGTTACATAAACCTAGATGATATAACGTATACTACATACCTATACTAATGGTACTGTCTACTACCAAAGGCCACAAACATGTACAGCATGTCACTGTACTGGATACTGTAAACAATGATAAGTATTTACATTTCAAACATCTCAACAAAAAAGGTACAGTAGAATGTCACTAGGTGACCCATGACTATCATAATATAGAGGATTTTGTCCTGTACATTAAAGTAGAAGCTTTAAAATTACTGGCCACCCAAAGATTTTCTGTTATACTGACTAAGATTAATTTCAATAATATGCTGCTGAGAAGATGGAATTATTCATATAGCTTTTTAATCTGTTGAGCCATGTTACATCTTTGACCTCGTACCCCACAAGAGTAGAGAAAACAGTACCTTTGAGATTAATGCACGGAATCTCTGAGGAATAAGATCTAACAAACTAGTTAGTTCGTGTCTCCTGTGACCGTCCTAGTCTATGACCACCAAAGGTCCTGGAACACGCTCAGCTTAAGAGCAATGAAGGGATTCTCAACACAATTTCACTAGGCTATACACGCACACAAGAAATTCGCTGTAGCTGTAAGTGGGAGAAAGAAAGAGGCTTTAGGGTTTATGCATCCAGCAAATTACAAAGGATGAAGTGGTTCTTCAACAGAAACTTCAAGTTCACATATGTTCTATAAATTCTGAGTATAGCCATAAATTAAAAACCCATCTTCATATTTATGTTTTCAAGTTACACTCTGGCTTTGCCATCTTCCTATCTGAAGGATACAACATTGGTTCCGGAAAGGTTTTGGTGGAAAGTACAGTAGGGAAACATTAATGATGTGTTAGAGCCTCGTCTCAAAACAAATTTTACTGTAGACAACAGCAGTGACACCCTGGAGGCTGACTTTCTTAAAAATTTCCTCACACAGACACCAGAGCATATGTGTCTCTATGTATTCATGCCAAAAAAATATTTCTTCCTTTATCTCAATAGTCTTTAGATCGAAAACCCATAATGGCTATGATAATGTTAATATCAACACTAAACCTATGATTGCCAATCTTGCGGTTTGACAACATAATCAGCTAGAACTTACTTTCTTTAAACAGAAAAGTAAAAGTCACACCTCTACACACAAACATGTATTTGGTAATCTCCTGAGTACATGGGGTTGTAAAAAAACAACTAAAATAAAATTGGCACACATGGAAGAAAAAAGTATAAAATTTTACTACATATTTAAGGCAAAATTTAACTTTAATAGTATATTTTATATAATCTATATTTTATGAAATATATTTCAACTAAAAACAAAACAAAGATATTAGACAAAACAGGAAAGAGTCTGCAATTCATTTTTTAACCAGAAGCATTTAACTTTAAAAAGTTAACTATCTTAACAGTATCCTAAACAAAGCTAAAATGATCAATTTCCTTGGTTAGGTAGCCTCAGTATTTGGTTTTAGCTTTACTATAAACAAACAATTTTGCAACCTTTCAAAGTCATTCATGGACCACTTTAATTATTGGAGCAAAACAGCAATTCTGGCCATTTCTAAAATTACAAGAAAGTTTCTATTTAGAGCAAATATAGTGACATAGAAAACTCAAGTTAAATGGCTTGACAATGACACAAGTTTCAAGTTTACTACCAAATAAGGTTAGGTAAGTAAAACAACAGTCTTCTAAAGAAGGACTAATTCTGTTAAATGAAACCAATGGGGTCTATTCCTTTTATTCAAAAGTCCCACACAGCTAAACAACTGGGCAAGTCCTCAGGGAAATGGCATTTCAATAGCTGCAACCCTGCACCAGACTAGGCTTTGTTGGCTTTCCTTTTCCAAGAAACATAGATGTCACCCTTTACTTAGTCCATCTGCCATAAGTGATAACAGATGTCTGTGTCACAATTCAAAATTTAAAGAAAGTACCCTCCCCTCTCAAAACCTAACCGCAAAGTCCAATGGTCCATGATAAAAAAAACCCACAAAACTTTAGTAAAAGCCTGTAAACAAAAGAAACATAGCATTCAAGCAATCTAACACTTCACCTTCAAGGCAGTATCTAGTACCACTAAAAGTATTTGCTATTATCCTTTCAGCTCTTAACTAAAGTTATAAGTGATTTACACTTAAATCTCATAGAAGCCCTATGAGGTAGTACTAATGAGGAAGTGCAGATGAGGAAATTGAGGTTTAGGGCAGTGAAACATGTCTGTCTAAGGCCATACCACTAACAAGCAGCTTGACCCAGAGCCCTCACTGTTAAATGTTATACCTATGCTAATCCAAAGAAATGTAACTGATTCAAATCGAAACTTGTCTCAATGAAAATAGTTGCAATTTACCAGGAAGAGAAAGGGAAACAACCAATTTTCTGGAACTAATGGCAATAGATATTTTGCTTTACTTCTTTTAAGATGTTAAGTCCTCACCCAATTACACCAAAATAAACCACGGCCAATGTCTACAGCCAGTTATCTATCATTTTAGGCATCGATTATTAGATTTCAAAAAAGTTCACCTCATCCACTAGAGAAGCATCTGAAAGGAAATAAAAATAAACATCATTCCCAACCTCATAAAAGGATTAAACTTCAAAATATACATATATATCTATGGAAAAAGTTCACCTCATCCACAGATAAGTATCTGAAGTGAAATAAAAATAAGCATCACTTCTACCTAGTAACACGTTAAACTTCAAAATATATATATATACAAGATAAGATCATACAAGATGATAGTGATTCATAGTCCTGGCCAAAAAATGTCTAATTTAGCAGGCAAGATGACATCTACACACCAGTATCTATAATACCAAGCCATATGTAACAATTAAATTAGTTGTGTCACCAGCACAAGTAAAAGAAAACTCTTGTCTTTAACACATCATCTGATTTGCAATTTTCTTTTTTGATGAATGAATACTGTACTGCATGGTGAAATTAAGCAACAGCTAAACTTCTGGTCTTTAATCTTTGGTGAAATTTTAAAGTTTTGTTATTGACTTCCCCTTGAAGGTAGATCTGAATTGTCCCAGACATCTTCTTAGTGTTTTAAAATATTTAATAGCACCCTTGGCAACACATTTCTTAGCATAATTATTAGTATGTAATAAAGCTAGCCGTGTAACCCAAATTCTCTATTTATCACCTGTTAGTCACAAATAAATACCAGATGAGTAGAATTTCTGATGTGACTTGATTCCTTTCCACTAATGAAGTATTTCTGGAATCTTACTTTTTAACAACGATACAAGAACAAACATTTTGTCTCGCCTAAGGAAACGTATGACTGTGTCAAAATTCAGAATTCAAATTTGTCATGTAGCCTGGAAAGACCTCAGGTATGTATACATACAGGTCCACAATCTCCTAAAGTGGGAGTTATATGACTAAAGCAAATCTTGGACTACTCAAGTTATGTATGTCAGCCAACTGTTCCTTTTATTGTTTGTTTTTTAAAAAAACTAATCATATTTGAAAAAAAAATTTGGCAGCTTATAATTTGCATCCCTAGGATAAAAAGTTAAAATTTTAGGCATCGATTATTAGATTTCGAAAAAGTTCACCTCATCCACTTGATAAATATCTGAAGTGAAATAAAAATAAACATCATGTCCACCTAGTATATAAATATGTAAGATAAGACCATACAACATGATGGTGATTCATAGTTCTGGCCTTCAAAAAACGTGTAATTTAGCAGGCAAGACGACATCCACATACCAATAACTATAATACCAAGCAGCATGTAATAAAAGTATGTAAAAGTCAAACTATGCCTCTCACTTTTTGCTACCTATTATGTCATTTCTCTGCTTTCTGCAAGCACACAAAGAGCACCCAAAAGGCAAAACATCTCTCATCCAGTTATGAACACCTGAAGTGCGATCGGGCATGTAAAAGGAATAAATTTCAAGGAATATTTACTAGTTCAAATATTATGATATAGATAAAACACTATATAGTAGCTAAAAGCTACTGAAGGTTCTGACTCAGAAACATTCTACTATTTCTTCTAAAATCAATTTAAATTTTGGTTTTCACAGCAGTAATTTCTGTTTTGAGTTTTTGAGACAGGGCCTCCCTATGTAGCTCAGGCTGGCCTTAAACTCACAATGGAGCCCAGGATGGCCTTGAAATGGCAATCCTCCTGCCTCTGCCTCTCGAGTGCTAGGATTACAGGTGTGCACACATCTGGCTTCATAGCAATAATTTCATCACACAGTCTATGATGCAACAGAAAGAAACCAATTACAAGGTTATTCCTGGCCTCCTATACATGATCTTAGCCAAAAGGCTGAGAAGCAATATTACTGGCCTCCTTTATCAAAATATAGTACTCAAATCCATTAAGATAATTATGTGGTATTTGTTGATTTTAAAGTAACATGCCATATATATTCATAAGTAATGACATACTCCAGAAATATTATGTTTCACTGTTGGTTCTATTTTATAGAAAATTCTGTTCCTTCTACACATACATACATTTACATAGAAAAAAAAAGTTTGTTTTGTTTCATGAAACAGGGTCTATGTAGTACTTGCTGGCCTTGAACTCACATTGCTCCTCCTGTCTCAGCCTCCCAATTACAGTTGTGAGCCACGGCACCTGGCTCTACATAACAATTCTGATATGACAATTTCTCACATAAAGAAAAATGTGGGGAAAGGCGTTTCCTCAAATTTGGCAAGCATAATTTTAGTCAAATATTCAAATGTAAAATGATTGTAATAAACTGATGTGAAGAACAATGTTTTTTAGAATAAGAATTATGAAAACCTAAAGTTCAATTTAAAACACAAAGCAGGCTCTGAATTATCATTTTACTTTTTAAACACCCTTTCACTTAGAAGAATGACTATGCATACAATTACAGTACAGTAGTACCACTTCTCCCAAAATTCCTTTTACTCTGAAAGGTACAAATATTTTCACAAGGACATATGTTGAAAGGCCTGTAACAAAAAGAAAAAAATACTAACAGCATGAAACAATCATTTTTCATTAGACATGATGTAAGACCTGGTGGAATTAAGACAACAGCAAACGTTGGGACTGTTGGGACAGAGCAAGGAAAGCAAGAATTGGATTTTTTAAAAAAGGTGTAAGACAGGATCTAGCCCACCCATGCACACACACTCCAAATAGGAAGGGACAGGGCAGTGAGTTCCAAGTGGAGTAAGTCTGACAGCACCCCTGAGGTTTCAAGATGTTCCTAATGTGTCATATTACCACGAAATAAATCCTGGGACTAAATATTCCAACATGGGGGGTGGTGGGTCATTCCTGAATATCTTGTACAGAACAGTCTTACGAAAAGATTAAGCAACATCCTTTGACTCGTTAATCCAAAGACAAAAATACTGAATTTTTCTTCTTAGTCTTAAGATGCAATATATTTTCCAATGTTCACACTTTCTATTCTTGCTAAAGAAAACTGCCCATTGTCTTGCACATACATGAAATTACTTCATGAAATTGAACCTAAATTTCTGATTAAAAGCTTTATATGAAAACGCTTGACTCAAAAACTTCGTATTCTGGCTAACACTCTCCTATTTAGGAGCAAACACAGTAGCAGGTCATTACAGTTTCTGAGACTGGTGGTACAAAATCTAAAGAAGGGGGACACGGAGGCTAAAAATAATGTCTTTTTGTTCAAGAGAAGCCAGACTTGCCAAAAAAAGACATGGGAAACAAACAGAAGCTGTGCTTCACATAACTGTCTCTATGATTTATCAATTTTATTTTCATCATTAATCTTCCATTTTATATAGAGCACTTTGTTCTCACTGACCACAAAAATGTTATCACTGTAGTATGCATATGTGACCTTCCCAGTGCACCACAGGGAAACCTCATTTACTGACCTAAAATGGGTCTTGGAAAGTATTAAACTATTAAGTAGTTTGTGATGCATGGCTAAAAACACAGCATAAACTGATGAATATTTAACTGGGTATATCAAACTGAATACTTTCTTTCAATTAGACAATGCTGAAAGTTCTTTATTTGAAGGAACTGCCATTTTCTCAAACTTTGAAAGAATCTGCAAATTACAGCAGGATAATTGCATCTTCTTCTTACAATTCTCTTTTCCAATTTCCCCAGGGAAATTGTCATTGCTTCTTCACATATACGCCCCACACCAAGCTTGTTCTCTTTTCTTGAGCACAATTTTAAGGCACATTAGCCTAAATTCACAAGCACACATTGTCTACTACCAATGTCGCTTTGGAACTGCAGATGACAGATGCAGTCAGAGAGCTCAAAGATGTGTATGGTCTGCAGTTTGAATCTTATTCCAATGACAGTGCTGCAGATGTAATTCTCGGCAGAAAAGCTTTTTAAAAAACCCGTCATTCCCTATCTGATTTACTTTTCGTGCTCTTACTTGCTATTATTAAGCGATTATGCTCAGCCATACCTACAATTCATTTTCTTTTACTCTGTTCCAGATCTTTCATTAAACCTAATTTCGGCTAATAACAATAATAAAATAAAGTGGCTGTTGGCATTGCCAGAGTAGGAGCTCATGAAGCCGCCCGCTATTTGGGCGCGTTCCCGCCGCTGCAGAGAGGCCGCTGGAAGTTTTCTGTGAAGCAATGGATCTCCAGCATCTTTGCACTGTGTCTACATCTGGATGAGGGCACCACAGAGATAGATGGGAAATCTCGCTGCCTAGTCTTTCCCAGTGGTGTTTTACCCTACACCGGCTCGGTAAGGCGCCTGGGCAGGGTAGCCCCACCCCCACCCGTTATCCTTAATGAGATGCCCAAATACCGTATCTCGTCCTCCTCTACCCTCTCTCCGCCACCCGGCCAGTTTCCCCCACTCGACTGCTCTCCTCAGTCACCACCCCCGCACGCTCCCCCGCCAGCACCCGCCCTCCCGTCCCGCGCCCACAAGCAGCCTGGTGCCCGCCTCCCCCGCCCAGGGTCGCCCGCGGGGTTACCGTGGGAAGACCGGGCGGCCACAGAGGACGCGGCGGCAGCGCTGCTGCCGGTTGCGTCGGATGCGAAGCAGAAGCTGGAGGACAAGGATGAGGATGAGGCGAGCGCGCTCCCCAGTCTCCATGGACCTCCCGCCCCGGCCCGTTACTAGGAGCCCCCCGAGGCTCAGGCTCTGTCTTCCCGGCTTTGTTGTTCCGGGTACAGGGCGGCCGCTGTTTGCCCGCGACAATAAATAGACTAGACGCGGGAGAGCATAGAGACGGCGCGCGGGGGCTAGAGTGTCACCGGACGGGGCGCTCCTGGGTGCCTCGCTAGCCACTCATTTCCGGCTCTCACTGCTCCCGTCACTTTCCCCCCACCCCGCCCCGCCCTCTCCTTCCTTCCCCCTTCCTGGTCCCAGAGTTAGGCCCCTCCCGCATTCGCTGATCTGGGCGGACGTAAGAGGGCGGCGCCATAGGCCGTTGAGCTGGACAGCTTTGCTTGAGAATCCCTTCCAAAGGTTCTAAAAAACGTGTATCTCTCCCATAGTTTTAGCTGATTTCTAAACAGGTACATTTAGTCTTGCGCATAGCGTATAATATAAATGGACTTTTTTTTTTTCAAACTTTAGAGACCCAGAACCATCAGTGCCTTGTAGACAGAATTTAGATTTTGCTCCAGGTGCGAGGGAAAGTGGAGTTTTAAGCTGGAGACTAACATGGTCTAAATCGCCAAGGCAATAGTTGGAGAAATGCTCTATTCTAATGGCTACCGCCACTGTTGAAAAGTCAATTTTACAAGTGACAATTCTAACGGCCTTATGAGGCGCTGACCTTCAAGGGGACCATCGAGATGGAATCAAGCCCATCAATTCCTCTGGATTCCCTTTTGTCATGGATTTGTCAACATATGCTTCATTCTGGAAGTGATGTGGTTCTACCGTATCACCATTTCCCATTACACTTACTGAATGCTTATACACTAAAACATTATCTGATAAGTCATTCTTCAGACCAAGAAATTAATTTCAAAGGAGAAAAGACAAAGAGATAAGGTCTATGGACTTTATTGCTCTTGTAATGTGTCTCATTACTCAAATGCCAGCTAGGAAACAAACAATACATTGTAATGTTAGAATACATAGTATGTTTTTAAACTAAGGCTATTGATTCATATAAGAATTGATGGCTGGAATTGGGAAATTGAAATTGTTTAACATGTAGAGGTAATTTAGTCATAGGTGGTAGAGATGGTGAAAAGCCTTTCACCCCAGACAGGAAAAATAACAAACTTTATTAGGTGAGTGCTACTGAAGATGTGACATCAGTTTGCGAACTGTAGTAGTCAGAAATTAACTGAATTTAGAAATTTATAGGCATGTTTTGAAACATTTAATGATTTGACCTCACTGGGGTATGTAAGCATGCGTTTTTCAGTTTATGGAAGCATTTGTTTTGATAGTTTGGCAACCAAACTCTAACAACAACAAAATGGATCTTTCATCCAGGTAATTTGAGAGACTGATAGATTATTTTTTATGTCCATTAAGGCTGTAGCTTTAATAAACTTAGCTGAAAAAGCAAAGGAAGAAAATCTGGCTATTGGGATGTTAGCTATTTCTTCCCTCTGTAGCATTCCTTAGGCATATAGTTCAGCATAACCTTTCTGAAAGAGGCCGGCAACAGTGGGCAAAAACTGTTCAGCGTTGTTAGGATGAATCCTTTCTGCAGGCATATTAGATATCCTATACTGATAAGGATCAGATAATATTTACTCAGCTAATCAAAATAACTAAACTTTCTACCTCACAAAAGTTAATGTAGTAAGTATGAGTGTAGAGACCAGAGAGTAGGGTCAAAGATGCCTCATGCCTCAGAATTCTTCCCCAGATATCTTCTGTTATGTCCCCTTACTATGAAGATGATTTCTTTCATGCCAGCTAAGTGGTGAACAATTTAGGGGATGGACTCTGATGCTATCACCTGGCTTTATAATTCCAATTGGTTCCTCCCCCTACGTTCAGTCTATGACAAAAGTCACTGAACTTAGAGAGATTAACAGAGTTGCCAGGCTAGTTTCCAAGAGATAGAAACAGGAAGGGCAGGGTCCACTTCAAAACTCATGTCTCAGTGAGATTTCTGGTAACAAGCAAATGGATTTCCCCAAATGACATTGACTAGTAGCCAAGTAAAGTTTTAAAGTATTTCCAGAAAATACTCAACCTGGCAAAAGGGTTGTTCTTCCTCAAAGACGATATCCTAGTCTTCAGATGCAGTAGAAAGGTAACATAGACTGTCAGTACCATTTGCAGAGTTCTCTTCTCTAGAATTTACATCTGTAAGGCAAAAATCATTGAGATGAAGTAAATTTGAAACTTTGATTGACAAAGATCTTGATTCTCTGCTGGAGAAGTGTCTTAGTTATTTTCTCATGCCTGGAACATAATACCCTATGCTCACAACTAAAATAGAAAGGGTTTGTTTTGGTTCAGTATGTAGAGGTTTCAGCCCATGGTGAACATGCTCCGAGGAAGGCCAGCATGGTAGAGAGGCATGACAGGGGAGAACCAACTCATGGCACTGCAGGAAGGAAGCAGAAAGAGATCAAGGAAGGAGGGAGGGGGTACATGCTTCCAGGCTACACCTTCAGCGATCTACCTCCTTCAACCAGACTTTGCTTCCCAAATCACATTTATCTGTAACCTCATCAGCAGTGACTCAGTCATCTCCCCAAAGCCCTACCTATGAGTGCATGAATCTCTGGGGAGACATTAGATATAAACTATCTCAAGAAATACGGTACTTCCTGCTCTGACTACCCTTACTCAGCAGGCACGTGCTCATCATCATTGTATGTTGCTTTTGCTTTTCTTGTTAGTTTTGATCCTGTTCCTTCTCCTTTATTGTGTATTGAGGCACTAAAATAAATTCATTATTTGTCATTTAGCCACATCTGGACCCAATCAAGAATGACAGCACTCAAAGATCCTGAATTTGGGTGTAACTTCAGTATCTGGATGTGACTATGTTTTCTTTTTCCACTGAAAAGAGATGGAATATATTTGCAGGGGTGAATGGGATAATTGATTTATATTAAGAAGACCTAAAGATATGGACAAAACTCATGTGTTCATACATGCACTGAACTATCAAAGACTGCAGTGCAAGGAATTTTTTGTTTGTTTTATTTGTCTAGAACTCCTCTATTCTATTGGGAAGAGGGCTCTTTCCCCCTATTTTGAATAGCTATTCCACTCTGCCTGTCTACAATCTACAAGGATCCAAATGAGATGGTAATCACCTCAGTGATTTATCAATAAGAGAGATTCTGACTTGAGCTGGGCCCATCGGACCTGTGCTATACTGGATTTATTGCCTTTCAGTTCCAAATTTATACCTTGTTCCAGTGAGATAGATCCAGATCCTATAAAGCAGTCTCTTTTTTCCTTGATGTCACAATGTTACGTTCTTTCGGTAAGGAACACTGACAAAACACTGAAAGAAAAAAGGATTTATTCTCTGGTTTCAGCATGTTCCCCAGACAGGATTCTGCAGCATAAAAGGCTGCTTCAGTCTCCATTGTCTGAGAAGACAGGTGAATTTCTCAGCTCGGAAAGGCATCAGCAAGGGTTCCAAGTGTGCCTAATTCAGAATATTTGTTTGCCCAGCCTGTCAAAAATGAAAGATAAAGACAAGCATAGTGGTACACTCTGTAATCCCAGCTACTTGTGGAGGCTGAGATGGGAGGATCATGAGTTCAAGGATAGCCTAGGCAACTTGGCACAATTCCATCTAAAAAAAAAAAAAAGTATGAGAGAACCAGAATGAGCTAACCATTTTGCTAATGGTTTGTATAGAAAGTGAAGGACTTGGAAGGCATAAGATTGGAAACTGGGTGACGAAGTCTGAGAAAGAGGTATATGGATAGACTTTTCTGTATGGGCACACACTGTGAAGATATTTATGTTCTATCTGAGTGCACACTAAAGTTAACCATTTCAGAAGACACTGTTGTAAGTCAGGTGGACAAAATACAAAACAGTACATGAGGATATCAGTGAATACCTTTGCTCAGTCATCTCATTGTCTACTTAATGCATCTATGAAAAGAGTGGTCGCAGTGGTAGTGAAGGAAGTCATGCATATGATCGACAAACTGCCTTTCTCTTACCAGGTCTCACCTTTCCAACACTACTCCCAAGTGCTTCATCTGTCAATATCAGACAACAATAATGAGTACCTAATATAGCACCATTCCCAGGGGGTGAAGAGCTAGCCATCTGGGGGAAGGTTGATTACATTGGATCTCTTCCATCATGGAAGGAACAAAGATTCATCCTCCCTGGAATAATTACATATCCTGGAAGTGCTTTTGCCTTTGCTGCTCATAGTGTTTCTGATCACCCCAATATCTAGGGACTCACAAAATCAGTGCATTCAGTCAACATTGCCTCTAATCAAGGAATTCATTTCATGGCAAAGGAAGTGCTTTAGAATTAACTGAGCGGAGCATATACACCACCACTGACAACAGCTCACTTAACTTAGTGATGTTAATTGTGGAAGATACAGCTGTGGTTCCACCTGGGAGACAATATGCTGGGAAAAAAATATTTTGTCTTATCAGAATAAGATTCTGATATTGAATCATGTGACACTGTCTCTGCCATTGTCAAGATACACATGAATCTAGATGTGGCAGTGATAGTGACTCTTCACAGTATCACCAATAACTTTCTCTCAGAATTGTTCTTTCCTTACCTGGGAAATTTGTTGCTGGTTTAGAGACTTTAGTTCCCCTGGGGAGAGTGCTTCCATCAAGAGTTGCAATTATTTTATGAAGTTGGACAATGGAACTTCCACCTAGCTATTTGGGTTCCTTACACCATGAAAATGAAAGGCAAAACCAGGAAGTAGTCTTGTGGCTGGAGTGATTGTTTCTGACTCCCAGGAGGAAATCAGCCTGTTTCTATGCAGTGGAGATATGGAGAGCAGTCTGGCTCCCAGGAAATTCTTGTAGTGCTTCTCAATATCAAAGTCAGCGAGGGGCTGGAGATTTAGCTTAGTATGCCTGCCTGGCAAGTGTGAGGTCATAAGTTTGATCCCTGGTGCCAACAAAACAAAACAACAAAACAAAGTGAATGAAAATCAACTGAAAGTAAAAGGTAGGATGTTTAAAGAGTTGGGCTCTTCAAAAATGATGGTCTGGCTCATTTTGCCAGGTAAAAAATCACAAGCAGATGAGGTTCCAGCTGAGGGCAGAAGAAATATAGAATAAACAGAGATAAAGTCATAGATATCAATTATAGGCTAGTGAAACAATGGCTGTGGTGTCTTTTTATATTTTCTATTGACTTGTTTTGTGTGTCTATTCATATTTAATCATTTTCTTTTTTCACTTTGCACTTTAATTTTGTATTTAGTTGACAGTTCTGTTGGTTTTATATTGTTCCTATAACAACATACTGCAAAACTTGTGGTTTAAGACAGCAGAAATGTATACGGTCATCATTTTAGAAGCCAGAATTCCAGAATCAAGGTGCAAGCAATGTTGATGCAAAGGAGAATGTGTTCATGGCTTTATCTTGGATTCTGGTGGTTGCTTGGCAATTCTTGAAATGCTTTACTTTATGCTGTATCACCACAATCCATCTCAACATTATTTTTTTTTGTCACACACCCTGTTTTTCATTGTAAGTTCAATTTACAGTACAGTATGATCTCAAGACTTCATTACATTTTTTTTGCTTTACAAATAGCTTTATTTGTTGACATAAAATTAACACATCAGTTAGCCCACTTAAAGTATGTAATGTCATTGTTTTAAGTGTGTTCACAGAATTGTGCAACAAGGGCTACAACCAATTTTAGAACATTTTCATCATCCAAAAAGGAAACTCCAAACCCATTAGTATTCATTCCTCATCTCTCTCTCTGCCTCCAACTACCCTCTTTGTCTTAATTTCTGGCTTCAGACAGTTACTTTCAAAGGTACCTTTTTATTGCAACTCTAGACAGAAGTTAACTTTACAGTCAGTTTCCAGGTAACAGAATACTGATGGATCTGTGACTGAAACTGAAGATTAATTAACATAGTCAATGATGCGTATATTAACTCCTACGAATCTATGTCTCATCTTGGGTGTGAGTTTTGCTTGAAAGACAGCTGTATTTTATTCCTCAGAAATATACCATTGTTTGATGAAGAAAGTGTCATGTGGAAACTGAGAAGTCAGGCAGCTGCCTCAAGTGCATTTGGCTGCTACATCATGAGCAGCTTCTCCAGCAGCTGACTACTGCAGCCCACGCAGTCCCTGCATGTGCAGTGCCTGCACAAGTGCCCCCAACTTCCACCTGTTATGGCTTGTATCTAGCTGTCCCCCAAAAGCTTCATGTAGTCAGAGGTGGGACTTTTCCTAGGTAGCTGGTTCTAGAGTGTGTGATGTTGGGATTAAGGACATGATGCTGGAATTGCTTGTGAAATGCTATGGCTAAAAGTCCCCAACCCTGGGTGTGAGTGCTACCTACCTTAAGGGAATATAAGGACAAGAAAGAGAGCCGCTGCTGTTGCTTGCCTCCTCACTTACTTGCTGCCTTCGGCCTGCTATGAACTGTTTCTTCTCTGCTACTGGAGCCAGCCAACTATGAATTGAAACCTCTACAAACTGTGAGCCTAAATAAATCTTTCTTTGTTTACCTTTAGGTGTTGGGTATTTTGTCTCAGCAATGAGAAAAATAACTACCACACTGGCCCTTCAGGTGAGAGTGCAGGTAGAATGACACTTCCCTGTGCCCTGCTTTTCTCAGCACCAGGGCAAATGTTCAGTGAATTCTGTTTGTGAAACACGATAGATTCTGTCTTCAGTGAGCTATAGCCAGGCCCTCTCCAGTGAGATGGGGAGCTAGGTGGTGGGGAGAGAGTAAGATAGATGGAGGGAGGCTCTTCCTTGGGTGTGCTATCTCAGCCCTGGGAGTACGCCGTGCACATTTTTATTCCATATGTTCTTCTTTCCTTTTTCTTTTTTTTTAAATGGTCAAACCCCTTAATACTTTCAGCCCC
The DNA here is from genome assembly GCA_004027455.1 of Hydrochoerus hydrochaeris. Classification (NCBI taxonomy): domain Eukaryota; kingdom Metazoa; phylum Chordata; class Mammalia; order Rodentia; family Hydrochaeridae; genus Hydrochoerus; species Hydrochoerus hydrochaeris. The sequence goes on from PVLA01001246.1 coordinate 104,858, forward strand.
TAATATCATTTAACATTCTTTATATTACTTTCATTGCTTAAATTATAGTGGACTTATCTTTCCTAATTGGATTCATTACTTCATCTGCTAACTACTGTGATTGGATGGGAAAAAGGCATGTGACCATGTTCCCCTGAAGAGTAGCCTATTACATGACTTATTCAGGTGCATCTGGGAGAATAAGTGACTCCCTTTTCTGGTAGTGAAACTTGTAGTGTCTGAACTGCATGCAACAGGCTGACATACCCTCCTCAGGAAGGAACAGGATGATACCAGCAGATAATAAAGTGAATACAGAGAAAATTAGAGACAAAAGAATGGAGAGAGATGAGCAAGTATAAACCTACTTGCACAGAAAATTTCAGTAGTCTAAAAACATCGATTTTCAAATATAGCTGTAATTTAATGTTATCCCAATCGACAGCCAATGTGATACTTTTTTAGGAAATTAGATCCTTAATATCAGCTGGAAAAGAAAATGCAAGAGCATAACAGAAACTTTTGCAAAAGAATGTTAAATTTACCAAATCTAAAAACACACTGGAAAACATCAACTGCCCATTATAGTACTGGAATAGGGATGGACAAAAATATGAGTGGAAAAGAACAGAAAATACAGATCCACATATTTAAAGGAATGTAGTAAATGATAAAGGTGACATTTCAGCTCTGTTAAAAAGATGAGTTATTAATAATGATATCAATATCATTTGATTACCCATATGAAAAAAATACACAGTAAGATATTTGTTTCAGAACAAAAAATAAATTCCACATGATTTATAGATCCCCAGTGTCTCTGATCATAGCCTCCCATAGAAGAGATCTTTTTAGTATTAGTCACAGATACGGATTTCGAAGATACTCAGCTTGGCTAGGTGTTATTGCCAAATCTGTATCCATGATCCATACAATTTATTTTTTAAACAATTATATAACTTATTTTTCTATACAAATACATGAATATATTTTTGTACAAATTCAGACTGCACACACACACACACACGCAGGATCTGTGAAGTCTCAATATTTTATATGAGATCTACTGAGTATGACTTAGAAATTCTCCACTTCTGGTGGTCCCTCAGCTTGGTTTTTAACACCTCTATGAGTTAATATTTATGTTTATTCTGTTCATTCCATTGAGTTTTAAAAGAAGTAGATATTTGTTATAATGCCAAAATTCAGTTAGGCATTTATAGAATTAAATTTATATCTAAGATAAAATAAATATTAACATTATTTTGAATCAGAATAAAATTATTTTGAAAATGCATTTCACTTTCTAGTGGTGGTAAAATTACCCATTTCATTTGTACTGTAGGAACTGTATCATGCTGCTAAGAACTCAGTTAAGTTGGGGAGAAGGGATGGAGGCTGATGCAAGAAAAGTCCTTAAAACTTGACTTTTAGGCTATAAATAATTGTAGATCTTGTTTGTAAGTAAGAGAACTAAGACAATTCTATCATGAGAGAATAATCTGCTGTATAAACTCTCTTGTAGAATAAGGAAAAAATGAAATAAGAAAATCAAATGAGCCAGAAAGTATAAACTCAAGAGTACAAAATTAAACATGGGAAAAAATAAAATAAATAGAAAATGCAAGGTAAGGTATTGTAAACAAATTCTAAGTTTCTAGCAATTAAGGTATATGTAGATGAATTAAATCAATGCCACAAAAGACAAAAAAAATATAGTAATGTATTAAAGTAATTCAACTATATTATGTATGTACATCTATTGAGATCGTCAATTAAAAGCCAGATTATTATGGTTGATTAAATAAAGAAAAAGAAACTCTATTATCATTAAAAGACTCTACATTTGAAGAATGGAAAGATACAAAGTTAAAAAATGAGAGAGTCCAGGGAAATATTAGCCATGAAAATTAATAACCATATTATATTAGTAGCAAGCAAAATAATAACAAAAAATAGTTATAATGAGAAATGAACAAATTTATATTAGAGCATCTATATCAATAAGTTTAAACTCTGAGGGAAGCAGATAAAAATTAGCAAAGATTTAGGAAGTTTTTTGTACCAGGGATCAAACTCACAATCTCATGCTTGCAAGGCAGGCACTTATGCCACTGAGCTAAATCCCTGGCCTGAGTAATCATGACAAGAGGTAAAAACCAGCTAATTGTTGGACATTGGCATATGTCTCTTTGTCCTTCTCAACTCTGGTCTTCCTTCCAGGCACTGTACCTCAATACAGTCACCAAAATATAGGTTGCTTAACTGTAACTGGGATAACTTGCTATTCACTCATTCCTTTTAGTTATGCCTAAAAGCCCAACTCCAATCCTGGGGCGATTTTACCCTGTCTAAATGCCATAATATATATATATATATATCTCCAAGTTGCCAACTAATCAAAATGATGCTGAGACCAGTTTAGTACATATTATTGTTCATATATAAAAACTAAAGAAAGAGTTTCATTGGTCAAAATAAAGTATTAATCTTGTTCTCATAAGTCAATCAAATTTAGAGATAATTATAACTAAAGCTAAAAAAATTTATGACAATGTCAGACTCCATCAATAAAAGGACTGAAGTGTCAATGGGTTATAATTGTCATAATTTAGAAACAGTTTCTAAATTTAAGTGTCAGTATTACTACTCATGCTTTGATTACATATGCCATTGTATACAAACTTTGATTATACATGCCTTGATTAAAAACTATTGTTCCCTAAAGGTGCCAAACCCCAAGACATCATCATACAGATGAAGACCAATAATATGCTAGATTCCTTTTAGATTCTTTTTACTGGGATACACCAGATCTTGTCCAGAGAAACTTATATGACATATCAAGGCCATAACTGTACTCAAAGAATGTTAAGTGACACTGCAACTGGTTTCTCTCCTAAATAAAATAAAATTAATGAGACAGGTCATCCACCAAAATCAGATGGCATTAGACATTCTAACAGCAGCACAGGGAAGTATTTATACAATTATAAAAACTGGATGCTGTGTATACATTCCTGATTCATCTGCTAATATCTCAGTAGCTATTCAAAATATTAGATAACAAATCAATGGCATGTCAGATTCTAAAATTCCCTGGACTTTATCCTTATAGGAATTAATTCCAGCTCCTCTTGATGGAAATATTTATCAATTATACTCATAATTATCCTGTTGATTACATTATTTGGGCTATGTATGCTTAATTGTTTCTCTGGCTTTGTCTCCTCCAGACTTAAAGCTGTATAGCAGTCCAAGATGAAACTACCTGGTGTCTATCGAGGGCCTTTAGATAGAACTCTGCAGAATATCTCTGACTGCAATCAACAACTATGCCCTTTTTCAGCCTGAAGAAGCCAGATTGGCTATCACCCATTTCTCCCTCACAGCAGTTCGGGATACTTCTTCAGAGAGGGAAATGTTACAGGCAGCTGAACTAGTTAGAAATATTATAGGCAGTCAGAGAAGGCTAGGCCCTTGAAGAAGCCAGCACAGAGGACCAGAAGTCTGATGACCTTGGAAGAGACACACACCTCTTGGTGTAGGCCATATTTTGGGACTGAAAGCAAAACAAATGCAACCACACTTTTAAGTATAATCCTTAGGGATTACGTCTGGATCATTTTGAGAAGTCAGGAGTCACCATTCCAATTCCTAGGGAAGTCACTGCTCTCTAAGAATGTCTACTTTCTACATGACTTGCTTCCCCATTTGCTCCTAATTTAATTAATTTTACCTGGGCAATTAATCTTATTGGTTGACTACAATTCTGTCCCACTTTATGCCCACCCTACAAATTCCCATTTTTCTCCACCTTTTCACATCCAGTCTCATGATTTTGCTCTATAAAAGTCCCTGTAAAAGAGAGTCCTTGGCAACCCACTTGGGACCTCTTCTGTCTCTCTCTGACAGAAACTTTTTTTCTCTCAATAAATATTCTTACTCTTAAAAAAATTAATATTTAGGAAGCTTAGTGTTACTTATTTTAAAATAGAAACTCTGACAAATTGTGAGATGTGTCCAACTTAAGAAGCTAGAGAAAGAAAAGGAAATTCCAAGAAGTAGAAAAAATAAAAAAGGAAGAAGGTGAAAACAGAAATTAGTGAAATAGGAAAATATAAAATTGAGAGGGTTCTATTGATTTTTTGAATAAAAGTTATAAAATTGGCAAATTTTGAATGAGTCTGAACAAGAACTGTAGCTGACCCAGAAACCAGAAGGCAGTGCTAACATCAGATATAGCAAAGACTAAACAGATAAAAAAAAAGACACTATGAATAACTTCATGCCAAAAAATTTCAACATCTTTTTTTTTTTAATCGGTACCGGGGATTGAACTCTCAACTGTGTGCTTGTAAGGCAAGCACTTATGCCACTGAGCTAAATCTCCTGCCCCCAAAATTCCAACATTTTGATGACATAAAACATAACTTGGCAAAAGTGGTCAGGAAGAAAGGAATGAACCTCTGAATTTTGGTAAGTGCCCAATCCTACTGAAAAAAAACAAAACAAAACAAAACAAAACAAAAACAAAACTGAAAGTTCTGGATGTTTGGGGGAACCTAGAAGCTTTTCTTAAAGGTGAGGCCAAAATGAAGAACAAATAATTAAGAAAGTCAGTGCTAGGAAATCTGTCCTGTGAATATTTGCAATCCTGAGATTTTGAACTTTCATTTTGATATTCTCATTAAATGTGACTGCTCAGAAATTTTGCAAAATGGGAAATTCAACAGGAAGCCCTCCTGACATTAAGGCAGGACCTAAAAAGGGTGTAGCCTAAGAATAAAAATATATTTAAACAGATTATCTTGCAGCTGTTTCCATTATGTTAGTGGCCCAGGAAATTTCAAACCTTGAATTTAGGTTAAGGTGATCTCAGACTGACAGTGTCCCTGGCAGTAATAAACAGCTCTCTGTAGGAAAGTAGATTCCTGCTATGCTTCAAATTATTCTTAAAAACACATTTTCAAATATTGTTACCAGCACATATGAAGTTAGGTTTAAATAGGCACATGAGGATAGAAAGCAATAAAAACAAATACCAACAGAAACAACAAACAACAGAAACAAATTCTTGAGAACTTAATACAAAATTTGCATTTATGGAGCTATAAAACAGGTAACAAAACAACTATGATTATTAATAAAATGAAAGCTAAGTTGTGCAGATGAAAAATGTGAGGTACAAGAAGGATTAAGAAGACAATAAACTGGTAAATAAGTGGATGTATAAAAGAACAAACAACATGGCATTTGAAATAGAAAATTGAAATATCATTTAAAAAGTTAAAATCCAATTAATGACAGCATAAACACTGAAGTAGTATAAATAGAGTCAAGTAATCTAAACTGCTTTTATTATTAAGGAAGAATGTACAGGTTAAGTATGCATGTTGTAATTTCTACAATGATTACTAAAAGAAGAAAAAAAAGACAATATGACCTCCTACCAGTAAAGGGGAAAATTGAATGATAAGAAACAATCCACTGAATGGAAGTGAGAAAGAAAATGTATGTAATTAATGAAACAACAAGCATGAACAGGAAGTGATAAGTTAAAACCCAAATATATGCAGAATTCCAATAAAGGTATATGGACTAAATGTTCTGGTTAAAAGAGAAGATTATCATATGACTAAAAAACAAAAAAGGACAAAATCCAATTATATACAGTTTCCCAGACAGAGCTGAAGTGTAAAGATATACAAAATATTGAAAGCAAAAGTATAAAGCAATGTACCATACAAATATTAACCTAAACAAAAGAGCTTTTTAAAAAAATTTTATTCTCACTACATTTGTAGCACATAATGGTTTGCTTTTCCAGAAGTGGAGATTGGCCTTCTGGACTATTTCATTCTTTTCTCTTGCATTATGCTCAGTTTCTCCAACTGCTTTGTAATTTCTAGTTTCCCTCTTGGTAACCTCTTGAGTTCCAGAGATCTAATTTTTTTTTTCTTCATGAAGTTGTTATCTTCCAGGTCTCTTGACTCCAGGTCCTAGACAGGCAGTATTTTGCTGCCAGCCTTTACTCATCAGTTTTAATGTCCTTGGACAAGACAGTTTTAAAAAGCAAAATATATTACCAAAGTTTGTGAAGATTACTTCATAATGATAAAATATTAGTTCTCTAGGAATACGGGACAATTTTAAATTTGTATGTACCTATCAATAAAGCCTCAATATATATAAAAGAAAAATGAATTACCAAGAGAAGCATACAAATCCATGACATGGATTGAAGATGTTTCTTTTAAAAAAAAAAAAAGAAAAAAGCAACAAAACAGAAAAAAGGGTAGCAACAATACAGAATTCCAAAGGAAAAAAAGAAAAACAAGGAAAAAAGCACTAAGAAATCACTAGTTGATAAATTACATATTGTCATCTTGGACATAGTTGTTCATGTTATAAAATTAAAGGATACATAGTAGGCATTCAAACAGTGAGACTGAAAACAGTTCTGCTCAGTGATCCAACAAAGATTCAGCAATATGGTCATCTATTTTACACACTCAAACATACATGCAGTTATATCCCTTAGAGGCCTTTCTTTTCCTTTCTTTTTTACAATAGCAATTACACATTTGGGGTTTTGTTACTCTTATAGTTCTTATAAATTTTTACACTAGAGACACAATGTGATATTTATAAATCTGTTTCTTATTTATTTCACTAATAAGGATAGTCTCAAGTTGTCTCCATTTACCTATGAAGGATTCAGGACCATCCTTTTTTATAGCCAAGTAATATTCCATTGTATAAAAATACCACATTGAAGATGTTTCTTAACCTTTCATAGAAATTGATTTAAAAAACATTTAAACCAATATTAGATTTACTGTCACTAAGACATCCATACTTTAAAATAAAAAAGAAGTTTAATTTGGCTCACAGTTTCAGTCCATGTTTGGGAGTTTGCACTGGGTAAGGGCATGGCAGACCAAGGATGCTTTTAATGGCAGCCAGAAGCAGAGCAGAATACAGTGCCAGAAAGAAAGGGGGAAAGAACCAGACATACAGCCTAAGACCATGCCTTCAAGACCCATCCCGACACACTCACAGACATGTGCTGTCAATCTCCCGGGTAGACCCCAAAGCGAGTCAAGATGACACTTCACTCTAACTGCCACAACTAACAAACTGAAGATTAACATAGCACAAGAGAAAAATTTTACCTAAAACAGACATGTATACACACACACACACACAGACACACGGGAACAATGCGCCTATATTTTTGAGCACACATTGAATATATACAAAAATTAACCAAACACAGGGCCATAAAACAAATCTGAAGAAATATTAATGGGCTGAAATCAGACAAGTATGTTTCCTGAACACAATCAATAAAAATTAGAAGTAAGAAAAATATGAAAATTATTATATATTTCAAAATCAAGAAATTCTCTTCAAAATAATTCATGGCTTAAAGAGAAAAAACAGTAGAAATTAAAAAAAAATTTAAACAATGATATGAAACACGCTTTTGGCAAACTTCTGTGGTATAACTGAAGTAGAAATGTTGAAAAAGGAGATTTAAACTCTTGTATGTGTGTATGTCATCAAAGAAGGAAATTAATTAATTAATTAATTTTTATCATTAATTTTATCATTCATGAGAAATTAAAACAAGCAAAGTAAGCTTACATAAAGAGAAAGAAACATTAAATATTAGAGGGCAAATTAATAAAACAACAACCATAGAGTAAATTAATAGGACCAAAAATTGGTTTTCAAAAATACTAAAAATTGTGTCTACCTAACTGGCACTGCAGAATAAAGGTACAAATAATTACTATCATAAATAAAAGAGTAAACTTCATTATAGGTACTGTAGTCATTAAAAACAATTAGTATGGTAAATATTCATATATCCCAATGAATTTGAAAATAAGAACAGATTCCTAGGAAAACATAACATTTTTCCATAATTAAGTTTTCCAATCAATAGTCAAAAATTTTTCTACAAAGACAATTCCAGGTTCAGATAATTTGGCAGATATTTCTATGAAACACTCAAGAAAGAAAAGCAATTACAATCTTAAATAATGTGCTCCAAACAAACAGAAAAATAATCCCTGCTGCAGAAATTCAGGAAAGGAAATGAGAAGCAAGGCTGCCCCCAAGTGGGGTCATACGTGAACAGAAAGGGAAAATTATCCCCAAAAGTATGAGAAGTGGAAAATTCCATTAATTATAACGGTATTATGCAACGTTGTTTTTGTAATTGCTATCATGACCTAGTGAGAGTTACAAATCGTGAAATCCTCTTTAGGCTACATCAGGAACTCTGGGCACAATCATTAGATCTAGCCATGGAACATACGTCCCAGGAAGAGTTTATAATTGACAGGCATCCATGGTTCAGCGGCATAGATTCAGAAGGCAAAGAGATACACAATTCTATTTAATAAAAATAAAATTAAGTAAAATAGAATTCTTAAAATTTATTTTTTTCTTCTTTTCACAAATAGAGTTTAATGAATACTAAGTGCAACAAATATGTACTAAACATTTGAATACTTTTTTATTCAGTAGTTGTGTTAAGTTCTGCTGTAGACAGTGTTGTGCACTGAGACCTATTTTGTTAAACATTAAGTGGAGAAATGAGAGGATTCACTGCCTGAAGGTCATGAAGCATCACCCTGGAAATGTGATGCTTCTAGCTGACCAAGGACAAGAGGCAAGACAATGGAAAATAACTCTGCCAAAAACTCTATGTCAACTACTGTCTTCATCCCAAACAACTACAAAACACTCAGGCAGATGCCCATTGCATCTCCTGGAATCAGGAGAATGGGCAGAGGCTGTCCTGTCAAGGCCTTCTTCACAGATAATAGAAAGGATTAAAATGAGCTACACCTTGCAAGACAGCTTAATATTCCTAAAGATCCTAATCATTTCTGATCAAAGGAGTGATTTCTTTTATTAATTGAAATCAGTTGAAAAATATGTTAGCTTAATTATATATTTTAAAAACAAAATTAAATAATGTACAGAAGATGAAGCAAATGGCCAGTGGATGGGCCCTGGCTTCATGGTATGGTCAAGAAGTTGAACTCTGGAGTCAGATCTATCTGCATATAAATTTCAGTGGCACCACTTAGGTGATAATTTTGGTCAATTTAACCTTTCCACTGTTTTGTTTTTCCATCTAGAAAATGGGATAATTCCTGGGTTGTGACAAGAATTGTGCAGCAAAAGCATGCATGGTACTTACCACTTCCTAACACTTACTCCGAGATCCTTGAAAGTTAAGCTAATAGAATCACCCAGCAGTAAAGATATGTGTACAGTTAACCTGTGCTCACAAAATGCTGCCAAGTTTCATAAAGAAAACTTAACTCCTGCTAAGTGAAGTGGCACATGCCTGCAATCCTAGCTACTTGCGAGGCTGAGGCAGGATGATTGCAAGTTTTTAAAAGGGGCTAAAGATATAACTCATTGATAGGGTGCCTGCCCAGCACATGAGGCCCTGAGTGCGATCCGAAGTACTTCAAAAAGAGGGGAGATTGACTTCCAGTGCATGTTAAAGATATTTATTTAAAAAGTATCATCTAAAATGTTATAAGATTTCTCAGAGAAGAGATCTTAATGGAGGCGTCATGTTTTCCACTTAGAATATGGAATTCCTATCATATCACCAAACTTTACTCTCTTGATAAGAAATTAAGGTCATGTGACCTCAGGTTCACAGCTCACACAGCTTAAACTTCAGTTCCCTTGTACACAACGTAGGAATAGTATCGAGTACTCATGTACTGTTTAGAGAAAGCATCGTGCTCTGCATCGGGGAGACAGCTATCCTACTGCTAATGCTTTTGTTCCCTTGGAATTTTTTGATGATGATGATGGCGGTCGTGGAAAAATCCTGCGATTTAAGAACCTAGCAAATCGATTTACAAATCCACTTTGGTTTATGAGTAGAAAAATGATCACACATGAGAAAGTGGTTTGGCAGTGTTCCAGATGTCAATTGGTTATCTGTCACCTCCAAATGCACCCTTCTTTGTGGGCTTAGCTGCAAATTTACCCTGGGGTTGGACTTCATAAACATCTCTCTTGCAGCTGGCACTATGCTAAGTGTTGCCACTAGAGGGTGCTGCAGGAACACTGCAGGAGAAAGGGGCGCCTCTTCCTCATTCCCTCGCAGTTCTCCTCCCCCAGGCTCCTTTAGGGGATCAGCCTTGCTGTTGCAGCAGGTGTGGCAGCGGTAGCATCTGGTGGCCAGGACATAACATCACCCCTGTGGAGATCTCTTTACATGATCTTCTTTACACGAACTTCTCAATTGTCACCTCTCTTGTGGATTGGCTTTCCTCGAAAAATGTTGGAGGACAAATTCCCACTAATTCCCAGCTACTGGGTTCTCACCTTGTCTCTCTCTGCCTACTGCACTCCAGAAGGTGTTCCTTGCTTGCTGGATCAGGCTGAAATGCCTAAGTTTTACCAGCCTCTGCTAAGACCTTGGGCTAAGCTTTTGCTTGGATCAACCCCAGAACTTCTCTGCTCAGCAGACTTTCCAATGAGCCTGAACCCCACCCTGAGAAAGGAGGAAGCTTCTCTTCCAAGTTTTCTCTCAGTTCTAGGTTCTCCCGTATAGTCAAACTACTGCTAACTAATTTTTAATCATTTTTTGAAAAATAAGAATAGAGTTGGGAAGAAAGTAGAGTCAGATTACAGAAGGCTTTTGTTTAAATTGTTGTGAGGTTTATGCTCTTATTTGACAGAGACTATGAAAATCCAACACCAAGGTACCTTTCTTGTGATTACATTTCCTGTGTCCCTCATATCTTCTTGGAAAGTTCTGATTCATAATGGAAATTTTGTTTCTTTAAGTGAATCACTTGTTAATCCAGTCTTGGTTCAGATGTGTAAATTTCATTGTATGTTCAAATCAATATTGATAGATCTCTGCAAATGTTTTGTCTCTTCCAGTTATTAGCTGATTAATTAGACTGATTGTAGAGACCCAGAATCTAGTTCACTCACACCCACAGCTGACATGTTCTAGCTGAGGTGGCTGAGAAAATCTTCCCAAGGAGGGGCATTTGATTTGAGGTTTGACAAAACTGCAGTATAGCCAGAATCAGGGGAATCAACCAGGCAGAAAGAAAAATGCAGGTATATTACCATGTATCTGGAACAAACACACTGAATATGGAAAAAGTAGGAATAGATTTGGGAAAAAAGTAATGTCAGATTATAGGAGGCTTTGAATGTCAGATAAATAACCAGGAAAGGTAGCACAATTTACATAAAAATTTGGTTTTAATGTGAACTACACTGAATTGAGGCATAATCCTAAGTAAGACCTAAGCAACAACATCAGTGAAAAACTCTTATAGTAATAAGCCTTGAGGCAATCTGCACCTATACAGCAACAACCACGGGAGAAATGGAAAGGAAAGCCAAAGTAAGAGAAGGATATATTCAACTCTGCATGGGTGGGTAAGGAAAGGGAACTTGACAATTCTATGCATCTAATTTGTGTATGGTAGCGTGAAACAGAATCAAGGGGAGAACGTGCTGGTACTGATTTTCCCATCAGACTGAAAAGTGCTCTGAGGGGTGTGTAGTCCCTGTAGTAGATAGAACTGCTATGCTGATGTACCTGAACCCTCTGTGTATCCATCAGCTCGTTTTCTTATTGCCTCTTTTTTATGATATCAGGGATTGAATCAGGGTCTTTACAATGAATGAATCGGTGGCTCTTTAAAAACATTTTTATTAGTTCCTGTTTGTAGTACATGATTACATTCGTCATAGTAGACTTTGCATATAGAGAAATAACACCTCTTTTACCTTTTTACTTCCTCTTCCACTCCCCACCCTCCCCTTCCTTTATCTTTGGCTCCTTTCCCATTTGTAAAACATCATCTCCCTGTTTTCTATTATCTGTCTTTTGTTTTGCTCTTTCAATTATTTATATATTGAGTGTCTTATATAAGAGAAACCATGCAATATTTAAGCTTTTGTCTCTGATTTATTTCATTTAACATTATGGTCTGAAGGCACATCCATTTTTCCAGAAATGACTCAAATTATCCTTCTTATGGAAAAATAGTACTCCACTGTGTATAAATATCACATTCTTTTTTTTTTTTTTAAAAAAACAGGATCTTGTTAAATCCCTAAATTGCCCGGACTGGCTTGAGTTTGAGATCCTATCTCTCAGCCTCCCAGGCCACCGGAATCACAGGCATGCGCCATGCTCAGATCTATTGTCTCTTTAAAAAGAGGTTCATTAAGGGCAAGTTATTGTTATTTCCATGAATGAAAATTTGGCAACTCCCCTAAGTTTTTTTCCTAACTCTGAGATAGCGGAGAGTTTTGAGTGTCCCAGAGAATCAGTTCAGCAAGTACAAGGTCCCAGCTCAAGAGCCGAACAGAAATATTATTGTTAAGCTTCAATCTGCTTAAGATCTGCTTGAAGCTGGCAGAGGAACAGGGACATGCAGCTGGGTTACTAAGTCTCTCCTTTTTCTCCAAACCCTGCCAGTCTCTGTTCTCAAAAGGTTAAATAGGAAGGGTCGGGTCTAGATCTTATAAAAACAGGACATTATGATAATTTGACTCCATTTTCTTTGTATCAGAAGATATTTAGAGCCACTTTTCCTCTATAGACCCTGTCTTTTATCGTAGATAGGCGTGACTTCAGTTGAGATGGCTGCTTGAGGTGTTATCTGTGTACTTTACTGTTTGGGTCCCTGTCCCTCTCTAGGTGGAGCTTGGACTGGACCCAAGTGACCTTATGTCTGCTCTGTCTCTGGTAAGTGACAAGCTCCGGGTGAATGGATCCCAGCACAGCATCCCGATCCTGACTCCACTACTGAGGAAAATATTTCTGTGGTCTCAAGCAGGAGTGACCTTTTCCCTTTCTGCAGGAATAACATTTGAAGACACCTGCAAAACCCATACAAAGCTTCCTTAGCCTGGAATAGAGGGCAGAAGGGGCTTACAGCTCCGTCCCACAGCACACGAAGTATCTTCTAAAAATCTCACAAAAACTTCATTCCTTCTCTGTCCCTTCCAGATTCTTGATTTTAGTTAGGGGTTCAAGGATCACGAAACCAGCTTTTTGGAACAGCACACGAAGTATCTTCTAAAAATCTCACAAAAACTTCATTCCTCCTCTGTCCCTTCTAGATTCTTGATTTTAGTTAGGGGTTCAAGGATCACGAAACCAGCTTTTGGAACATTTTCTTTACAAATGGTTCCTAAGTGCTCCATCTTGAATCTTACATCTGCTCTTGTGCACTTGGCAGAAACCTCAGTGTGAGCCTTCCTATGTACAGAGTTACTCTGGTGGTCATTTTTTAAAAAATTTCTTTTACAAAGCACAAATTAAGTCAGGGCTATAATTATTTCATTAAAATTTGCATATATTTTAGAAACAAAATGAATATATACTTAAATACATATATATTTATAAACTAGATTTATGTCTTTTCACTTTTTATTTTGTGAAAATTTTAAGAAGACTTCTATAGATTTGATATATTAGTTTCCTGTCACTAAAGAAACAAACTGCTACTACAAACTTAGTGGTGTGAAACAACGCAAATTTATTATCTCACAGTTCTGAAGGATATAGATGGTTTGACTGGACAAAAATGTAGATGCAAGCAGCTCTGGGGAAGAATTGGCTTCTAAAGCCTGGCAGCATTTGCCCAGGGATTGTCCTTTTTCTCTTCCTCCATTGACTTGTTTCTGTACCTTTTGAACCTCACAATGGTGGGTTGGTCATCTTTCTTACACAGCATCACTCTGACAGGATTTCCTGTCCTCCTCCTCCACACTGAAGGACACTGTCACTGTGGTGGTCGCATCTGGATAATGCAAGACTATTAATCTTAAAATTAGCTGCAGCTGATTATAAAGCTCCATTCTATCTGCAGCCTTTGTTCTCTGTAGCCTGGTATATCAGTGAAGGGAAAACCACAGAAGCAAATCCAGTAGGAGACACATATCAAAACATTTATAGTGAGAAATGGCTTACTCCTTTGTAGAAGCTGGCTAGCTAGCATGAAATGCAGCCTTCGGTGTCACTGGATATCTTACGCTGAGCACAGAAAAGCTGGCTCTTCTGCTGTCCTGTTTCTAGCTGAGGTACCAACAAGCAAGCAGCACACCTCTCATACAAGTGTGACGGAGGATGGAGCCAGTAGGGGGCAGGCCAGGAAAAGTACAAGAAGCTGGAGGTGTTGGGTCAGTGGGTGAGATTTTAATCCCAATTCTGACAACCAGTGGGGTGGCCTTAGGTAAATCATTATTAAACACTTTCGAATCTTTAACTGAAAAAAAAAATCAATCTTTTGTTTTGAGGCAGTTATAGAATTTTCACTTTTGCCAAATCAATAAAATAGATATGAGGGTGAGTTGTTTTCAGAATTTAAAATTGTAATTTATGTCAGATATATTTGTCTATATTTAAAACGCATTCACATCCCCCTAGGAGTATTGACTCACTCAGTGTTTGTAGATGCTTTATAGAACAAAACTACCAGAGGTGACAAGAACTGGCTTCACCAAGAAACACTGTGAAGTGTCTCCTGTTTTCCTTCCTTGACTGCATGCATAGTATTCTAGCCAGTACAGTAACCCTTTCTTCAGCTGTGAGTGCTATGCAAGTGGAATTATGTATTTTGCAACCTTTGGGACTGGCTTTTTTTTTTACTTAATATATTTCTCTACAGATTTATTTAGGTTATCTCTCTTAATAGTTTATTCTCCTTTGTTAGTGTTGAGCAGTATTCCATAAATTAATATACCAAATATATTTGATCAATTTATGTGTTGAGAGGTGGCCAGGTTGTTTCTAGTTTGAAGTTGGTATGAATAACGCTGTTGTAAGTATTCATGAGCAGGTTTTTCTGTAAACACAGATCTTATTTCTCTAAAATAAATGATTGTCAGTTGATGATAGTTGTATGTTTAATTTTTTATTAGTACATGATGTTTATTTTTCTCATGGGAATTGATATATGTACATATAAAACTGTTTTTCAGAGTGGCTGTGCAATTTCACGTTTCCACTAGCAATGCATGCATATGCTTCCCTGCATACTCAGTAGCATTTGATCTTTCTTTCTTTCTTTCTTTCTTTCTTTCTTTCTTTCTTTCTTTCTTTCTTTCTCTCTTTCTTTGCTGTAGTCCTTCTGAGATGTACGCAGTATATTTCATTGTGGTTTATTTGCTTTCCTAATGACTAACGATTTTGAACATTTTCTTCTGTGTTTTTTTTTTGCCTTATGTACATCTTCTTTTATTGAATGCTTCTTCATGATTTGACTATCTTTAATTGAATTGTTTATTTATTGTTTAGGTTTTTTTCTTTTACGTGCTGAGGTTGAAACCAGGCATTTGTGCATACTAGCCAGCTGCTCTACTACTGAGTTATAACCCCAGCCCTTAAGAGTTCTTTAGAGAAGGGAGATCATCACGGCAGAGTAGGGCTCAGGAGACAGATAGAAGATGTACACTGAGAAAGATGGGTATTCGGAAATGTGGGGTATGCAAAGATTCATATATGGGAATGTAACTTGAAGCAGCAGTCCACTAGATGAATTCAGTATCAAAGGTGTTTAGGAAAAGAAGCAGGGCAGTTCCCGGATCACTGCACTGTCTTTATCCCAGGTCTGGCAGACACACATCTTGAGGAAAAGTCTAAGGTTCTGAAGGAAGAGCTGAGAACAGTAGCACTGCCAGGCTGCTGTGATGGCGGCACACTAAAAAAACTGGAAGGCAGAGAATTACTCGGCAGACGGTGACTGAGTAATGACTGGTCAGCCCTTGAGAAAGAAAGGAACGAAGACACACTCCTGGTTGGAGGCCTGGATCCAGAGCTTGAGAGTTCTGTGGAGCAGGAAGTAGTCTAACCCTGTGATTCAGAAGGGATGAAAAGACACTGGAGCAGGGCTAAAGCAGGCTGTTTCCCGTTACTCCCTCAAGCAACAGTGAGCTCTGTGCCCATGGGGTGCCTCACTCACCACCCACCCTTCCAAACACTGCAGAGCTTGGCACCTGTGTGGGTGCAGAACTCTGTGAGCCCTAAACACCGCTGAATCTGTGGGCGGGAGGGAGACCCTCTGTGAGGCAGGGACAGAGTCTGGTACAGGCAAAAGGCCAGAAAGGAGTGGCATGGCCATAAGCGCATGTTAACCTGGGCTGGTATAGAAACAGCAGATGTAAGCAGCTGCAGGGATTATTGTGGAGGGAAAGAAAGGGCTGGAGATTGAGAAGGCCTCTTTGTAAATCTGCCCAAGACTGAGAACTTGATCATCTACACTATCTCTCAAATTCTGACAGAACTGAAGGTATCCAAGCATAAGACAGATGCAAAAAACTTCATCTAGTCCCCCACCCAGGAACTCGGTTGAAATCTAGCAGAGTACGGTCTGCAGAAGGAATGAAGACCAGACCTAGATCTCTGTCCAGCTTCCCCAACCCATTCAATCACCAGTAGACAAAAGGACAAATTGTAGGAGAGGAACCAACTCAAGCACCAGCAGACACATGTTACCTTCTGGATTCAACCACAGAGGACTGGAGCTCAGCCCCCATAGCTGCTGCAAGTCAAATTTTTTCCATTTCTGAAGGTAGGCAGGAGAACGCTTCGATCAGATTCTGACTACAGTACCAATAGGACCGACAGAACTCTTCTGTGTTTTTATGTGAGTGTGCTTCTTTATCTCCTTTTTTTTTTCTCATTTCATATGGTATTTGTATGGGAGTCATTTGGATGTATAAAATGGAGGCTAAACATTAATTAATGCTTAATTACATAGTGTCTTTCAAAGGCATGTCACAAAAATTAACCCTCACCAAAAATTTCATATTAAGGATTCAAACACAAGCTTTCTATCAGCATATTAATTGGTTCCAGCTTTTTACTGCTTCTCTCAGCCTTCAGTGATACTTTAATCCCTCTTCTTCCTTTTTGTGTCCCTCACAAACAACTTCTCAAACTCCCTCACTGTCTATTCCAGATATACAAACAAAACCGATAAAGTCCTACGTCTTTTTTCTTTATCTTGCTGTCCTTTTTCTTCTGTCCTTCTTTCTGCCCCATTCCTCTTCCTATTTCCTTCTTTTATCTCCATTTCCTAGACTAATTGTCATTAATACTGTGCCACAGTCTTTCTGGGTTACTAAATGGGTGAAGTTATTAAAACAAGTTTTAAATTATATGTCTGAAATATGGTTAGTTCTGTAGATGCTGATATAGCCACTAGATATTCTTTGCTTTCAGTGGAGCACCTGGAACTCATTGTATTATGTTGAGTAGGGTGAAGAGGTGTATAGATACCAAAACATGAGCAATTTCAAGGTCAGATCACTGGGAAACACTACTAAAGAGATTTCCACAACAGTGACAGTTTTTCTTTGCTAACTGATCTTCAACCTCCAGGACCAAAGCAATAGAAATATAAGAAAACCAGGCAAAAAGATGCCTCCCAGAACTCTTAACTCTCCCAAAGTAGATTTCACCAATACTGAAGTGGAAGAACTCATAAAAGATATCAAAAGTTAAATGGTTAAAATGTTTAAAGAGATCAAAGAAGAAATAAGTGAACAAATTCATAAATGTCCCATGAGGTCAAAGAGGATGCAAATGAATAGATAAAGGATATCACTAATAGAATGCTCAACAAGTTTAAAGAAACAAAAACAGAAAACTGATTGAATTTCACAATACAGTACAATATATGAATGACTATTTTTTAAAAGAATTAGAGATTGTGAAAAAGAATTAAGCAGAAACCCAGGATATAAAAATTCTATTGAAATCATGGGCAGGAAGAACCCCCAATATGAGGAAAGAATGTTGAAGTTAAAAGGCAAGGTTAATCATGTGCTCAATTATATCCAGAAAGTGATAAGATACCAGCTGATAAGTTAACATGTGTCTACTGGCGCTTGAGCTGGTTTCTCTCCTACAATTTGTTATTTTGTTTAAGTAAGCTGGCTCCCAAAAATGCTTGATCACACACACACACACACACACACACACACACATACACACACACACACACACACCAATCTAGGAAAAACAATCTTATATCCATGTAATTGGGACATACAGAATAAGTATAGCAAGAAAAGAATAACTCCTAGAAATCCTAGAAATTAAGCTGAAAGAGAGAATACTAAAAGCCATGAGAGAAAAAAATCAAGTAGATTATAAAGGTAAACCTGTCAGAGTAATGGCAGATTCTCAACACAAACTTTAAAAAGGCCAGGAGAGCTCAAAGTGAAAAGTTTCAAGCTCTGCCCCT
Source organism: Hydrochoerus hydrochaeris (assembly GCA_004027455.1). Taxonomy (NCBI): domain Eukaryota; kingdom Metazoa; phylum Chordata; class Mammalia; order Rodentia; family Hydrochaeridae; genus Hydrochoerus; species Hydrochoerus hydrochaeris. The sequence goes on from PVLA01001246.1 coordinate 123,124, forward strand.
CCACAAAAGCCCCCGCCAACCCAATTAATATATACTGCAAATGTATGCTTCAAAACTGATGGAGAAATAAAAGTTTTCCACAACAAACAGAACTTAAAAAAATTTATTACAAAACCAGCACTGCGGAAGGTAATCAAGGGAATCCTAGACAGACAACAGGGTCAACATTATCAAAGAGCCCAAAGGAAAGAAGAAATATAACTGGGAATATAATTAAAAGGGAAAAAAAATAAAAGGATCATCAGTGGCAAAATAATGCAATGACAAGATTCAATAAAATACCTTGCGACAATAACTCTCAGTGTAAACAGTCTTAACTCCCTAAACAAAAACATAGATTGGCAGATTGGATCACAAAACAAACCTCGACTATGTGTTGCCTATAAGAGACATCCTTAAGTCATAAAAATAACACATAGGCTGAAAAGCAGGATGAAAAATAATGTATCACATCATATTCCAGAGGAGACAGAGTGGGTGTCAGATGCACCCAGCAGGACGGGAGGTTTGCAAAGCAGTCATAGTCTATGTAGTTCCACAAGAGTCACTGGGTTTGGATTTTGTGCCTTTTCTGTGTCTTCACCTGTTTGAGGGGTTGCTTCACTTGGTTGTACACGGTTAGTATATGTGGTTTTGCTGTTATAATCTTATAATTTTGTTTCTTTGCATGATTGTAAGGTATTAACCCTATAGTTGACTTGCAGTTTGTTTATCAAAATTAAACTGAGACAGTGCTAACTTCCCCATTTCACGTGTTTGTTTCTTCTTGCACCGGAAACAGAAAGAAAGAAAAAAGAAATCTGATTCCTTTATTTTCTTTTTTTAAATTTTATTTTAAAGAGGGTAAAATTAAACATAACAAAACAGAACATAAGTAAAAAATGTAAGAGACACAGATTTTAAAGCAAGACAACTGGAGATCTTCACTGTCTATCATCTTGTCTCTTGTTTTCTTCCAATAGTTGTCCATATCTTCACATACAGTGAATTCATACAAAACAACATGATATAAAACTCATCAGAACATGACGATGAAGTCATTTTAGGTCTTCAAGACCTGATTATAAGGAAGTCAACAATGGCTGTCATTCTCTTCAAAACAGCTGTCCATACCTTCACGTATGTTGAAATTAAACAAAACCAAACAGACTAAAATCACTCTGCACAAAGAATAATAGTATTGCTGGATTTCACGTTATGATGCTATGGAGTCAGCACTGGGTACCTTAGGTCTCTTTTTCTTCAAAGTAGCTGTTCATTTCACTGTGCATTATATAATCAGTTCTCATAAACTGTTTAGAAGTTCTACACATGCATGAGTCTCTTATCTATCCTTTCTGTAGTAGAGGGAAAAACAAAACAAAACAAGGCAAAACAAAACACATTCCTAGAAAAACACAAAACAAAAAAAGACATATAAAACCACAATACAAGGTGATCTATAATAGTTACTATGTCTCTTGTTATCTTCAATAGAATTGTCTATATCATCAGGCATAGTATAATTGAACATAGCAGTACATAACGATATTAATAAAAAAAATTGGAGACATTGTAAGACTTCAAAAGCAGATAACAGTCAAACCAGAGTGGGTATCCTAGTGAATTTTGTCATCTTCAGAGTAGTTGCCTATACTCTCAGACTTGATACTATCAATCATAACATTTGAATAAAATCAGTCAAGAAAAAACAGTGATCTAATAAACCAGATTCAAATAAGATCAGTCATAATAAGACAGTGTAAGTTATACAGGGCTTCAGATTAAGTTAATAGGAAATTAAGGATGGTTACTGTACCATATCCTGCTGTTTTTGGAATAGCTGTCTGCCCTCAAATCTAGTACAAGTAAACAGACTGTAACAGAATATAATCTAACTAAACAGAACGACGAGAATAATATGGATTTTAAATCATGATACACTAATAACAATGTCCTCTGACTTCCTTTTTTAGATAATTTCTCCCCTTTTACTTTCACAGGGTGTGTTGTACATTTTGGGTCCCACTAACTCCTTTAGTTTTTAGATTAGGGAGGCAACCCGCTATTTACCTAAGTGGTTCTCAACCTTTTTACCTCTGGCCTTGATCTTAAGTTGTATTCTTTTACCTACAAAAGCCTCCAGGTTTTCCTTTGTTATAGCTGAGTGGTTCTCCACTACACAACAGTGGCCTGTCTTTCCAATCTATCTGCAGCTGCTGGACGAGCTGCCCCTATTTCTCTATGGTTCACTGTCACATAGAGCACTGTTTTCTCATATTTGATTTTTGGTTCATAAACCTTTCAGGTTGATTATATTTCCTATACAGAGCAACATGATGGACTCTGTCTCCTGATCTACTCTGCCTGTGTTTCTTTTTGTTAGTGTATCAAGGCCATCTGGGTTAGAAATTATAGCCAACCTTCTCTGCTTCATTTTTTAAAAATTTTATTTAAAGAGGGGGAAAAAAAAGAAAAACAAAAAAGGGTAGAAACAATACAGAATTTAAAAAATACAGTAAGGAATCACTAGTTGATACATTACATATTATCTTCTTGGATATAGTTGTTCAAGTTACAAAATTAAAGCATACAAAGTAGACATTCAAATAGTGAGGCTGCAAACAGTTCTGTTCACCGATCCAACAAAAACTTAGCAACATGGTTATCAATTCTACACAATTAAATATACATGCAGTTATATCCTTTAGAGCACTTTCTTTTCCTCCTTTTGCTTTTTAAGTTCATTATCTGTTTAATTATATCATGTTTCAGGTTGCTCAGTACCTTAATGATCTGTTTTGTTGTTGTTATTTACTTTTTTAAATTTTTTCTCACACATTATTATTATTTATTTATTTATTTTGAAGGTAGTAAAATACAGCAGAACAAGACAGGACAAAGCCAATTGAGGCAGTGCAGTGAAATTGGTACAGAACCTCACAGCAGGTTACTGGGATAACAGCAATAGGTACAATAGTATATCTGGTTTTCTTCACAATAGTTGTTCCTTCAGTCAGGTAGCCCAATATGGAAGGAAATACCAAAATTATAAAAACAGAATGTTGAATAGAACAATACCATTAATCAGAACAGAGCAAAACAGAGATAAAAAATATTTGCCTTCAAAGAGATGGCAGAAGGAAATCCCCTTATTTGCTATATTGCATATAGTCAAACTTGCAAGAGATGCTCAGATCTCGCTCTCACTTGCTAGCAGGGGGGGCAGGGGGAGATGAGATGGATGTTTGATTCTTAGCCTGCGCATCGGTGGGCTCACAGCCACCCACCAGAGTGGTGAGCTGGCTACCTGTTTTCCCAGCACCCCAAGTTCCAACATGTCTGCCTCATTTCTGCTATGCTATTTTTCTGCCATTGGTTGTCTACTTTTCTCCTTCATTCCACAGTCTGCCCCGTTCATTGAGGTCTCTCTGTCACTGTTCCTGAAATTCTGGTGACTTTTTTTCTCTTTCTCTAGAATGTCTTTCAGTATTCTCTGTAGGGTTGGATTGGTGGTCATGAACTCCCCCAGTTTCTCTTTGTCATGGAAGCAACTTTTTTCTCCATTAATTTTGTGAGACAGTTTTGCAAGGTTTTTTAATTATTTTCAAAAATAACCATTTTAGAAGGACAGTAAGTATCAGAAAATATTTGTTGTCAAACTGTTTAAAAATGAACTTTAAAAAATAAGTCTCACTGCTATTGAGGGTTGTATCTGTTCATTATTTTCAGATATACTAAAATGAACAATTTCTACAAGCATGACAGTTGGCTTTGTAAAATTTTTTGTTATAAAGAGTTAGCTACAACTTAGCTCATCTGTTATTCAGTTTATTTATGCTTCCTAATGGTAGTAGTTTTAAGAGATGCTAGAAGGTGCTTTTCTGTAACAGATAAACTGCTATTATTTTGCTGTCTCGTCTTTACCTAAATTAAGTACTTAAAATGAATGTAAAAGTTTTTTAAAAATCATTTTGTTTTTATTAAAAAGCCTTGTAAACTTCAGAAAAAAATTTTTGGACACTTCCCACATCAAGTATGTTCTTTATTTAAAAATGTGCAATGTTTACACTGAAGTATAACTGGGACACAAATATGAGTTAATAACATAAGTTTTAAAATGATTGACCTATGTGTAGGCATAATTTTGTAAAAATGTAAGTCATGTTTCTGTAGTAAGTTGATCATATATGTTAACAGTGTAACTTTTGAGTAAAACATTTCTAATTAGGAAAAAATAACACATCATGCATCAGGAGCCTGAGAACAAGCTGGAACAGCTGAATCCTTTTCAGACAAAGTGGACTTCAAGCCACAACTGATCAGAACAGGCAAAAGGGGTTATTACACATCGGTAAGCTGGATAATTCAACAGGAAGAGATAACAATTATAAAAGTATATACACTGAAAGTCAGCACATGTGGTTTCATAAAACAAATACTATTAGATAGACATCAGTATGACTATAGTGGGAACTTCAATCCTTACTATCAAAATTGACAAATCAACCAGCCAAAAAAATGGACAAACATGTCAAAGTTGAATCACACCTTTTAACAATTGGATTGAATGAATATCTATAGAGTGTTGCATCAAACAACAATAGAATGAACATTTTCAAAGCAGCACATGAAACTTTCTCCAAAGAGATCGTATTTTAGGCCATAAAAGTGTTTTTAAAAATGCAGAAAATTGAAATAATTTCTTGGATACTATTAGAATGAAATTAGAAATCAGCCAGGATAGAGTTTAGCTCAGCTGCACAAACACCTGCCTGGCAAGCACGAGGTCATGAGTTCGATTCCTGGTTCAAGAAAAAAAAAAGAGAGAGAATTAGAAATCAACAGCAAAAGAAACCACAGAAACTGCACAAATATATGGAGATTAAATTATAAACTCTTGAACAATTACCAGATAACAGTGAAAGTCAAGGAAGAAATTGAAAAGTTTCTAGCATCAAATGAAAATGGAAGTACCATATACCAAAACCTATGGGATGTAATAAAAATAGCCCTAAGAGGGAAGTATGTAGCCATGAATGCCTTCAGAAGAAAATAGAGTGATTCCAAATAAACAACTTAATCATGCATCTCAAGGTCCTAGAAACCCAAGAGAAATCCAAATCTAAAACTTGTAAAAGAAATTAGAAAGCTCATAACAGAAATTAATGAAATTGTGTCTAAAAACAATAAAAAGATCAATAAATGAAAGAGGCGGTTCTTTGAAAGAATTAAAGATTGATAAATCCTTTCCCAAACTTACCAAAAGAAGAAAAGGATCACATCAATGCAGTTAGACATAAGAAAAAATTACAATGGACATTACAAAAATCCATTGGATTGTAAGAAATTATTTCTGAAATTTATGTTCCAATAAATTGGAGAATCAAAAGAAATGAATAAATTTATAGATACATATAAATCACTAAAATTGAACCAATAAAATGTATAATCTTGAACAGACCAATAATGGATAATGAGTTTGAGGCAGTCATAAAAACATTACAAAACAAAAGAAGCCTAAAACCCAATAAATTCACTGACAAATCTTCAGGATTCAACTTCAGGAAAGAACTAATGCCAATAATAATCACAATGTTTCATGAAATTGAAAGGGAAGGAACACTGCCAAATTCATTCTTTGAAGTTAACAAAACTGGACAATGACTCAGAAAAAATAAAACTACAGGCCAATTTCCTTAGTTAGACAGATGTAAAAATCCTCAATAAGCTACTTGCAATAGAAATCACTAAAAAGATCATACGTGATGACCAAGACACTTGGAATGCAAGGATTGTTCAAAATATATAAATCCACAAATAGAATACAGCACGTAAATGAAGTAAGGATAACAATTATAAGTATCATCTCAATAGATGCAGAAAACATCTTTGCCCAAATCCAACATCTATTCATGATAAAATGGTGAAAATAGGTACTGAAAAATCATATCTCAAACTGACAAAAATGCTTTATGACAAAGCCACTGCCATCATCATACTAGATGGAGAAAAACGGAAAGCATTCCCTCTAAAATCAGAAACAAAACAAGGGTGTCCCCTCTTGTTACTCCTGTTCAGTATTGAAAATTTGCTTAAAAATTTAGATGGAGGCATAAGGTAAGAGAAAGAAATAAAAGAGATTTGAACAGGAAAAGGAGAAGCCAGATAGTCCTTATTTGCAAATAATATGATTCTTTACACAGAAGTTCCAAAAACCTTCACCAGAAGACTTTTAGAGCTGATAGATTCAGCAAAGTTGCAGATACAACATCAACACACAAAAACTAGTAACAGTCTTTGATATCAATAATGTACACACAGAAAAAAAGTTAGAAAAACAACACCATTCATAAGAACTTCAAAAAAATTAAGTACCTAGCAAATAACTTGACCCAGGAAGTGAGCAACCTTTACAATGAAAACCACAGGACTCTATAGCAAAAACCATAGTCCTCATAAAAAGAGATTGAAGGGCATGTTAGAAGATGGAATGACATTCTCTATTCTTGGATGGGCAGAACCAATATTGGCACAATGGTCATATTACCAAAAATAATACAGAAATTTAATGCCATTCCAATCAAATCAATAACACATTCTTCACAAAATTAGAAAATAATTCTAAAAATTTATATGGAGCTACAAGAGACCCAAAATAGCCAAAGCAACCTGAGCCAGAGAAATTACAATCCCAGATGTGAAATTATACTTAAAAACTACAGTAATAAAAACAGTATGGTGCTGCTGGCACAAAAGCAGATATGCTAACAATGGAATAGAACTGAGGATGGAGAAACAACCCTAAGAACCTTACACTGTGTGCTTTTTGACAAAGGAGCCAATAACACATGCTGGAGAGACAGCTCCTTTAACAAATTGTAGTATTATAAATACTGGCAAAGGAAGAAATTTGCTCATCTAAGCCTACTTTTGTATTTATCCATTCAGTCATTAAACTTCTCTATGTGACAAAGGAAAAAAACAGCTAAATTTAAATGCAGCCCAAGTGATGAACCAGGAAATTAGACTTACTGTAAAATGAGATACACTTTGGCAATATATGTCAGAAGCCTAAAGTTCTTCATGCTCTTTGTTCCTGGGTTCTATGACTGGAATTGCAGATAATGACCCAAGATGTGTTTCCTGGCCTGAACTGAAAACATACAATTGGGTATAATCTGAATATTTGAAAACTACGGAATGGTTAAATAAACTGTGCATGGTTAAATAAACAAATGAGATATTATAAAACATCACATTTGCCTCAAGGGCTAAATCCTCAGAAGGTGCGTGTCCTTGGGCCATCCTCTTTCTTGGTCCCATTTTGCCCATCTAGCCATCAGTGGGTTAGTCCCAGATGCTATGCCATATGGTAACTAAATTGGTGTACATGTGCAATCTCATTATAAATGTCCTTTGAATATTATATAACACAGTGTAACAGAAAATGGACTGAACACTGGAAGAAATGGCACCAAGGAGGTTTAGGATACATTTTATTACACTGTTAGGCTTCACTGGGATCTCTCCAAAAGAATCAGCCCTGCCCAGCAGGGTTTTGTTTTGTGTCTTTTATAGGGAAAGCAAGTGGGGAGTACAAAAGTGGATTTGGCACATTATGACTAGAGGGCTGGGTGACATCCCTGGCTGCTGTGGGAGTTTAAACATCTCAAGTTATATTGCAAGGTCATCAGTTAAACAACCATGGGTTACACAAAGGAGGGAATGTTCTGATATCAGGCTTGTCTGGACACGGATATGCCCCCCTGGTCTTGTTTGGCATCCTTGGCAGGGCTTCTTGACAGGATTTTATTTAAAAATTTAATTTCCCTTTCAACAGAAAAAGAAATCATTTTATAATAGAGAATCTTAAAAGAAATCTCACGCTCTTCATTCTGATCGTCAAGGCCAGTAGAATTTCTAAAACTAGTCACGTCACCAACTTCTGACACTTTCTGCAATTCCCAGTTCAGACAGAGTGGGACAGTCATCAAGCCAAGTTTCAGCAGTTGACTTCAAAAGCGGAAACATTTTTAGTCATTAAAAATAACCTGGAAGGAATCTTAGAAATATTAACTGGTGAAGAAATGATTAAATTAATGCCAGATCAGTTTGGTTACAGAGTCTCCAAAGATCAAGCCTGTTGGTGAGCATTTTAAAATATTATCTTATGATAATATGGCTACCTTATTTTAAGAAATTTGAATGTAACGGGTAAGAAATAGGAGGAATACAGTGAAATCTATAATATAGATTAATATATTATCTAAATCATGTGATTTAACTTATAAGATTCAAAAGAAGAAAAAGAGGAAAAGACAGCTAGTGAAGAAATATAAATTGCTTGTGGTATAGTTCCCTAGGCTGATGCGGTGGGATTGCCGGGAGAGGAATGAAAAGTAAAGCTCGGCTATCGCAGAGTGTAGGTAACTGGCACTCTCATTCAGAGCTTCTGTGTCAATTTCCCAGTACTAAAAGCTAAAGATTTTGCTGAGGCATCTGTCATAGGTTGCCTTTTTAAACAATTAGGATATATATTTGTAAAATAGCTGCCTGTAGCAGCATAGAACAACAGCCTGCCACACAAAGCTCACCTAATTTCAGCCTTAGAAAAATAAAGAGCCTCCAAGACAGATATAGGCTAAGATATTTTGAAATCATATTTCTAGACATATGCCCAGTACTGGGAGATTGTTTAGTATGAGGGAAAGGCAGAGGGTGAGAGTGCTCCATTATGAGGTAGCTTCATAAATGCAGGTTGAGGTTTTGTATCTGGAGACTACAGTATGGCAGGGGTAGCTGATATGGCTTGGTAGCTGGTGCTTCCAGAAACTGGGACATTTTTCAGAATACAAGGCTGTCCTGCCCTTCCAGGATCTTGTAGAAAAGAGATTCTGTCACTTAGAAAAATTCAAGTTGAAGGTCAAGAATATGTGATCTTATTTATTTCCCTGCATAATACGGTTGTGCATATACACTGGACAGTCAGTGATGGTGTGTGGAAGAGATGAATCACATAGATCATCATTCTAATATGAATTTTTCTCCCCAACACTTTCACATTTCTAAAGTTAATTTTGTAGTTTAACATCAGTGTCTTTGTGTGTATATTTATGTTGTTAGCAGTAGCAATGCTGGATTTAATTGCAGTTAAAATGTCTCTTAAATTTTATTTTCCAATTCCATAAAAGAAAAATGATTTTATATATATATATATATATATATATATATATATATATATATTAAATTGAAGGCATGAAAATAGAGAAGAAATATATAGTAACAAATGCATATGTCATTGACACAATATCCCCCCTTTTTTTGTGTGTGTGTGCGTGCCGTGTCTTTCTGAGACAGGGTCTCACTATGCAGTTCAGGCTGGCCTTGAGCTCACTTTGTAGCCCAGGCTGGTCTCAAACTTGCAATGATCCTCCTGCCTCAGCCTCTCAAGTGCTGGGATTACAGATGTGTGCCACCATACCTGACTGACACAATATCCTTAATTCCATACTTTCTCACAAATTAATATACAAATACTCTAAATGATGCAGGAAAGGAAGCAAACCATAAATAGATGACCCTGCCACATCTTGTTACTGAGATACATGCAAAAGATTGTTTATCACAAGCTGTATAAACTTCCTGTGGTGGTTATAACAAATTACCCTAAACTTAGTACTTTAAAACAACAGAACTGCGATGTAAGTTTCATTGAACCAAATTTGAAGTGTCCAACAGGACAATAATCTTTACAGAGGTACCAGGGGAGAATCCATCCCTTGTGTCTTCCAGTGTCTTGTGGCTGCTGGTATACCTTTGTTTGTGGGTACATCACTTTAATATCTGTCTTCACATTATCTTTTCCATCACTGTTATAAGGACATTTGTGGTGGCAGTTTGTAGGCATTCAGATAATCAAGGATAATGTCTTCACTTCAACATCACTAAGTTATTCATTATTATATAGACCATTTCCCCCCAAACATATTATTTATAGTTCTAGGGATTAAGATCTAATACATTTAGGGTCACTATTGAGCCCATTACATACTAAATTATGCAACTAAAGTCAGAGAACTTCCAAATTTGTGGTATTAAGTAAGAGAAAAATTGATGCCAGTAATGTATGTTAGTGCTTTCTTTATGCTGTCTGAGAAAATTAAGAAAGTGTCAGTATTGAAACTTACAGGACAGAGGAGAACCAGTGAGCGGCCCCCGAGATCCAGCCATGGCCATGGTGGAACTCAGGCGGCTGCACAAGAAGCAATTCGCCTTCCCTCTTGGTAAGTGCCTTCTGCCAGTGTGTGCTAGGAGGAGACCCAGAAGTGTCTCCTGTGAGCCTACTGGTGTGCGGGCTTGGAATCAAACATCCCATTAGCAACTGCGGAGAGAGGTCTGAGCATCTCTTCTGAGGATGACTGTATGCAATATAGCAAATATTGGGGGGGGGGTCTCCTCTGTCTTCTGTTTGAGAGCAAATGTTGTTTTCAGTTTTGTTTCATTATGATTAATTGCTTTACTCTATTCAATATTCTCTTTTGATTGGTTTTATAATGCTCTGTCTTTGGTTTGATTTTGTTATGCCTAATTGGCTAGACAACTATTGTGAAGATAATGAGATCCACTGTGGTACTTTTTGCTGTTATCCCGGTAACCTGCTGCACTGTCTCAGTAAGCTTTGTTCTGTGTTGTTCTGTTGTATTTCTACTACATTCAAAATTAAAAAAAAGTAAAAAAACTAAATGAAATTCTGTTTGTAACTCAAAAAGAAAGAAAGAAAGAAAAAGAAAAGTTACAGGACAGGTATTAGTGGCTTGGAAGAAAATTTCAGCTATAATAAAAGAGCATTCTTCTAATAAATATTCTTAATAATAATCCAGAGGACCAAACTGGGTGCAAATAGTAAGGTATTGACAATTACATGTAGAAAGTGATTCATTAGACCTCTAATATGAAGAAATTTTAGGGAAAATTTTGTATGTAGATTAATCATAAAAAATGATCCCAAATTTCCACCTTCCTCTGTTTCCACATTCTGTAAAAGATGGCTTTGAAGCTTTTCTCATCAAAAGGTAAAACCTACTGTATTTCCCTATTCTTTGCATCTGAGATGCCCTGTTGACTGGTTCTGCTTAGTAGTAACAGCAGTAGTAACAATATGCTTGTTCTGACCAAGAGGCCATGAGTTTTTGGTTCCCTCCCAGTTGCTATGAAAACAAGTAAAGCTAGCCAATGGGATGGTATGAGGCACATCACTCAGTCACCCTCACACCCCAACCATAACTAGCCAGCTACCAGCCAGATGAATGAAGCCATCCTTGATCATTTATCTCCTAGCCAAATTATCAGTGAGGCCAGCAAGAGCAGCTCAACATGGCCCAGAATCTCCTAACTGATTCACAAATACAGGAGTAATAGCAAACGCTTATTGCTTCATGTTAGTGGGCTTTGGGGTAGTTTATTGTATGATAAAGATATATGTGAAAATTACCAGGCTTTGATGATTGGGAATGAATATATCATAATGAACTGTGTTATGACTATAAATTGCTTTTAGAATATTTTATAGAATTTCATTTGCTTCTAATTTCCTTTTACAAATATTTAATTGTGACCAAAAGTATACTGCCGAATAAGTCTGTTAGACAATTTTTCATTAGTATAACAAATATTTGATATAAGTAAGTTGTAAAGGTAAAAGGGTTATTTTGACTCAGAGTTTTGGAGGTTTTACTCCATAATTAATTGGTTGCAATGCTTTGGACTTAACAGCAGCACATCTTAGAGCATGCAGCCTTGCTAACTTCATTGCTAAAGAGCAAAAGAAGAAGATAGCAGAGTCTCACTGTCCTTGCTAAGGGCACTGTCCTCGGTGACTTAAAGGCCACCCAATCAGACTCAGTATCTTACAGGTTTCCCCACCTCTCAGTAGCACTGTGGTCTGAGGAGTAAGTCTTTAATATATGGATTTTTTGGAGACTGGCATTCAAGCCATAAGAAAGTTCTAAAAGAGATCTTTACATAAGCATGGAATTTTAAATTCTAACTTAAAAAAATGTCATGATTCAATTAGAAATATTTCTTTCCCACTTAGATTTGCATCTTTATTTATTTTATACTGGGGACCCTTCCATGTTCCAGGAAGATTTTGATTTTCATCAAATATAATAATTCTATATTCAGCTTTTGCCATTTATTTATTACATGACTTTTGGTGATTTATTTCCCCCTCTCCAAGTTTCAGTTGTCCTATGAAAAGAGAACATGATAGTATTTCCTGGCTGGAGTTGTTCTGAAGATGAAATACGATATGTATAAATGTGCCTTGTGGAATGCAAATAGATGAAAAAAATTAAGAAAGCTGCATCTGTACTAGTGTTTCTTAAATATGGCAATAATAGCATTTTATTGGCTAAAAAGTAGTGGTGATTTTCTTGGTAAAGTTGTTCTATTTCATAAAATAGATCACTTAGACTGTATGAATATGTTTTATTGTTATCTCTATCTTTTCCCTCATCATAGAAACAATAAGACCTAACAACATGGCCTTTCCCTCTTTGCTTCCTATTCCTCTGTTAGAATAAATCAGGTAATACATGTGCAGACACCCCAGCTCTGATTGCATTCTATGACATTTGTAGCACACAGGTTTTTGTTTTATTCAGCACTCCTATCTCAAAAGATCTACTTCAGCCAACAGCTAACTTCTCTATCCATGGTTGGCCAACAATAGCTAATAGAGCAAGAGCTATTCAACTGTCCTTGAAAATCTAATCAGAGCCTCGAAGACCAAGTCAGTAGTGGTCCATATCCTGAAAATTCAAATTCAAGATATACATGATAGACATTTCAGATAGTAACCTGTGCAACTAAATGTTCTTGTAGAATTCAGACCACAGGCAGCAATTTAACAAACCAAATCCAAACCAAAGGAAATAAAAGTTCAGCAATATTATAAAGTTAGCTAAAGCAGGAATCAGACTGCACAAGACAAAATACAGAAGATAAACAGAAAATGCAAAGGTAAAGGCCCAGAAAAACCTAGAGTAGAACTTGACTCCTGATTTTTTTTTCTGGTAGATTTTCTCCTAAGTTCTGGTTACTATTTTCTGCCAGGAGATGTTAGCAAGGTTCCTTAGACTGTCTTTACAATACCTCATTTCTCTTTTTATTTGACTTTGTTAGAATATTTTTTTTGTTCCTTATAATTGAATAACTCCCATTGATTTGAAAGACACTTTTGGGCTTAGAGATGTCTTGAATTTCTTGTACTCCTTGTTGGGAATGTAATTTTGGGATATAACTTCATAAAACAAGAAACAGCCATTTGATCTTTATCTTGGTTCTAGACATAAAAGTTCCTGAGACCATAGGAATCTTGAGTGATGGGTGTTTTTTGTATGCTAATGAGATATCTGGTGCTGGAGTCACTAGCTTTTGGATAGAGTCTGGTTGCCAAGAAAACCAAACCTACTTTTAGAGAGTTGGAACTTTCACCCTTCCCCATCTCCAAGGAAAGGAAAAGAGCACAGAGTTCAATTACAGTGACCAGTAATTTCATCAGTCATGATCATATGCTGAAACTTTCATTAATATCCTGAACTGCAGGTTCAGAATGTGGGGGTGATGACCACGTTCATGTGCTGGAAGGATGGCACTTGCCAACACCATGCAGACAGAAACTGTCATGCTCAGGACCATGCCAGACCCCTCCCCATGTACCTCTTCAACTGGATGTTCACTTATATCCTCTATAATATCTTTTCATAATAAACCTAGGCATAAATAAATGGTTTCCTGAATTTTGGGAATAATCACAGCATGTTATCAAACCTGAGGAAAGAATTCTGAGGACCTCTGACTTATAGCATCTTGGTAAGAAGTTTAGCCCCTCAACTGGGGAAGTATTGTGGGATTTAGCCCTTAACATATAGGGTCTGATGCTAGTTTAGATAAGCAGTGTTAGAACTGAATGAAATTGTATGACACTCAGTTATTCCATTTAGAATTGGAGAATTGGTTAGTATGGGGAAAGTACCACATATCTTGTATCACATAAAGTGTTGTGAGTTCAGAAGAGATTTTCTTTTAGGGAATGAAAATATATTTGTCAAGAAAACAATTGTAAAGAAAAGCACTATTGAGTGGGAGATAGTGGACAGCAAAAAAGTGGTATTCACAAAAACTAGAAGAGAGGAAAAATAATAGGTGAGATTCATTAGTTGGTGGCTGCAAGAGCAAATCAGAGAAGTTGGGAGGTGACCACTTTTGAGTGATGCTCAAAATGCAGGAAGGATACACATTGTTTTGAAAGGCTTAGCACTTAATGTGAATCCCTGCTTGGAATGTAGCCCTTTAAAAAGTCACATTTAATGGAATATAGATCAGTGTTTCAAGTTAATATCTCTCCAACAGAATTGATGATATTGCTTTCATTATAGACTTCATATAGAATGTGTCTACTAAATGCCCCCAAACTATGGTGCATTACCAACTCTCAAATTAAAATTAGCTATGCATTTGAGCCTATCTGTGACCCTTGAAGTATACCATGACCTTCATCAACAGACAGTGGTATCTTTAGGAAGCTTTACGCACTCCTTTTGGAGTACTTACCTAGTCTTGTGCTAGGTGATAGGAAAGCCACTGGTAACAATCAGGCATGGTCTGCCAGGCAGCAGAGTGTGGTGGATTAACTAATGATCAATTTGTAACTCCCAGGTGAACTGAATCGGTGTGGAATCACGTGAGGATTATTACCAATAGCATAAAAGGAGAACTGGGGGTAAGATGGCAAGCTGTTGCTGGCGAAGCTTGTCATGTTGGTTTTACCAAAATGAAGTCAGCTGTTCTCATTATGAGAGAGCTCAGGGCCCAGCTGCAGCTGAGCTGAGGATGGGTGTGGTTCTTTTCAGGGGAGCTCCGTCCTTACCTTGACCATCACTTCCAGGCTCCAGTGCAGATCTCTCAGCCTGCTGGGACAGATACTTCATCTCGCTGGCACAGACTTTCTAGCTTTTACCACTGACCTTTGGACCTCCCCAGTGAAGATCCTTGATATGGACTTGCATGAGACATTGCCATGGGCTCTAGGTCTTCAGCTGGACTTGTGCAGAACATTGCAGTGGGATTCGGGCCCTCAGCTGGACTTGTTGTGTCTCTAGTGTATGGACAGGTCTCCTGCACTCTTTGGCATTTGACTTTTTGGGTGAATCTATTCCTTGGCAAACCCTGACTACCATCCAGAGAAATGAAGAAAATCGTCATTATCTATTAGGAATAGGGTGATAATTGCTGAAATACAGATTAAGGGCAGGATCAAGTCTAGATAAAGCAGTGGGGTCTCACTGAAGAAGAAACAAACTTGAAGGATAATCTTTTAAAATCACATTCAAGGTGATTTGATGCAACTGGATTATCACAAAAAATTAATATTTCTTATTGTGTAAGTGACTATTTAAGAGAAGCAATATATCATCTTTTAGGTCACTTTTTATTTTAATGACCAAAAGAAGGGAAGAATTAATTAGCATCTATCCTATGCCAGACATTGCCCCCACATGCACATTATTTTATCAAAGCAGTCATTATTACACTCATTTTATAGATGGAAAAACTAAGATCCGGAAAGATCTAGGATCTTGTTTAAGGACTCAGTCAAAAGTTCTTTTCACTAAAATAGAATCAAGCTTATATCTGCAAGAGGCCTCAAAGTCCATCCTCATCACCAATTGAATTAATTTTAAAATCTAACCATGGGGACCAGGGATATAGCTCAGAGGCATAAGCGCCACTCAGCAAGTACAAGGTCCTGGTACCACGTGCATGATTCCTGGTGCCAAAAAACAGATCAATAAAATAAAACCATGTGAACATTTTATTGTTATAAAGTTTCCAGCTAAGAAGTAAGAATGGAATAATATCTTCAACAGGAGAAGGGAGGGATACATTCCATCTGAGTCCTGTAGGAAGCCAGCTCAAACATCTCATTGAAGTTGGTCCCACCGTACCTACTTGCTTTTCTTCCTTCTTTTCTTCTCAGCTATGCACACAGATTCCACAAAGAGCTCACGTTCAGTTTGGCTTTGAGAATAGCCCCGCTTCCCTCCTCCTCGATGTCCCCTATTGCTTTCTTCCCTCTCCATACCCTCTAAGAGTTAAGGATTCATTCAGGGTTCGAAGCTTAGAGAGGTGTCTAGCTCTGCACTGGATGCTGAGTGCTTAAACGCGGTGTGACGTCGCTCTTCGGAGTCTGTCTCCTCACCGCTGCGTCTGTGTGCCTTTTCCCACCCTGTCTCCTCCCTCTGCCCTGAGGGCTTCAGAAGCTAATCCTTTGGGTGATTTCAGGGAGGAGGGTGAGGCGGCAGAAACTGCCCGGCTCTGAAGATCAAAGTCTCGAACCGCCCAGTCACGCGGAGGAAGCTGAATCGACTCTCAGGAACGCCGCTGGCACCCAGTGAGTTTCCAGGAGCACAGCCAGAATTTGGAGGGAAGGAGGCAAAGCTAAGAAGGGATGTTTGTCGGCCAACTCCGCCAGGCCCGCTGCCGCTTTCACCTTGTTGCCTTGCAGCAACCCAGAACCTGTGCGGCTGCCACTCTGGTGCTGCGGGGGCATCCGCTGTTCTCAGACCGCGCAGGGAAAGGGACAGAAAGAAGACTCCTTAGCAGTGGAGCTGGAAGCCTCCTTCCTCTGCTCGCCTACTTCCATAAACTCTTCTCCCAAGCAGAAAAACAGCCAAAGGCCTTTCCCTATTCCGTCTCTCCACTGCTGTCCTCCCTCGCCCCTCTGACTTCTGTTTACCCCAATTCCAATTGAGTTTCTTCGTGTGCTTAGCACTGAATCAGAGCTGACCAACACTCCCACTAAATCGAACTGAAGCCAAGCAGAAACCCTGTGGCAGGGAGCCTGAGCCAGGGGCGCCCAAATTTCTTTTCCCTTTAGAGGTCGCAAGGGAGCCACCAAGCAGCCTGGCCCCAGTCCGCCCCGGAGACTTTACTGCATCTTTTTACGACTGACATTTATCTTTGAGTCCCTAAGATGAGCGTACAGGCATCCATCCTTTAGGGTGGATCAAACCCTTTATTTTCTGAGCATGAGGGACTTTCTTTCCAGGTGGGCAATTAAGAATTAAGAATCCATTGCGTGCCATTTTAGAGTGAATGGAATATTTAATCAGGCTGTCGCCCCTCTGCAATATTTTCTTTTCCTCTGCAATTGTTGTTTGTTTGTTTGCCTAATAAGACAGATCTCAAAACGGTGACTCTCAAGATGTCTCCAAGTTAGTGTGTAGGGGGGTAGCAGGGCATGGTAAGTTGTGAGAAATACTAATTCCTGGTCCCCATCTGATTCCTTCAATCAGCACCTCTGGAGGTTGGAACAAACTGGGGTTTTGACAAAAAGAAGCGCTAGTTTAAAAGTCCCATCTGGCAAAACTTTATATATATATATATATATATATATATATATATATATATATATCCTATGATCAACAGAACTGTTTACTGCTTCTCTTTTTCAGACAAAAAAGACTCCAATTAGACAGTGAAAATACCTGCTAAAAGCACACTGAATTATTAAAGGAAAGAAGATAGTGAATTTCCCCTGCTGCAGTACAATGTATGTATGTCTGCTCCTCCTGAGAATTCACATTTTTAAGCAACACTTCATTCTTCCTCTATGCATCTGCTTGAGCCTCTTTAATCATCCCCTGATTCTTTCTGAAAGTACCTTTAAACATAATTTTCATAATCTGGAAATCACAAGGTACTCCTTAACACTCACCCCCACCTCTGCTGACTTAAGGCAAAGAGGATCATTCATATTTTGCAATTGCTTATCAAACTGTAGCACACCAAATACCTGGGCTGGGCACCAGGCAGGCTGGGCACCAGGCAGGCTGGAAATTGTGCTCTCTGGGAGAGACACAAGGAGAA
Organism: Hydrochoerus hydrochaeris; assembly: GCA_004027455.1. Classification (NCBI taxonomy): domain Eukaryota; kingdom Metazoa; phylum Chordata; class Mammalia; order Rodentia; family Hydrochaeridae; genus Hydrochoerus; species Hydrochoerus hydrochaeris. The sequence goes on from PVLA01001246.1 coordinate 141,040, forward strand.
CAAAAGGGGCAAGGAAGCTGGGCATGGTAAGTATGTAGGTGCACTGGCCATCTAGCGTAAGAGAAGGAACCACATATGTAGGTTTTACGAGTATGGTGGAAGTGTGTGTAGGCTGGTCACTACACACACTTCCTGGGACTAGCGGTAGCCACAAGCCAGCCATCCCCTTTCCACTATTTGATTCCCTCAGTCTATGCCTATGGACACCCAAGTGCGCTCAGGCTCTAGTGGTAAGGTTCCTGATGGGACTGTGTAGTCCTATGAAGACATCAGCATTTTCTTACTATTTGCACCTTTTAGAGTCTGTTTTGGCTCTCTGAGTTTTCTTGGATTTTGGATTTCTGGAAGTCACCTTGTTAAACAACTCTGGACAAATTTGGAGAATATTAGGAGAGGTGAAAGGTGAGAAGGGTCCAGTGTTGCATCAAAGAGACACATCAATGCAATAAAAAGGTAATTCCCTTTACATTATAAACACACCTCCTTTGACCCTTCTACTGAGAGGCTTTCAGTTTGCATCTAGAGTTTCCACCTGCCATTTGGTAAGAGCGACCAGCAATTACACAGAGCCTTTCCTTTATAGAGATTTCACCTACATTTGAATTACACTGAGTCTTTGTGAAGTGAAAGACCAAAGTATGAATACAACTATCTTCACTTTTATTTTTTATTTGCAAGAATGAGAAAAACGGGGTGAGAGCCTTTTAGTAATTACCTAGCTGGTTGCAGAATAAAATTCATGTGTTCCCCATACATACCCACCTTTCTTCTTCCCAGCCAAGATTTTAAATTATTGGTAGGATGCACGGGACCTTTTATAAATGTCCGCCTGCAGTTTAGGTTTGTCAGAGAATGGATAAGAAATTGTTTCTCTGTGGGGGCTGCCTTGAGGAGTGCTCAGAATTTCATTTGGTTTGTAACAGCAGCAGCAGCAGCAGTAGCAACAACAACAACAACAACAAAGGTATCCTCAGACTTGGAAAGTTTGCTAAGCGTGAAAGGCAAATAACTCAATCTTGCTAGTACCAGTCTGCAGACTTGAGCTCTGGATCATTTAGGTGAGGGCTATGTTCCTTTGGTAAGAGTGAATAGGGTGAGTTTGGGGAACTTGTCTGTGCCTAGAACTTTAAAAGTGTGCATGAAAGTCAAGTTGGGGTGGCAGTGAGAAGTTGCCTGACACCTTGAAAGAGCCCCTAGGGACAACTGACAGGGATGAGGGGGTCACCCGAGTCCTGAATCCTGGGAGAGTGGAGAGTTACACTCGGAGGCGGTGCACCCTTGGAGCAACTGCTGCCTGGTTCCTAGTCTGGACCAGCTGAGCAGAATCCCTCCGCACAGAGCAGGGGACATCAAGCTTGGCAGGAGGTGAGTGCAGGAGGGGACAGGGTGGGAGATACTTATGCCAGGTACCACACCGAGCAGGGAAAACGGGGAAAACTCGAAAATAAAGAGCAAATGAAGCGGAAGTTTCAAGGCCCTCTGCGAGGAATAACAGTATAAATAACCGAAGACGTCTTGTAAACACTGCGGTCATAACCCCGAACATTAAACAGCCCCGGTGGCATCTGGCGCATCGGCCGCCCCGGACTGCGCAGGGGCAGCGAGGAGCCGGGTTCCAGGATCCTCGACTTCGCCTCTCTGTTTATCTCAACGTAATCTTCCCCTCCGAGCTGTTCCGTAGCCTGCAAGATGTTTAAATTAAAACCCAGCCCGCCGGAAGTCGTGGTGGGAGCTGGTCACAGGGTAACCATAATCAAAATACAGGCATGCACTTTACTGTTAGAATTAATGAATTATTCATCAGAAATAGATGAGGTATGATGCAGCATGTAGAAATCGCAAACCGCACCTTAAAGGAAATGGAATTTGTATATTTCAAAGTTTTCATTAGTTCTTCTCTAATCCGCAAGCATGGGTTGTTGGGATCACATCCATCCCAGGAAAGTTATAAAATGTGCAGTTTACTTTCCTGACTGTGTCAGCAGTTATACTGTGGAATACTTGAAAAACAGATTGTGTGTGTATGTGTGTTTGTGTGTGCGCGCCCGCGCGCGCGTGTTCTGTGTTTTGCCCTCTTGATCAGTGTAACTAAGTAACTTTAATCCTACAGATTCTCTATTTACAGCTACACTATTTCTAATGGTCTTTAAAATAACTTGGAAGAGTTCTTTTAAAAAATCTCACAACCGAATATGTTCCACCGTCTTCAGGGTGGAATTCATATTTAATCCTTTACTTGAAGTTAGAATGGAGGTTTAAAATAACCTTTTATAAAAAAATCAAACTTTCCCTTGGTTTTCCACTTTTTTCTTGCAAATAATTAAAAAAGAAAACAGACCAAATACTAGGGCTTTTAGTAATATAAGAAAGATTTATTTTTGAAAGTAGCAAAACTTGTTTGAAAAAAATATATCTTTAAGTGAATTTATAAATGTGACTGTCAAAGTCAGCTATTCTATGATCTACATTTTACAACATACTGTACAAAAAAGATACACATTGATAGGCTCTTATTATCTATTTATATATTTATAATTACATATTGCACTTGGACCAGCAAGGCTCACAGAACCATTCACGGTAGAAGTTAATAAAGTTAAATAGATGGGAATCCGTAAATACAATTGACCTCCTCTGGTTTGGAAACGAATCTCCTCGTCGTGGATGGAAAGGTTCTCGGGCTGGGATGGGGAGAGGAGCGTTGCGAGGGGGAAGCAGCGACAGAGCAGGGGAGGGCAGGGGTCGCCCTCCGGGCCGCTTCCCGCGGGAGCGCGCCTTTCCCAGACTCGCACCTCCAAGGTCAGGACGCCGTGGTTCCACACAAGCGGCTCGCGGTCACCACTTCTTTTAGGTCACTCTCGGGTTTCCCGGCCACCATAAAGGGCCATGTCTGCGGGAGAGAACAGGGTGGAGAGGTAAGTGGCCTTGGAGGAGGGGGAGGGGTGTGCTCGGAGCCTGGGACCCGGGGAGGGCGCGCAGTGCGGGCGCCCGGGGAGCTGGAGAGGCCGCCGTCTCCGCGATGTACGGTGTCCTAGTGCGACCCAAGGCTGGATAAAGCCGAAAGTGGCCTTGGAGCCGAGTCACGGCTCGAAGCGGTGATGGTGGGCTTTAGGGTAAGAGCAGAAGAGGCCCACGCTGGGCGGGAAGTGAAATCCCAGAGAGGAAACCCCACCTCTGAGAGCCTAGGTGGCAGGGGCTGAGGCCGCAGCTCCGGTGACGGAAAGGGCAGAGGGATCCTGCGCCTTCGGGGCACGGGTTCGGGTCAAAGCGCCCTGGGAGCCCGGAGTGAGGCCCGGGGTCAAGTTTCCAGGTCCGCTAGCCTTCACCCGCATCTGTATCTCTGGTGCTGACTTTGGCTTCCTCCATCCCAAACCTGGGCTTTAACCACAGTTTTAAATCAATCCCAAAGCTTCAAGAGGGAGGAGGCATGCTAATAAAATAAGTTACAGGAACATTTTATTTCAGATCATCTTTCTACTACTGAGCAAGCAAAGCTCCCTTCTTTCTAAAGGTTGTTCTATGATTAAGCGCATTTAGGTTTCTTCTTCAAAGATGAAGGCAGCCGCGATTGTACATGCTCTTGGCGTTACTTTGCAGATTTAAAAAATAAATTTTTAATTGAAAAAAATGTTTTTATAGCAAAATGTGGTTTTGCATTTTCTCCTCTCAATTCCTGAGGCCAATTCAGTGAGAAGACGATTCAAACCTCTCTCACCAAAGCTGCTGATAAGACCTGCCTTTTAAGAGGCCAATCTCTGGTTCTTATCATATGTAAACAGAAGTCTTAGTAAATTATTCTTATTTTTCTCTTTAGAATCTGTAAGTTTTAAAATGAAATCAAATGAAAAAGAAACTAAAATACATTTCTTACAAATTCCTTTGAGAAGAATGAGCTCAAGAAAAGTTGCAATCTTGTATTTAAAAAAATTAAGCTCAATGGCCATTGATTTTTTTTAAAAACATAGGTAACATGTCCTTAAATCTTAGATGAGAGTGACATTCTCATATTATTCATTACACTAATATTTGTGCAAATTTACTACTTATGCTACTTGCCAGAAATGGTGGAATTTGAAGTGTTAATCCATGCACAGAATACTTAAATAATTAGGTCACTTACACGAATAATTACAAAGGAAGTGATTAATGAGTCCCTATCTAATGGTCTTAAATATTCCTGGGAAGGAACGGAGTTGCAAGAATTAGAAGGGAAAAATCAAGTTTTACTCTCGGCTAAAAGAACACTAGGGATTAGTAAAATGTGTCCTGAGTGTGAAGCGCCTTGTCAGTATTCTTTGTCCGACCCCCGGACACCCGTGCCTTCACGCCAGCAGGAGGGCGCTGGCACCGGCTCGGGGATTCCTCCCCTTTGCCAGTGTAGCACCCTTGGAAATCCCTAACTGGGCTGCCCAGTCAAAACTTGGCGTAAATCACTCCCAATCCGCAGGCGCAGAGAGTGGACAGCAAAGACTCTGTGGGGAGGGCCTGCAACTGGTCCCTAGAGGCGCTAGGCTGTACAGCCGGTTCCTAGGTAGCCCAGGTGGGTCTGTCCCACCAGCGCTGCACCCCCAGTTCCAGCCCCCCTTACGGGCCAGCGCTCACACCGCGAGGCAAACCCAGGACTCACCAGGTTGACCGGATGAATGTAACCGTTTTCGTACTTGTCGTTAGCCAGGATCTGCCTCAAGTGGGCGATGTAGCTGGACGCCAACCGAAGCGTGTCCAGCTTGGAGAGCTTCGTGTCCGGGGGCACCCAGGGCAGCGTGGTCTTGAGCCTGGAGAAGGCCTTGCTCAGCACCCGCATGCGGGCCCGCTCTCGAGCGTTGGCCGCGTTGCGCTGGACCTGCTTCCCCTCCTGGCTGACCCCGCTCAAGGGGCTTTTCTTGGTGGGCGCCTTCCTCCTCTTGCCCAGGCCTCCGCGGCCTTTCTGCGGAGACCCGTTCTCGCAGTTGGAGCTCTCCTCGGTGCTCTCGTTGGAGGTCACAAACTCCTTGTTGGAGTCCACTTTCAGCCCGTCGCATTCCAGCATCTCCACCTCTTGGAGGTCCTCCACATCGCTGAGGGAGCCGGTGGACATGTTTAAGGGGAGAGGGCGAGAGGGAGACAGAGGAAGAGAGAGGGGGAGAGGGAAAGAGAGCGAGACCAGTGGGACTCCCAAGTGTGTCAGGAGGTGTGGAGCAGCCAGCTCTTGTTGGGAGTTGCAGCAGTTGGGGAGATTTCACCCCTTCCCCTTCTCGAAGTTGTGAAAAGCAACCGCAAGGGCTTCTGCGGGAAGGGAACCAACCGGCGCTATGTTTCCCCACCCCCGGAGTCGTGGCCTTAGAGGAGTGTGAGAGAGCGCTGAGGAATTTGGTGGACACTAGGAATTTATCTGGGGAATAGAGAGGCGGATCCTTGCAGTCCAGGGGAGGGGCCTGTCAGGCCCAGCAGTGCTCCCAGACCCTTCACAAGCAGAGGAGACTCAGGCACAGACCAGGACTTCCAGCTTCTAACTTAAACTACCCCAGTTACCATGCTCACAAAACGTCTCCTTCTTCCATTCTGGCCCGGACCTAGCAGGGACCAGTCCTGCTTTCCTCTGCGTATCTCCTAAGCCCTTCTTTTCCTCTGAGGGTCCCGGATGGTTGTTACTGAGAACCTAAGGAAAATGTCTACACCCTTTGCTCTTTAAGGCCTTCCACCCAGCGCAACCCACAAGCACTCCACCCCACCCACTTAGGAGGAACCACAATTAGAATGCAGATGATTGGGCTCAACAGCCTTCCTCTAACAGCACTGGAGATTTCAGGGCTTTACTGAAACAACCATCCCAATTTACCTGTGGCAAATTAAGAGAACAAGTCCTTCATACACTATTTATGGTGATGGTGGAAAAAGTATGAAATAAAATCCACCTGCATTTGGTCACTTAAAGATATCAAAGAACTGCCAGTGTGTATGCACACACACATTTGTCCATTGCACACACATCCACAACTACACCCAGTTTAGTGTGAGTGGTAGGGAGTGAGATAAAGTAATGTGAATGTGTAGAAAATATTTTATTAGTGGATACTGTTTTCTTTTTCCTCTGCTCTCCTGGAGTTTTACACTTGTATTCTTTTTTACCAGTATATGTTTGCAATACATGACAAATGCATGGAATTGGTGCATATACATATTGCATCTTGATTCTTTTTATTTCCTATTTCCTCAATCACCAGAGCTCCTTCCCATCTCTATAAAGTCTATCTTTTTGTTTCCTATCGTCTGTCTTTTATTTTTCTCTTTAAATTACTTATGCTTGGGAATCCCATATAAGAGAAACCAGGCAATGTTTAACCTTATGTATCTGATTTATTTCACTTAGCTTTATAGCCCCAAGGTATATCCATTTTCCTACAAATGACTCAAATTTATCTTTATGCTGAAATGAAAAAAAAAATTTTTGCAATTCTTTCCCAAAATGCATTTAATATGATCTTAAGAGTCTTGGTTGTTCTTCTATATCACTTTGCTTGAGATCTGTGATGCAAACTTCTTCCCATTGCTGCCCTTGCTTCCTCTTCTGCCATCCTCTTTGTTACCAGGGTTCTTCATGTAAAGCTGACCTTACAAAACACAAAGCAGGATTGTATCTTTGGGAAATGTTCTTTTCCATCCTTAACCCAAGCTTAGAATATCTTTCTTGGGAAAAAAATCTTCTTGAAAGTAAGTAAACAGGCAAAGGATACTGGAACACAGGAATTGATCAAAACTAGTGCCCTAAAACCAAAGAGACTGAATACACACATCTCTTCTACTAATTCTCTGCCCAGTTTTGTTTCCTTATAATTAGACATTGAGTATGAGGGCTGCAGCAAAACATAAAAACAGCTTCTGAGTGTTTGGCTCAGAGTCTGAACCCCTCTGCTACATTAAGATATCCTATCTCTAATCCTGAGCTCAGCTGGGAATTCACTAACCTCTAACGTTTTGTTTTGTTAGCAGGGTCTTGTTTGCTTTCCCCTTATGCTGTAAACTAAACAGATTGTCAGCAAATCAGTCTTTATTAATGAATTAGTGAACCTTCCCCCCTAATATCTTTGCCGAGGGTCCAAAATTTGTTAATCACCAGTGTAGAGATTTATGAGCTCTTATTTTCTGTTGTTTGTGCAGGTGGAGATTTAAATGACCATATCCACTACCAAGATTTATTGCAAGAGTGATTGATGTTATAAACCAGGAAAAGGACTCTTCCCAAGCAGGGGTGACAGAAATATCAAGTTGAAGTTGCCTTTGTCTTCATGTACAAGTGGCCCAGTACTACAACTCTGAAAGTGTAATAATTTAATCTGAGATCTAAGGCAGCATTAAGAGAATATTCAATGGAACTATAAAAAATTTCCCTGTTGATTCCCAAACTAGTTTTCTTTGCCTCATTTTTTCTCAATTTTGGTAAGCAGGAAAGTTGAAGTTGTTTTGAAGCTGGAGAGTTATATGAAAATGGGCATTGGCCAGTGCTTTGTGAAATGTGTGTGTGTGTGTGTGTGTGTGTACATGCACACCTATATAGGCATGGAGATGTCTGCAAAATAGCCATAAATAGCTTATTTATATGGGTTCTGGAAAGAGATGATAATTAAAAACCTACATGATGGCCTTACTCATATCAGGATACTAAGCTGTGCAGATTTTTCTTTTTGGGGTAAAAATTTTTTTTTCTTTTTTATGTTTTTGGTTTTCACTCTCTACCACACCCTAGAGGATAGGCTACTTAGGCCATTTTGGGGGTAGTAACAATCACAATAATATGTGCTTATGAATAAGTTCTGCTGTCTGCATAGTTTTTCAATATCAGAAGCTTAAAAATAGCAATTTCTGCAAATGAACAAAAGTAACTTCATACTGCAAGGTTAACTTTATGCCTAGTAATTATTTTTCTTTCTAACACTATAAGCACAAATTAAGCCCCATGTCCTATTATTCCACAATGATACCCTTAGGCTAAGAAGGGCACTGGGGTTCCTAATGAATTCTGGTACATTTCTACCAGAGCTACTAGCTTGGGTATAAGACGTGAAGAAAGTTGTCCTTTAGGGTTCTTCAAGAAAGCATGTGAGTAATGGCTTTTCTCTTGAAATTTTATGTCTGCGTCTACTAATAAAAACTCAGGGACACATGGGCGGGGAACATGACTTACTGTTGGATTCTACTGAGCAATCAGTTGTATCTTAAACTGTGCCAAATTTCCCCCAAATATAAACTATATTCTGTGAGAAGAGAAGCATTTTGAGAAGCTGATTAACCCTTACAATAACAGAAGAAATAGTTTAAACATGACTGTTTCAAGAATTAAATTGAAAACTGTGCTTGCTCTGAAAGTATGAGATCATTTCTAAAAGTTCTTACCTTACTCATAAGTAACAGTTTATATCTCAGAGGCATCTGGCCAACTTGTTGCACACTTCTAACAATTTGTTTTTCAGGAAAATCTATCTTTGCAAGATTTGGGTCCTAAGGAAAACTTATCTCCAAAAGTTGTAAAATGAGAATTAGGCACAGGAATGTGTCCTTGAACTTAATCCTGCTTTATCAGCTGATAAATTTTCAGAAAGTTCAAATTTGGTTTACTCATTCTTGAGTGGAACAATTTACTTCCTTTTTTATGGGAAGAAAATACCACAAGATTCTTCTGAATTGACTTGCAAGCCATCACGTTTTCTCCAGGAGGGGAGTATGCTTTCAATTCAAATTTTCATCCTTTGTTATCATCCCTCCATCATGGGGTTGGGAGACACCCAGGCTCACAAATCGTAACTGTTCATTATTTTTCCACTTCTAGTTAACACCCTTCTTATTAGATTATGTTTGTGATACACTGGAATTACATTTATCTTGGGGGATTGGTGCATGAACATATCACAGCTCCATCACTTTTTCTCCCTTCCCTCTCCTTCCCCTTCTCTTTCCCTCTCTTAACTACAACCCCTTCCCATTTCCAGTGTCTATCTCCCTGTTTCTTATTATCTCTCTTTTATTTTTTTCTTTATTTATGCTTTGGGTTTCTCATATTAGAGAAACTATATAATGTTTAACACGTGTTTGATTTATTTTACATAGTATTATGGTCTCAAGATCTATCCATATTCTTGCAAGTGGCTCAGATTTACCTCTCTTTGTGGCCCAGTAGTACTTCCTCATATATATGCAATGGTTTCTTTATTTATTCATCTTTGTTGGGATTTAACCTACTTTCGTAATTTAGCTATTGTAATATGAAGACTTTCATTCTTTTGGGAAGATGCCCAGAAAAGATATACCTAGGTCAAATGGAATTTGTATTTCAGTTTTTGGAAGAATCTCCATACTGATTTCTGCAGTAATAGAAACTGGTTTCTATTCCTTCCAACAATGTAGAAAGGTGCTTTTTCTCCATAACCTTCCAAGAATTTCTCCATAGCCATCATCGTTGTTACTGTAGTAGGATGGAATCTCAGTGTTTTTTTAAATTTGCACTTCTCTAATGGTCAAAGATACTGAACACTGTTTCATGTGCTTAGTGGACATTTGTACTTCTTTGAAAAGTGTTCATTTCAATTGCCTATTTTTGTATTCTTTTCTATTTTGAGGAGTCTTTATTTATTTATATATTTATATATTTTAATTCTTTATATATTCTAGATATTAGTTCTCTGTCAAGTAGATCACATAAATTTTTCCCATTTTATAGGTTCTCTCTTCATGCTGTTGGTTGTTTCTTTTGCCGTACAGAAGCTTTTTAATTTGATATAATCTCATTTGTGGATTTTTTTTGTACCAGGGATCAATCTCATGACCATGCTTGCCAGGCAGGTGCTTATGCTGCTGAGCTAAATCCCCAGCCCTCATTTGTGGATTCTTGATGTTATTTTTTGTGTCTCTGAGGCTCTGTTCAGAAAGCTCTTGCCTATGCCTATACCTATCCCTATAGTGTCAAGAATTTTACTAATTATATCTTCCAGCAGATTCAGTGTTCCTGTTTTTATTTGGTAGTAGTCAATCCCAATTTTCTGATCTTTTATGTGAGTTGGTGCCTCTTTCTTGGGTCTAGGTTACTGTACCATTCATTTGCTGCTAATTAATTGCTGTTCATCTTCTTATAAACCCATTGAAGATTAACTTTGTTTTTATTAAATTTTAACTTCACTTGTCTTGTATCACATTCATTGTTTTGTTCTGATCAACTCTATTCTGTTTTATTTGACTTGGCTTTATTCTCTTCAAAATAAAAAAAACTAAATTTTAACTGCATTTTATAAATGAAGTATTATCTCCCTTTGTTACAAATCATGATGCTGCCAGTCTGTTTTATATATATATATATATATATATATATATATATATATATATATATATATACTTTTTTGTTGTTGTTGTTTGTTTGTTTGTTTTTGGTTTTTGTTTTTGTTTTTGTTACTGCGGATTGAACTTACAACCTCACGTTTGCCAAACAGGCACTTAGGCTGCTGAGCTAAACCCCTGCCCCAGTCTGTTACATTTTAGCAGCGACAGGAGGTCCGTGTTTGTGGTGCTGAATGTTGCTACTCTCTTTTTCTGGCTCAGCCCATGGTAAACATCTATCTCCAGTAACCAGAAGTTTTTTGGTGTTCACTACACCAAAACCCTCTCTTATCACATTTAGTTTAATGAGTTGTCAATCAGATGACAACACTAAGATTTAAAGTTGAAAAATAACAACAGTAATGTTTAAAGAAAGGCTCTGTGGTTCTTGGGTCTTACATTTCGGATCTTGCATGGCACATGCTGTTTAATGGAGTTTGAAGGCAGCCACACCTGTGTTCTCTTAGGGCACAGTGGGAGCAAGTGGACTGAACAAAACTCAGGTACATAGTGAGAGGTAAAAACTTTACAAAGCCATTCTCCTGTTCTTAATACCAGGATAACTTTAGTATACCTACTGAGTGCTAAAAAACAGAAGACAGGGAAACTCTTCTGTCGTGTACCATGCAAGTTCTTTGCCTTTATTCTTTTATTTAGAATCTTTTTTTCTTTGATCACTACTGAAGAAGAGCTTCTATATGAAATGAAAACCTGAACTGAATGTGTGCCAGAGCTTTTCCCCTATAACGGTGAAGCCTTAGCAAAGCTTACTTGAGCGATGACTGTTTTACACCTTACAAGAAAATTTGAAAGGAAAATTTCCCAAATTATTCTAAAAACAGTCTTGTAGGTTATATGGAGGACATCTCTAAAACTTAAAATTTGAATATGGTGTTTTTATGGACCTGAAAGAGACACAGTCCAACTTAATGTCAGCCTTTGTGCTGTTGTTGTTGATTTAGAAGAAGCTGGGCAGTAGGATAATGGGCTCCTTCTTTAAAACAATTTCCTTGTGGCAGGTGGATTTAGCCTTGAGGAGGATAGTCATGGGGTTAAGATACTGGTACCAGTAGGAACATTCAATAGCATAAATCTTAACCTCAAGAACACGACATCTTTCCAGGTTATGTAGCATTTAAAAATAGAAACACAAAGAAATATGTTGCCAGAACTGAAAGTTGAACACCACAGAGGCCCTAATAGTCAAGAGCTCTGTTCCCATGAGGTGCCACTGATAGTATTGTCACTTGAACCCATGTCTTGCTTTTCTTTGTCATAACTTCTTCCACCAAACCGCATTGCTTGGAATGCTTTTTTTTTTTCTGTTTGAATAATCAGCAGACAAAAGTTTGAGATAGTTTGTTCTGTGATTTCCTCTTCATTAACATCAATCAGTAATAGTTGAACACAGGATTATGTTAAAATGATATAGATTTGAGATTCCCTGAAGAATAATTCTTAGAACTATTACTTAAGGTGACTTAAGTAATTTAAATGCCAGGGGATTTTGTTAAAATAAAAAATTTCAACTCTACCATGGAGGTCTGATGAACAGTCCCAGGTCTCCTCATTCAGTGAACATACCCCAGAATCTGCCCTTTCTGCTATAAGCAGGTCCAAGTCTTTAAGACCTTTGCTCAGATGATTCCAACAGGTTGTCTCTTAAAGAGCCTTTTGTCCCCCATTCTTGTCCTCCTGATCCATTACCAGTTGAGTGATCTAAGACATTCCTCTGCTCGAAATCTGTTAAAGCTTCCTATTAAATCTGATTTAAAATTCAAATTCTTGTATGACTATTTGCTTACTCTCTTCCAGGCACACTGGTCACATCTGTGTCCCTCAGGAGCTTTGTGCTTGAGTCCTTCCTGTTTGGAAGCTTTTATATGGCTTGCTGCTTGGCTGTCCTATTTTTAGGACTGAGTTCAAGTATCATCTTCCATGTGAAAATTTTCTTGAGTATCCAGTTATGAATATTTTGTTCCATTGGCCTATTTTATTTATTAAAAATGAAGGCTAAAATGTTCTAAGTTTTTACCCATACCAGTCATTGTTATAAGCTGTTTCTAGGCTTTTTCATTTAGTCCTTGTATCATCCGTGTAATGAGGCAAAGTTAATTTTATGAAGTTGGTATTCTAGTTGTCTATAGCTGTGCAATATTACAAAATAATGATTTAAATTATTACTGTTTCTCTTGGTTGTGTGGGCTGACAGGGCTCAGTTGGATGGTTTTCAGTTGATGTCTGTCCTAATGTGGCAGCAAAAAGCATCAGGGACTAAAATCATCTGAAGACTCCATAGCCTGAATATCAAAGTGACTTGGGAATGGTTAGAATAGTTAGGATCTGGGGTGGTCTCTCCTTCAGTTCAACCTCTCCACATGGCTTCTTCTACCTGTCTCGGATAATTGAATATCATACATGGTAGCAGTTTCCATCAGAGGGAGGTTTCCTAAAGGTTGAAATGGGAAGTTAAAGTCTTCTTGGACCCACAATTTGCAGAACATCACTTGTGCCTCATTCTGTTGGACAAAAGTGAATCGTGGGGTATGTCCAGACTATAAGAGGGGCCTATACAACAGCATGAGTACCAGGAGGTACAGTTCACTGTAGGATTCAGTCTCCAGTGTAGTTACTAGAGTGGACAAATGACAGAGATGGGGTTTAAATATGATCTGACTCTTGAGCCTCATTTTAAACTAGTAATGTGTTCTGAAATTATTTTTCTAAAGTTTTCTTACTTTATTATCTCTTTATTATCTCTTTCCTCTCCCCTGACTATAATGTACAACTCATTGTACATTATAAAGACTTCAGTTGTAACTCAGAACCTAAAGCAGGGCTGATCTGCATAAATTGCTTTCTCTTCTTAAATGAATGAGTGCTTTAGATCATAACACTCTGTCTTTTCTACTTTATCATCCTTTGGTGAGTGACAAACGTGAATCAAATTAACTTATCAGCCCTTAGAAAGTGAGAAAAGGTATCAATTCTTTATAGAGTAGTATATTTTCCTATCTGTTTATTTGCATGCACACTATATATATATATATATATATATATATATATAGAGAGAGAGAGAGAGAGAGAGAGAGAGAGAGAGAGAGAGAGAGAGAGAGAGAGAGAGAGAGATCTTATAAGGTTATTAATCCTATCAGAATCAGATTAGGAACTCCCCTTTGATGACCTAATATAAGCTTAATTACCTCCTAAAAACCCTGTCTCCAAGTACAATGACATTAGGGCTCCAACATATGAATTTTGGGGCCACATTCAGTTGATACAATTTTCCATTAAAATTATAATAGGAAAAATGGTTCTTTTTTAATATTATTCCAAACTTCCAACCAATTTAAGATTAAGAGAAGATACACCTAGGACTCATCTGTCATTTCAATGACAACACTAAGAGTAGCAATAATAAAACTTAGGCTTTAGATCCTTGGTTTTGTTTTTAAAGGAATCATTATCATGAAAAGCTGTATACCCAGATTCATAGTCTATAATGATGAAGGTCATCTGACTCTCATTCCTAAAGTTTGCCAAGACAGGAGGACCATTCTCTTGTTAGAAGCTCTAAATCAATTTTAAAGAACCATTAGGAGAAGAATTTAAGAATTCCTTATTTAGTGCATTTGGGTGTACCACACAGCTCCCACACAGAAGTAAGACATGGGTTAGATTAATTCAGTAATAAAATTTGCCTAGTGTTTTTGTGAGTTACTTCACAGACAAAAACAAACAGTTGATTGCACTGGAGTATTATCAACTGATCATTCTGACATACTTCAGATAAACCACTATTATTTTAAGCTAGGATATTAGGCAGATACTAAACTTCTTCCTTTTGGATAAATAAAGGAAGCTCTCTTTTCTTTTAACCTAATTGCAAAAGCCATGATAATGAAACAATTTGCCTAGGGAAAGTAGGGTATAACAATTCTCAAGCGAATTTGAATACAAGATTGAACTGCTTAGGTGGAAAATATCATATTATAAAATATAAAAGTCCTTAGAAGAATTATGGCTTTTTATGATCTTTATATTTTTCTATTAAATCATTATGGCTCAATCTAGCATTCATTAAGTATTAACCAAGAGATTATGTCCAAGTTCTGCTTATACAACTAGTTGTGTGAACCAGGAAAAATTCTTAACTTTGGTGGGTTTTAGTTTTCCTCAGGGAAGCAGTGATACCATGAATGAGGCCTGTACAGTGAACTGAGATCATGTTTATGGAGTGGTTTTACTTAGTGCTTAACATGTGGTACACTGTAATAGATATTGATGGTTTGTGATAGTAGTTGTTCTTGTGATTATTACCTCTGAGGGTATTTTTAAAAGTAACAGTCTTTTTTTACATTTTCACTTTGGGCTAGGGATAAGAGTATACAGAATCAAAGTTATGATAGCAACAAAAACTTCTCCTCCTAAAAACTAAGAACTAAGTATAACTAAGTAGAGGTGTATGTATGGTATTGCTTTCAGTAAAATTTTATTATTTTGAATGAAGAATATGATATCAGTTACATGTGAATACTATATTTGGTGTTAAGTTATAGTTCCTTTATTCGTTCCTTTCACCTTTTGATTATTTATGATTTGTTTGATTGCTTATTATTTTTCTCCCAAATTCATTAAATCCACCCCATGTGGAATAATGGTATAACATCTAAGAACCTCATAGTAAGTCCTTGATATCATCAAATATTTCACCTCTTGTCCTTTAAATTGTGGGTGTCAGGTATTTACTTCCAATGATGGGAAAGTGACTAGTATATGTCACTTTCTAAAATGTGAAATCTAAAAAAGATCAAAAGAAAGGAGAAAGGATACTATTGTTAGACAAGAGGAAAGGAAATAGTGGGAGTAGAGAGAGTGTAAGGACAAGCAACAGGGGCATAAATATGATCAAACGTGGAGTGAGGGGGAGGGTGGAGCAAGGGAGGTGATGGCAGAGGTGATTAAAGTATGCTGTGTACATGTACAAAGCTGCCAAAGAGAAGCCCATTAATCTGTGTAGTAGCTGAGCACTAGTAAAAATGTGGAAAAACTCAAACAGAACAGTGAGTAATAGTGTAGGCAAAGGTGAAGTGACTGTAAGAACATACAGAACTCTTGGAGATAAAATTACTAAAATCTCTATGGAAAAGATGACATAGGCTCTCTACCACTGTTGACGAACCAGTTTTTAAAGAATTTGAGAAAATGTCCAATATTAAAGTAATGAGCGAATAACATCAAGGAAGCACAAACATACCTAATACAGCAACACACCTTAAACTACTTACAGAGAGCATCAGCCTGACACAGAATTGTAAGACATCTTACCAGAAAAACAAAACAAAACAAAACTGCTGCCTCATCGGCTGCATTGGTGCCTGCATGACGAATAGTTGTATCAGCATAATGGCAACGATAGCTATATCATCTGGGTAAAAGATTTCCCAACAGGAACAACTGTATCATGGTTTACCGTGCCTTGTCTTTGGATCAGAAAGCAGAAATCCCGGGGTTAATAGAAAGGCTTTCAACTGTTGAGGGGGAAATAGAGTTTTTTCTTTTGCTGTGTTATTTGTGGCTTGTTACATTTGCTTTGCTCTATTCCTTTACTCAAAAATGGAAAGGTCCAAAGGTCTTGTCAGATTTCCTATGTGAGGCTGTGTATGGAGAGAGAATGGGCATAAGCATCGCAGTCTGGTGGCTGCTAAGTATTACTGACTCACATTTGTTGATCATTTTGAACACGCAGTGCCTCAGCTATGTAACTCAGGATGAGTTAAACGTGCTGTTTCAGAGACTCTGAGTCTCAACATTTAATTTCAATAGAACTTTATCATTTTTCCCTCCAATAAATGAGCAAAAAAATATTTAGTCATGTTGTTGCATGGTGAAGAAATCTAGACTTATATTAGTTCTTTATAAACACAGAAAATGGAGCCCAACTTTGCCACTGGTGATGGGATAGAATCCTCAGCCAACAAGCCAAGAAAATAAACTTTTTAAAATGACCAACAAAGCAACAGAAATTCTTTTTGAAGTTACACTCTTGAATATTTTATTCAAAGAGAAGAAAAATGATCATGCCTCTGTAATAATGGTATTTGCATGTGATTTTCCATTAAATTAAAAAAATGTAATAGAATTACGAAGCCTCTATTTTAGTGTTACTGAAGTGCATATATTTTATTCCATGTGCACATATTCATATATTGTTCATCTTATAAAAAATTAAGTAAAAATCACCTACAAAGAACTGAAATGGCTATTACATGTATCGTTTATCATTTTTCTTTAGGAGAAATTTTATAAATATATAGTCTATTATTATGTCAAGAAAAATGTGAAAACCTTACATGTTTCATCTTAAATGTTTGATTTACTTATTCTGTGGTATGGAAAATGGGCTCTGGGACCTTATTTGTACTATGTAGGCAAGTGCTTTATCATTGAACTATGGCCCTCTAACCCTCACCTCCAACTTCTTCCTACCACATGACTACTACTTCATTCTAATTATTTTGTAACCTCTGTTCTTTCTTTGTTTCTTTCTTTGAAAAGCACAACAGTTTTATTTAATTTATGTGTTACAAGCCAGGGTGTGGTGGCACGCACCTATCATCCCAGC
This sequence comes from Hydrochoerus hydrochaeris, assembly GCA_004027455.1. Taxonomy (NCBI): domain Eukaryota; kingdom Metazoa; phylum Chordata; class Mammalia; order Rodentia; family Hydrochaeridae; genus Hydrochoerus; species Hydrochoerus hydrochaeris. The sequence goes on from PVLA01001246.1 coordinate 158,006, forward strand.
ACTCTGGAGGCAGAGGCTGGAGGAGGATCCCTCTGGGCTTCAGGTCAACCTGGGCAACACAGAGAGACCATAGTATGGCCATAGCCTTGGATTAGATCCTCACCCAGTTTGAAGAGGTTTCACTCCATAACTGGCTGGTTCTAAGGCAGGTTGGCACATGGCGGAGGAACAGCAAAAGCAGAGACAGAAACAGAGACAGAGTGAGAGACAGAGAGAGACAGAGGGAGAGTCACAGAGAGAGAGAGAGAGAGAGAGAGAGAGACAGAGACAGAGACAGAGAGAGGGAGAGAGGAGAAATACGCCTTCCTTTAATAAGTGCTTGGTCAGTATCTTAATAATGGATAATAATCTTGTGATACTATGACTTACCTCATGTTTTTGTGGATTTTTATTCATTGAAACAAGTCTCATAAACTTACCAAATAATAAAAAGCCTTAGGAATTTTACATAAAATTGAATTAAAATTAGATCGGTTAGCAATATATCTTTTTTCCATTTATTATGATTTTTCTCATTATAGAAAAATGAGATTCCTAATCAGATATTCTTCCCTTCTGTTTCAATTTATGTTAGTACTTTCTCATATTCACTTAATGGTGAAGATACACTCTCTTTTTTAGATTTAACAAAGTCTTTAAAAGGCCACATGAGGGGGTGCTGGGAAAACAGGCAGCCACCATATGCCATTCTGGTAAGTGGTTGTGGCCTGGCACAGCCACTTACCATATCAGCAAGAACTATATCAGCGTTTCCTGAGATCCGGGACGCGCCATGTTAGACCTTGGGGCGCTGGGAAAACAGGCAGCCAGTTCACCCCTCTGGTGGGCAGCTGTGAGCCTACTGGGGCACAGGTTAAGAATCAAACATCCACCTGCCCCCCCAGCAAGTGAGAGCCGGAGATCTGAGCATGTCTTGCGAGTTTGACTATACGCGATACAGCAAATAAGGGGGATTTTCTTCTGCCATCTCTTTGAGGGCAAATATTTCTATCTCTGTTTTGCTCTGTTTTGATCAATGATATGGAGCTATTCAATATTCTGTTCTTGTAATTTCAGTATTTCCTTCCATATTGCTCTGCCTGATTGAAGGAACAACTTTTATGAAGAAAACCAGATGTACCATTGTGCCTATTGCTGTTGTCCAGGTGGCCTGCTGTGAGGTTCTCTGCCAATTTCACTGCCTGTCTTGTTCTGTTGTATTTTACTACCTTCAAAATAAAATAAGTAAATAAAATAAAAATAATAATAAATAAGAAAAAATAAAAAAGTATATAACAACAACAAAACAAATCAGCAAGGTACTAAGCAACCTGAAACATGATATAGCTAAACAGATAATGGACTTAGAAATCAAAAGGAGGAAAAGCAAGTGTTCTAAAGGATATAACTGCATGTATATTTAAGGGTGTAGGATTGATAATTATGCTGCTAAGTTTTTGTTGGATCAGAGAATGGAGCTGTTTGCAGACTCACTGTTTGAATGTCCACTTTGTATGCTTTGATTTTGTAACTTGAACAACTATATCCAGGAAGACAATATGTAATGTATCAACTAGTGATTTCTTACTGTTCATTTTTTTTGAAATTCTGTATTGTTTCTACCCTTTTTTTTTCTGTTTTGCTTCATTTTCCCCTCTCTTTAAATAAAATTTAAAAAAAGAAAAAAAAGGCAACATGAATATGATGTTCTGTTCAGATGTATTTTTTTAAATAATAAAAATTGGCATGTAAAAATGATTCACAGTGTGTTAGAAATATTACTGACATATGCCACTTGAAACTAGTTAAAAGAGTAATAGTATCTCAGAACTTCTGCAGGTAGTTTTTGTCTTTCATCTATAAAATGTTATATAGAAATAAGATATTGTTTCTAATGTATTGGAATACTCATAAATTTTTAAATCAAGTGGCAGACATCTATTTTTTAAAAAATAATCTTTTCATGACATGAAAGAAAAATATAGCCTGCAGTAGTTTGAGGGATATTTGTGAAATGGCAGTGTATTCCATCATTTTACAATTTTTCTCCTTTGGGAAAAGGTTGAGAATGATAATCCATCTCTCTGCCTCTCTGTCTTTGTCTCTGTCTCTTTCTCTCTAACTACTGTTTCTGGAATGTTAAAATACATAGACGCACTTCACTTACATTGTTGCTATCTGGACATGCAAAACTATCACAGGAATTTTTATTACTAGAATGATTGTTAGCATTTTTCTCCAAAAGTACGAAGATAACAGCAAATTGTTATTTTGGAAAAGAGCTCAAATTAGGAAAACGATCACCTTTCTTCTCTGTTCCATAAACATTTCTGTTTTAAAAAATATTTTAAACAGTTTCTTTCCTGATAATTTAGCATGTTGAGATTAATATGCTTTGTTTCATTTAAAATTACATCTCAAATTGTCCAATTTATCCTTCTATTCCTGTCTTTTTATAAATTGGTGTTCTTTGAAGAGAAGCACACTATCCTACTTTAATTAGCAGCTACCTCTTCACAAACCAAACTTCTATAAACTAAAACCTTGAATGCTTTTGACAGAAGGAAAGGGGTTTTAAAAAGGGTAGGCAAGACATAAGTTATAATGAGTGAAATTCTATAGTGCAAGTAGCAATTGACCTGTCCACTGAGTTACTGAAACCTCTCCTGGAGTCCAGGAAGGAAAATAAAGTGTTAGAAGTTTCCTGTAATCCTTCCTCATCCTGACATAAGACCCCTTGGGAAATCAGCTGCTGTTAAAGGATTTCTCTGCTTCTAGGTGGATCAGTGATTATCTTCCCAATACCATAGTCTAGACCCCTTAACAAGTAGCCCAACTCATTCTTACCCAGAAGATGTCATCTATGTAAGTCTTCTCAAGGTGCTCTGTATTTCCCATTTGGTTTTACTTTAAGATGGGCACATACAGTCCGCGTAAGTGTTAAAACATAGACTGAAGCTGTTTCTTCAAAAGAAAAAAAAAGCAACCTCCTATAGCTTTTTCATTAAATGAAATAGAATGAAACAAATTTAGTATCTCAGAAACACTATGCCAGAAGCTCAATTTTTACAGCTTTGTTGGAGAACAATTTACACACCATAAATTTCACTTGTACAAGTCAATGGTTTTGGTAAATTTATCGAGTTACGTAGCCATCACCGCAAACCAATTTTGACTATTTTCATGATCCTCAAACTTCCATACGTGTCTTTGCAGTCCATCTGCATCCCTGTTCCTAGCCCAAGCAATCACTGCTATACTCTGTCTATACATTTGCCTTTTCTGGACACTTTGTGGTCATTTGCATTTTCTTTCTTTCACTTAGCGTAAAGTTTTTGAGATTCATCATTTTGAGGTTATAGCACATATTAGTGTTTTGTTTTTAAATTATTGAGTGGTATTCTTGTATTTCAATTTTAACATTTACTTAGCATAATACAGAAATAGAGCTCCCTAAAGGAAAACACTTTAAATTTTGCATTAACAGTTACATTACGTTTTAAAGAGAAAACAAGAAAAGTACTTTTCTTTTGCTTCTGAGTACCATAATGCAGTGTGATGACTAGGTCCTCACACTTTCTCTTAAGATTTTACAAGGCAGTAATGTAGTTTGTCCTACTATGTAGGACCACCAGGTTTCTCTTTAATTAGCAACTCTTGAGAAAGAAACTGCATTATTACCATGATCATTTCATACAGACAGTGGACATCATTTTCCTGCTTCCAACTCCTAGGTTACAGTACATATAAAGAAAATGAAAGAATTTGAGTATGGTGGTGCATACCTGTAATCTTAGCACTGTAGAAGGCTGAGGCAGGAGGATCACAAATTCAAGCCTGGATTGGGCAATTTAGAGACTGAGTCTCTGTCTAAAATAAAACAAAATAAAATAAGTGATTTGGTTATGGTACAGTGACATCATAGACTATACCATGACATAACTCAGTGTGAAAGACAGGGGTTCACTACCTTGTATAGAAAAAAGAAAGAGAACCAAATTAAATACACTACAAAAGATGGAAGACAAAGCCATATAACACAGCAGGGAATATTACATGAACTACAGCTACATTCATCATATGGATGAATCATGGAACATAGCAAGTCCTACAAGTATAGAATAAAAAAAATCAAACCACAGAAGCTTATGTACTGTTTTATTGTTGGGACATGTATATATATTGATGTAACTATGTGGAGAAATAAAGGATTATTAAAAACAACATTCAAAATAGTGATTTTATCTAAGAATTTGTGAATAGATAAAATTGGAAGAGCATGTAAGTAGATTCATTGGTGTTGTCAATGCTGTTTTTAAGTTGAGTGGTTATTCTAGGTGTTTTATTATTTCTTAGTGATGTATCACACACACTTCTTTTTTGTGAATCCAATATTATATACAAATACATATTTATTTACTTTATGTAAAAACATAAAATAATCCCATAATTTTTACTTTTTTTGTTTTTTGGTACCAGGAATCAGTACCAAATACTATGCCACTGAACTACATCTCTGGGTTCCAGACTCATAAATTTTATGAAGCAGTTAATTTATATCTTCTACACAATACGGAAACAGATTTATATTTACAATGAACATAGGCATCCTTTGATAATGCTGAACAGTTTACATGTTAACTTTCAAAAGAAAATTTATTCACACTCAAGCGGTAGCTGGAAATGTTAGCCTGTTAAAGGTGACAGTATCAGTAAGACCGCACAATTTTTTTTTGTTTGTTTTTACCAACCTGAGTCTCTCTGGAATTGATTGTCCAGTTATTTTTTTCACTCACCTTTTGGGATCCTTCACTATTCATTAAGCAGAGGAAAGGAGGTGAAATTCAAAATGCTCAAGGTCATTTCAGTGTTGGTTAGCAAGCAGTGCTAGTAAAAGCTTTGGGATAGACACAGAAATTAATGGCCAAACTAAATTTTTTGGATTAACTAACAAAGTACTTTAGGGGATTCTTTGTTACATTAGGTAGATTACAGTCCCAAATAAAATACCTTTTGGGGAGAATTCTGCGCCAAGTGACAGGAACCACCTCCTCATTTAGCAAAGAAGGGTTATTGACTTTTTCAGGTGTAAGTCCATGTAGATAGTTGGCTCAGCACAGTACAGGAGTTAAATTAATTATTAGAATTTAATCCACATTTTTCTCTGCCTTCTGCTGGCTTGACGTCTTAGTGATCAGGTTTCAAATGGAATCAGAATCATCATGGGGAAGACTTAACTCCTCCCATGTATAATCTTGTAGGAGAAAATAGAAACAGCTTTTTTCCTGGAAGGGTTCTGGAATGTCCGATGGTGGTTATGTGGGTGTCACCAGCTCACTAGATGGCATAGACTTATTTCTGAACAGGTTTGACTTAACCTTTTCCCTTTATCTTTCCTCCCAGGCACACTCAGAATCTTGAATGTGTTTTATCAATGGTCCCCACTTTGACCTCTTCTTATCCTGTAATCAAGATTCTTTTCTTATTGATGAACTTGCACTTTTAAGGCACTGTCACATTTCTAATGGAGACTACCAAAGGCCTTTACCTTGATTTTCATTCTTCTTAGTTTCTTCACAAAGCATTAGTAGCTGGTTCAGTATAAACTTTTCTCACATAAAAATGTATCTTGTATGGTAAAGCTTAAGTATCGTAATCAAAATATAAAAATCTTACTCAACATTTTTTAATGTCTTCTCTCTCCTGGTGTTCAACCTAAAAGTTTACAAAATGTTTACATTCTTTGAATATCTGTCACTTATCAATATATGTGAATATATATATATATATATATATATATATATATATGATTTAATAATATGGCTCAGAAATCTCCCTACTGGTAAGCATAAATCTTCCTCATTGCAATGGTCATGGTATAGTCTATGTTGTCACTGTACCATAGCCAAATCACTTAATCACTTCCTGATTTATGGATGTTTAGGCTACTATTAGCATTTTTTGTCTTTAAAAAAATATTTAATTTTAACACATATGTTTGATTTTGATTTATATATATATATATATATTTACTTTTAATATATATTTAACTTTCTTTATCTTTGCTTGAATCCTGAGACATTATGTATTTTATGTTGTCTTCCTGTTATCTTTGGTCAGGTAGTTTTCCCTATGGCTTCTTCTTGCACAAATCGCCTAAATGTAGGCATTTACTAATGTGTTAATCACTTTCCTGATGTTGACAAAAAATATGTGATGCTCACAATTTAAAAGACGCAGGGTTCGCAGTTTTAGTTCATAGTCAACTGGCTCCAAGGCAAACACAGCACTGCAGCGAGGCACGGCAGAAGTAAAGATGCTCAGCTCATGGCCTCCAGGAAGGAGAGAAGGGATGATCCGGGGATGAGAATATGCTCTCCCAGGTCACACCCCCAGTGACCGGCCTCTGCCCAGCTCCGCCTCCTAACAGCACATGTACGTGCTGAATTCATCAGTTCATGATTCAATCATATTTGAAGCATGCAAGACTTTTGGAGGACATTTTAAATTTAAACCGTAACAACTGTATCCTATTGCTTATCCTTCTGTTTAGAGATCATAACCATTTTCAGGTCTTTAGTTAGCATTTATGTATGAATGTTCTCCAATTAAGTCTTTTCTCTAGATTTCATTGTCAAAGTTCAGGAATAAATGTTCATATCTTTTTCTAGTCATTTTCAAATGAATTGTCTTATAGACATCATGACCAAAACCAAGCTTTTAATTACTTTTACAAACTGACACCTCGGCATCACTGAGTATTGATGAGAAGAAAACTGGCCATTGATGAGAAGGAAGAAGTGATATTTCAAAGAGCCAAAACTTTCAGAGGTTCATACCAGTTCAGGCCCAAGTTATGCAGGGAGGTAAAATGTCATTATGTATTGATGATAAAGCAAATTTTGAGAAAATTCTAAACTTAAATATAAGCATCAGAAAAAACAATAACTAAGTTTGTTAGATATCAAAAGTTATCTGCTTTGTTAAGATCTTATAATCTTTGGAAAGTTAATGTGAGCAAAATCTAGGCATCCAAAGGGACTCGGTCAGATCATTTTTGGTTAGGACCCAAATCATTTTGGATGATGTGGACAAGTACTGCATCCCAAGCAAGGATCAGTGCTTAATAATCCACATTCATGTTGGTAGCTCTGAACTTGCACTTTTATTCTTTCTTCTCTGAGTCATGATATGGTAAAGCTGAGATAGATTTCTATTTGAATTGGGAAATGCCCCAACTCTGTCACATGTCTTTTCAATCCTCCAGACATACCTAGATTTAAGGGTTCATACTTAGGACAACTGAGGGGTGGTGAGAGAATAAGGCAGCGGAGCTCAGGAGCTTGTTTCTGTAAAATCAGCATAGAAACCTTGTGCACCAATGTACTAGTTCTTAATAATCTGAATATTGTCTGTTGATCTAGAAAATTATTTGAGAAATGAAAACAAGTGTAGGGATGATAAAGAAATAAATTTAAGGTGGGGATGGTGTTACATAGCTGTAATCCCAGACACTCTTGAGAATGAGATGGAAGAATCCCAAGTTGGAGGCTGTCTCAGAATTAGACAGAAGGAAGAAAAGAAAAAAAAAAAAAGAAAGAGAAAAAAGGAAAGGAAAGAAAATTTAAATTCAAAGTTTAAATTCCGTTTATCTTATTTAATTATATTGGGTAGGTTTTTAATTATTGTGACCATTTGTGTGAATTATTTGAAGTATTTTAATTATGTCTAATGTATTGATCAATCAAATGTGAGAATTTTATTTAGATCTGAAATCATTATTCTAATATTTGAAAATTTTTGTTAAGTTATAGATTTTCATTTATTAATTACCTAAGTAGTGCTTTCACGTAAAGTATAATATTAGTACATTGATCAATTTCCAAAGCACACACAGTAAGAATTATTCCTAAGTAGAATTCTCCTCAAATATATAAGATAAAGCTGTCAATGTCTATAACAGCTTATACCTAATATCCTGCTCCTTGGGGCCCTTTTTCATTCACCAGATATTTATTAGAACTTTTCTTGTGTCAAAAAACTCTCAGAGCAGACTCCATCATTCACAGGCCTTTGCTCATCTTCATTTCCATCTTATTCGTCAGTCAAAGCACCTTGTTTAGGACAGCAGCTGCCCTAAACTGCAAACCAATAGATTTAATGTTGAGGTATTTTTCTCCTTTCATTCAACACACATTTTGACCCAACATTTCTGTGCCTCAAGCTGTGTTATAGATTTAAATATTTACTTCAAGAAAAAAGTTTAAGTTGATTGATTGCAAAATTACCAGATCTGAAGCAAAAAAGGATTCAATTAAGATACTCCTGTTGCCTGGGGTTCAGGTCACAGACATAGAGCTTTTTCAGGCAAACTGGAGGGAGTGGGCTCTCTGAGAAGCCCAGTTAGGTGTGGAGTCAGGTGGGTGGGTCATTCTAGTCCTGCTTCTTTCTGACTGAATGAGCTTGCACATAATTAACTTCCTGAGCTTCATAGACTTGTTAGGAGCATGTGAGACTGTATATATACGCACCCCCCCTCACACACATGCAAGAACATGCTAAGTAAAAAAGACTAATTCATTATTACAAGTTCAAGTTTTACTTTGTGTTTCTTACATATTTCAAGTCATAGTTCTTTTTCTTTCAATCTCTTTAAGAAAAATCACTGATCATCTAGATATATAACATGACCTAGTGCTTCTTGAGAAATTAATCATTATATTCTGCAATGTGAATTTGGAGTGAATTGTCAGGCTATCATTCCAATTCTGTGCTTGAGCACAACCAGTTACAATGAAAATCTCTGTATGCATACAAAGTGATTACAAAGCTTTTGGAATATATGTATTTTAATAAATAATAATGGAGAAACAAATTTCAAGGCAATCAAAATACTTGAGATTCTTGGGTTTTTATTATGACTGTATTAGATCCATATTGTCAGAGCTGTGAGGCTATGTTATATATGTGGACAGATGAAAGGAAATCTTTTTACTCTTTTTACTGAAAGATGTTTAAAAAGGTCAAAGCAAAGAATATATGTAAAAAATCTATACTTTTAAAAAGAAGGTATTCCACCATGATACAATTATATTTTACATTTTTCAACATATTTGATAGTTTCCCAGATATTCAGGCCATTACATTCCTTTGTAACAATGATTTTTCTCTTTGGATATTAAATATTTGCAAAATTATGCTCATTTAACCAGTGTAGTCTCCAAAAGTACACTTTTTATTTAAAGGCAGTAAAATAATTCACATTATGGTATAAAGGACTAATTGGTTTTTTATTTTAAAGGGAGAAACACACAGAAAATTCAAAAAGCAATCAAGCAAACAAAGAAAACAGCCAAAAAAAAAAAAACCCCAAAGGACAACAACAACAACAGTGATACAGGATTTCAAAACAAAATGATAGGAATTTGCCAATGGCTGTTATATTGCATACTGTCATTTTCAAAATAGTTGCTCAAGTTACCAGATACAAGCATGCAAAATTGATCAAACAATATGATTTCCCTTTAATCAGTTTCTTTCCCTTTCACTATATCTATTGTAACTTTTGGATCTTATTTACTTTCAGATTCTTATACAAGGGAGTTTCTTATACTGGTTTAACTTCCAGGAATTACGTATTTTAAAGGGAAAGTATACTGGGTCGCAGAGTCATCGAAAACTTGACATGTAGTATCACATTCAATTCTTGTAATCATATTTCTAGTTGGGTAGTATTGTTCATCTTTTCAGACATAAATCACTTAGTTATGGGGTGATAATCTGCCCCGTGCAGTCATTCATAGTGCTTGATGAAATGCATGTCTTTCTGACTGATACTTCTCCATTGTCATACAATGTTTTATTTACTCCCTGTGGTAAAAATATTCCTTAGTGAAGCAATTTATTTTGTGTTTATTTACCAGATAAACTAGTGTCTATTCAGAGAGTGTTTCTTTGATCATTTTATAATTTCACAAACTATTTTAGGGTCTAGGTTTTCTATTTTTGTAATATGTGTAAGTATTCATTGAATAGATAGGTTTATTGACTAAACAGTTATATGCATATTTTAATGTTTTTCAAAACTGCAACTCTCCTGTTGCTGGGGATACAGGTTTCAGACACAGAGAAAGCAAGCAAACCTCATTTCTCTGGAGCAACCCTAACTACAGAATCCAGAAACTCAGGACTGATTACTGATACCTCTTTCTGTCTCATCTTCCACGTAGGATAATCCATCACAAACTTCTGTTGATTCTGCCTTCTAAAGAGCTCTGGAATCCATCTCACCTCTTCCATCTTCCCAGTGAACATAAGTGTTGAAGCTACCACCACCCCTTGCCTTGATAACTGCACTGCAATTAGTCCAAACTGGTCTCCACCTCCTTTCTTGCCCCATCTATCCATTGTTCATGAGGTGACCAGACTAAACTTCTAATCAAGTTGGTCCTGTTTAAAATTCTTTGCTTTTCATTGCATTTAGGTGGAAGATTGTCTTATTCTATTTGGGTTACTATAAAAAATACCTTAGTCTGGTGATTTATAAACAATAGAAATTTATTGCTCACACTTCTGGAGACTGGAAGTTCAAGATCAAAGCCTCAGCAGAGTCAGTGTCTGGAAAGAGCTTGTTCCTGGTGATTTTCATATGTCTTCTTATGGAGGAGGAAGGACTAAAGGGACTAACATGCTTCCTTGGGTCTCTTTTACAAAGACACTAATCTCATTCATGAATACAGAGTCCTCATGACTTAGTCACCTTCTGAAGGCTCCATCTCTTAACTACTGCACTGAAGATTAGGTTGTGACATAGGATTTCTGAGCTGGAAGAAGCATTTAGACCACAGCAGAGACCAATACTGTTTTTTGCTGGGAGATAGACTTGAGGTAGCACGTATGTTTGTTTGGCATTTCAAGTATATAGGAAGCAGTAGTGTCTTCAGTGCCTTTTCTTGTGGTTTAATTTATAAACGTCTACTGTGAGCTACTCTAAGACAAAAATTATTTTTATGGATAATTTTTCTGAACTATGATATTATTCATAAGCTCACAAGACCACCGTGACAGGAAAAGTGGAGGTACTACTTGTTGTGTAATGCTAACAAGAGGGGCTTTCTTGGTGTCAGACTGCCAATGTTCAGAACTTGTTTGTTTTGATACCTTCTCACAGAAAAGATTATGTAACCCCTCTGGGTTTTGATTTCCCCATTTGTAGGAATATTAATAGTTCTTTTTGTAAGGATTAAAGTGGATAAGACATGTCAGATCAAGTCTACTTGGAGAGCCGGGAACATTAAAAATATTTAGTAATGTATAAAAGTTTTCATTAGGATTCTTCAGTAGTTAAATTATATATATATATATATATATATATATATATAATTGAGTATGTCTATATGAAGTGTCTTTTTAAACTGATTAATAGAATGTATTCAGTAGGGTTCTCTAGAGGAACAAAATCAACACAATCCATTTCTATCTATCTATCTATCCATCTATCTATTCATCTTATAGGACCAAAAGCAGGAGAGTCCATAATGGCCATCTGCATGTTGAAGGGCCAGAGAATGCAGGAGCTGCTCAGCTAGAGCAACTGGCAACCACAGAACAAGAGGCATCGAAGATACAGCACTAGTTGATACTCAAAAATTGGGAAACTCTCTAGAGAGTCATTGTTGTGATTCCACATTGAAAGACTGAGAAAGCTGGAATCTGATGTACACAGTAATGGCAGTAGCAAAAGATGCACCTGCTGACGTGGGATGGAGCTTTTAAAAATCAAACTTAGACTGAAGTCCTCCTTCTTTCCCTTTCATTTCATGTTAGCTTCAAGCCTGTTAGATGGTGTTATCCATGATCAGGGTGAGTCTTCCCCTCTCAGTTTACTGGCCTATAGGCCAATCATCTCCAGGTCCACCTTTCACAGACAACCAAAAATGTGCTTCACTGGGTTGCCGCATGTCTGTTAATCCAGTCAAGTCGAAATGATTACCATTCACATAGATGCATAAAGAAGAGCTGAGCAATGCTAGTGTATGTATTACTCTTGCGTGTTAAAATGTTTTAAATGGGAAACAAGGAGGAAAATAAAAATACATAACTAAAGGATCAGAATAATTTAAGAGATTACTTTTGTCACCTATATGAAAGCATAGATGATTTTGTAGAAAAATACAATGAAGTAAAACTCAAACCAGAAGAGACAGAAAAATCCAGTAGTTCTCAGAATTCTTCCGTCACTAAGAAAGTCAAAAGATTCAGATTATTTTATTATGGGATTCTGTCATCTCTAAGGAACAGATAACTTCATCATTACTTAAGCCATTTCAGAGGAGAGAAAGAAAAGAAAGTTTCTAGGCTATTGTTATGAAAATAATGTAATGCTGATAGCAAATTCTAAGAATGTTAATGCACTTGACTAAGTGCATACATGCACACAGTTATCACCATACCCAAGTACTTGGATCCCTGTTCATTGCAAATCTTTGCAAAAATTCTAACCAAAAGGGGCTGGGGATTTAGCTTAGTGGCATAAATGCCTGCCTTGTGAACACAGGGTCATAAATTCAATCCCCAGTACCAAAATAAATAAATAAATAAATAAAAAATAAAAAACAAACAAACAAAAATTCTAACCAAAATACTAATAAATAGAATTAAAACAGACTAACATGAAACATATAAGTGCATTCATAAAATATATGAATAAAATGATATTTTAATGTTACATCTTATTATTTTAATAGGTCAGGAAAAACACATAGTCATGCCATATGTGCTAAAGTCATTTGACAAAATTTAACATTTACTCACTAACCCCTATCTTAACCCTGACTAAATAGAAACTTCTGTAATGTGATGAAAACCTATAAAAATATAGACCTAATTCTGACTAAATTAAGGATAAAAGAATATATTATCTCTGCTGTAATTTATTGGGATTCTGAATATTTTAAGGTAATTAAATAAGAGGAAGAAATTAATAAGTAAGACTCTGGAGTTATTTTTGATTTTTTTTTTTTTATTGGTACCAGGGATTGAACTCACAACCAGGCTCTTGCAAGGCAGATGCTTATGCTCCTGAGCTAAATCCCCAGCCCAAGAAATTAATAAGTAGTAAAGTTGCATAGGTAGAGAATCATTTATAGTTGTCTTCAGATGATAAACTTTCTTATCTGGGTAGTTGAAGAAAATCAATTTAGAACCTTTAACTAGAACAAGAGACTATTTGTAAATTGATATACAGATTTAGAAATTTTCTTAACCCATGTAACAACCTGCTAGAAAATTTTAAAAAAGAAGGAAAGTTCCAGTTTACAGTTAACAGCAAAATAAAGGGTGAAATATTTAGGAAAAAAATTTCAAGAGGTAATGTTCAATATTTGGTAATTAGAAATATTTATTGAGCTCTCAGAGTTATTAGATACTGTTTTAAGTGCTTTTTATGAAGCTTCTCAGTTAATTACACAACTGTGGAAGGCAGGATTCATTGTTCTGTTTCATGTAGGTAGAAGGGAAGGCACAAAATGAAGGCCCTTCTGTGACCTACTCCAGGCTTCAGCAGTGTGAGGACTCTTACTCTTCATCACTACAATTCCTTTTGAGTAATATTCATATCACTGAATAATTTTTTAAAAGTTGGGAAAAACACAATTTTACATAAAGTTCAAGTTGTTCATGGGTTTGAAGACACAGTATTTTGAAAATGTATTTCTCCCTTTTTCACCAGTACATTTAATGAAATATCAATAAAAATACATGCAAGCTTTGTTTAAAAGCTAGGTTTGTTGTTAAAAGCTGATTCTTATATTGCCAGAAACACTTAAAAAGGAAAGGTAATAAAGGAAGATTGGTGCCATATATGAACATTTATCATAAATATGTTAATTTAAATAATTGTGAGTAGACACCTGTGTAACAGGTACATTTTTGGAATAAGGAGTTCCAATATTAAGGACAATAAATATAAATTAAATCTTATTTTATAAGATAGGTGATACTTTAACAGAAAAGGTGTTCATTAGCAAAAATTGACTTATAGCTTATAATAACCAATTTTGTTATCTAAAATATTGCAGATATCTTTGAATGTTATTAGGTTTTCTTTTATGACATAATTGAGTGGCAAAACAATTTTCATGTTGTATATACTTCCAGTTATTTGTTATTGTGAATATTCTTTAAATAGCATCTTTGTGCACATAAATTCCCTAAAATAGAACTTCTAAGTTAGTACCTATATATTTTAATCTTTTAATAGTATTCTTGGGCATTTTTAGGTTTTTCTAATTTTCATATTCTTAAGTAGTATTTGGGAATGATTATTTCATTAGATTCTTACAAAATTAGATACTGTATTTAAGAAATTTTGTTTAACTAGACCACTTACAAAAGGACCTTTTTATCATTTTTAATATTATATAAATGATTACTCTTGAGATTAAATTTTATTAAATATGCACATTGGCTATTGTTTTGTGTATTTAGACATCTATTTAGAAAAGATAAATGCAGTTTTTATTTGGCTAAAATACCTTTATTAGAAACAAATGAACTTATTTTAATCTCTTTAATCAATAAAGTAGATAATTTTCCAATGAATTTAGGAATAACGCTGCAAAGCATCTTGATTACACTCTTAAATAGTGATTAAAATCAAAGAATCTACATGGGAAGACTCACCACACACCAAATAGGAAAGAAAATCACAGATCAGCACAGAATTTGGATGGTGCTTCTTGATGATGGTAGAATTTTTACAACCAATTCCTAATTTTTTCTTATAATTTATTTTCATACTAGGCCTGATAACTTCGAATTCCTTTTCCATGGGGTTGGTTTCATTTCCAACAGTCAAGAAAGAAAAGACAGAAACATCTCGGTGTTACACTGTCAATTAAACCAAGGTGGAGGAGCGGAGGCGCATGGCTACATGATAAATGAGCAGTCATTTCGATGTTTTCTTTCCAGCAAATATCAGAGCCAGTTACACTTTATCTTGCTCTGACTTTTAGCGAGATAGATAGACATGCGAAATCTTCAGGTTCAAATGGTCTCCTTTAAAAGGGCTAAAACCCTCACCTTCTAGCCATGCTGAACTTTCATCTTTTTAACTGGAGAGATCCAATTTCTTTTACTGAATAAAAACGAATTTTATTCAGGTCACTCTCCCAGTGTAAATTTTTAACCAAAATAAACGCAAACAATTACATAAATTAACCTCACTGCTTGACACAGCTTTTTAGAGATTGTCCAAAAAGTGCTATTTCAGATCCTTATTTTACATATTGTAGGTGTTTAGACCTACTCATTTGCATAACCTGATAAAGCAGCATTGGCCTAAAATTGATGTAGTAATAAATTACATTAAAAGTAGTATATTGCTGCAAAAATAATTGCTCTTGACAATAAGTGAGGAATCTACAGATTTGTGTTTATTAGTAGATAACACAAATGTACTTATTTTAAAATAATTTTAATGTAGCATTTAACATGTTAATGACAAATAATTTCTAATGGTAATTTAAGCTCAGAAATACGGAAGGAATAAATCGACAGTTGTTTGTTCTATTCACATTAATTGTGTAGGAGCAAGAGGTTAGGAGTGAGAGCTTAGGCTTTGGTGACATTAAGAATTAGTCTCAAAAAAAAATCCCAATATGTATAATCACATTCCTTATTAAACAGAATTGAATTTCAGGTTCCAATCATTTGTTAGTGCCCTAGAAAAAGACATCTAAACGACTTCTAAGATGCAGGAGCCAGATGCTACTGAACAAAACGATTGTTACCCAAGTGAACTCTCCTGGGTACTGGGTCACCTGCAGGGCAATAGAGGCTGGTTGCAGGTGCGACGACCTTCCGGATACCTGGGGAGAAAATGTTGCAGGAGAATGAGCTGCAATCTGCTTTGCCGACCTATGGGCTGTGGCCTAAATCCCTCAGGCAGGGAAAGGGCACCTTGGCCAGCAGGGTGAGCTGCTGCGGTCGCTTAGTCGACAGGTGAAGTTGCACCCCTAGCCGGCGGGGCGCGCCCGTTGGGGAGGATTTCGCCTTCCGCTCCATTACCGCCCGGGGTCAGAGAGACAGTCCTTTCTTGCACTGCCCAATCAATTTGTCAAAGTTCGCATTAGGTAAAGAGCTGTCTCTCCGACCGTTATAGTGACAAATCCAAATAAATCGCAGTCACTTTTACTGTGCACTTCAGCGGGCCGCCGGGTTTTAATGGTTCTGCCTTCCAGACCTCCGGGGAGGGCTCGCTGCGCCTCCGAGCAAACGTCAACGCCCCTGGTTGGCCCCACACCTCATCCTGTCCTCCTGGCTTCCTGGGGACACTGGGAGGAGTCGCGAATCATCCCTGGCACTTTGGCAGGATCCGAGGGTTAAAATGCTCTCTGGAGTCCTCAGGGTAAAAATTGTGGGTAAAGCCACTCATCTTCCTTGGAGTCCAGCCTGGTGTCCTCTCTTCTCTGGAATCTCTTTTACTACCTTCCTTTTCCCTCCCTCCCTTGCTGCTGTAAGCCTGAGAAATTTAAACTATCTTTCACATCCATTTGGCAAATCAATCTGATCTTTCTCGGGTTCTTCTGGAATCGTTAAAGCTTTTGATCCCCAAACTTACAGCCCCATCTTTCTTACCCCATCCTTCCCCTTTGGGATCCCACTCAAAATACCTGCTGGCGCCAGAGGAAATTCACTTGTAACGGATACCCAGCCAGTGTGAAACCAACACTCTTCTTCCAGGGTCATTTTCCTCCCCGTCTTCTGCCCCATCAACTTGTCGCTTAGTGAATGCTAACACGCAGAATTACTGTGCATCTGAGTGCAGAGCTAGAAGATTTGGAACCTCTTTAATAGAGCTGATGATTGCTATCTTGCACGTGGCTTCCTGCCCTCTGCCCTTCCCAAGTTTGAGCAATCTTGGTCTGTGAAATTAACCTAAGGCCCAGGATGGATCCACAGGTCAATCATAAATGGACCGCAACAACTTGACAATAAAATATCTAAAATAAAAGAATTATTCCACTTGTTTCTAAAATGGTTATTGGCATAAAAGTAAAATCTGAAGAAAGCATCAAAACTCACTTGTTTTTGTTTTGGTAGTTAACGGAACAATTTAGCAGATTGCTTCAATTTTGCAATAAACTTACTTCTAAATCTGTTTGTATTACATGGGTAAAGTGAAATATCTACAAGAAAATCCATGCCAAGATTTTGAGAAACATGAAATTGGTCTCAGAGAGAAACAATGACTGTAAGAGGAGACATAATTTCTTTTTCTAGTCATGTGTAAGTCTTAAGAAGATTTATCTCAACAAGTAACATTATTGTAATATTATTTTTTCACAAAAGAGAATTATAGTGGTCTAGCAATAAAATATTTCCAACTGTTACATTTTCTCTTTCAATTTTCTTAGTCAATATTTCTCAAATTTTACTTTTTATAGGTCATTTGGTGTGAAAGTGATGATTGTGCAAAATTCTTGAGGTTTTAAAAGCTCTAGAAAAAAGTCTATGCTGTGTTAATGTTTCTAAATATTTGTGTTTCTGGGGGAGAAAGTGGATAGTTCTAGACTGATTTATGTGAAAATTCTCTTGGTAATGCAGAAATGGACCTGGCAGTTGTCTTTCAAAAGGGAAAGTTTGGCCCTGAGGTTGTTTCTGCTCCGTGCTGATTTTGTGCCCCTGAGCCCAGTTTTAAGTTTTCAATAGATGCAGAAGATGCAGAACTCATTTTGATTGATCACCAGCAGTGATGGCCCATGCAAGGCCCCTACTTCAACTTCACCTCTGAGTCACTTATATCAGCTCCAGATTAGCTCAGTTTATTTGGGGTGCAATTTTCAGTCAAGATCTATGCTGCTTCACAGTTTACTTTCTACCACAGCATCACATTTATTACGGTCATGCACTTCTGGAACTGGGAAGAGCAGAGTCTTCCAATTGTAATCAATTTGGGAGATCTTCCCTAATTCGTTAGTTACAGATGGAATTTGAACAGGGATTAAAGATAAGATACAGACTTACACTGTGGTTAGTAAGATATTCCTTCAGGAAAAGAACTGTCACATTTCAGAGATTTGGAGCTAACAGTGAGATGCAGTTTAGGTTCTAGAAAAGCTAGGATGATTTTAGAATACCAGGGAGAATACCAAATACCCTGCAATTTGCAGCTAGATGTCAATGTTGTAACTGCTGTTTCTTGAACCTTGTAGAGAGCAAGAGGGAGGCACAGGGAGGACATTTCTCAGGATTACCGAGTTGGATTTCTGAGTTCTAAATTATATAATTTACTTGACAGTTAAACTGTGTTGGATTAAACCTTTCTTTCTCCAGAGTGTTTTGGGAGTGATATAGGATAACGCTGTTGTTTTAGATATTATTAACTTATCCTAAAAGTAAATTAGCTTTTAATAACACCCAAGGTAAATGGTTAGCTTCACGTTAATGCTGACAAGCATGAAAACAAAGCTTCATTCTGGTAAATCTGAAGCAAATTAATGTAGCCTTGGAACAGAAAAAGAGCAACAACAAATGAAGGGATAAAAAGAGAATAATATAAGGACAATAATTTAATGCTGACTGTGATGATTTTATCACCTTCGAGCATCTTTTTTATTTAATTTTTTTAAATGCCTGCTTATTTTGTAAATGTCTCTAATTTTTAAACAGTGAGGCAAAAAATAGTTTTGAACAATGGAAATGACATTATCACATAAAGTAGAGGAGATAGTAATTGTGTAATGAATTTGAGTTATATAAAAAACGAAGTAGATGATTGTACTTCCAAATAAGTCTAACCTCAGATAACTACTCAAACCTTCTCTCTGCTTTTTTAAAAAATAATTTATTGGCATGTAATCCAACTACCATGAAATTTACCCAAAGTGTACACTTAATGGCTTTTTAAATATATTCAGAGGCTAGTACAATACAGCTACAACGTAATTTAAAACATTTTCATCCCCCTTTCTCCTAGATCATTCCTTTCTCCCCAACTCAGCCCTACACAACCACTAATTTACCTTGTCATAGGTTTGTCTATTTTGGAAGTTTCATAACAATGCAGTAATACAATATGTAGTCTTTTGTGATTTACTTCTTTTTCTTGGAATATGATTTTGAGGTTCATGTATGTTGTAATATGTACCAGTATGTTATTCCTTGTTACAGATAAATGACATTCCACTGTGTGCACATACTATATTTTGTTTATTTATCCATTTGGCAATTGATTGTCCTTTTTTCACTTTTTACTATTATGAGTAATTATGTTGTAAACATTCATATACAAGCAGATTCATTATAGTTAAAATATCTGGGATCATAAGTATTTTACTTGTGTTCTGCAGACATAGAAATCAAATACTGAGAGAACAACAACAAAAAAAAGGCAAAGAATTCTGCTTAGCAAAGACTGTCAGAATATTACCTAAAATGTAAAATGTATATTCTATGTGAATATAGGAATCATGATAGCAAGCATCAAAATATTCGAGCTACTTGAGAGAGGTTAAATTTATAATGTATTTTAAAATACAATTTTCAAGCATAGGTATATGATACATAGATTTAACTAGAACCTTTTAGAAAACTTAAGGCCTTTGTGTAATTCAGCATTTATATGGGCTATAATCTGCAGCACACTACAGTTTACCAGTTTGGAAATAACTGACTTAATTTCAATGAAATGAATATTTTCTTTGTGTAGAATGAATTATAGAATTTGTGATTACTACTATATAGTTAATAATAGGTAATAAATATAGATAATTCAGAAAAATAAAGTCTGTTTTGACAACATCAGCAACATTTCTGCAAAAATGTAAGAGTATGTGATTTTTCAAGGAAATAATGTAGATCTCTTTCAATTTGTGAAAAAGGAATCTTAAAGATAGATCCTAATTATTCAGGCTCAGCTATGATAACAAGATTAAAATCATAATCTCCCCAAAAAAGATATCATTGACTTATTTGTAAAATCCGTACTCTAAATCCAGGATTATATTTCATTTCAAAGAAGCCACAGGCATTCTGAAGCTAGGAGGCTTAGAGATAATGCATCAGGATTCAACAGAACTTAAATGTTTTCCAATTCCCCTTCTCTCATGTGTCCTTTTGATTAAACCACATCTGTACTCTAAACCTCAATATAAGCCACTTCTCTTAACTTAAAGTATCTTTTTAAAATTTTTGTCTAAGAAAGAGGTGGCTTAGGAACCACACGAGATCAGTGGTCTGAGAATGGGATTTCAAATATGGCAGTATTGTTCCTAGAGTATGGAATTGAGAAAAAGGTACTATACTAAGTTGACATGTTCTTTTCCAAAGCTCTTATTCCTTTTCTTTCATCTAGCACATCAAAAGAGATCTTGCACATCAAACATCCCCCCGGACTTGGAAAACTTAATTTTCCAGGGCTCCTATATATCATCATACATTTGGGGGTGTTATATATTATAGGAAGGTGTTTCTGTGCAGTAAAGACTCTTCAGACTATTTGCTAATGTTCTTGGACATCCTTGGCATAGAATTATTTATTGCAGAATGGTTCTCTAATCTTTTTAGAAGAAATGAGGCCTGAATTCCTCTCATAGATATACATAACTTAGTCATTCTAGTCCTCTATATGTTTATCTTCTTTATTTTATTTAAAGAGGAAAAAAAAAACATGTAAAGGGTAGAGATAATACAGAATTTCAAAAAAAAAAGATAACCAGTAAGAAATTACTAGTTGACATATTACTAGTAACTAGTGACACTAGTTGGCCAGCCAAATTTCAGGGGCCTTCACCAGGTTAGTGTGTGCTAGACACAGGGAATCAATTTGGGATGGCTCATTGAGTCCTAGCCAGGGGTACAACCCAGTCCAAGCAAATCCCATGAATGTGCTCTGGGGCTCGAGCAACCAACTGAAGTCACTGTCACTAGTCACTGTCACTCCCCGTTAACTAGTTGACATATAAATTACATATTGTCCTCTTAGAAATAGTTGTTCAAGTTACAAAATTAAGGCATACAAAGTAGATATTAAAACAGTGAGACTGTATGCATGAGTCTACATGCATTTCTATCCTTCTTTAGAGGAAAAAACAAAACATAGTAAGAGAAACCAAAACAAATTCCTATAAAAACATGAAACCAAAAAGTCATATAAAACCACAGTACAAGGTGATCTACAATGATTACTGTGTTGTTTCTTATTATCTTCAATAGAATTGTCTATATCATCAGGCATAATTGAATATAGCAGTATAATTGAATACAGCAGTACATAACAATATTAGTAAAAATAAAACATTGTAGACAGTATAAAACTTCAAAGGCAGGTAATAATCAAACCAGAGTGGATATTCTAGTGAATCTTGTCATCTTCAGTGCAGTTGCCTATACTCTCAGACTTGATACTATCAATCATAACAGCTTTGAATTAAAATCTATCAATACAAAACAGAAATCTAACAAACCAGATTCAATTACGATCAGTCATGGTGAAACTGTATGTTATACAGAGCTTTAGATTAAGTTAATAGGAAATTAAGGATGATTACCATACTATATCCTGTTATTTTCGGGATAACTGTGCCCTCAAATCTAGTACAGGTAGAATGACTGGAACAGAATATAATACATCTAAACAGAGTGGTGTGAGTAATGTGAGTTTTTAACCCTGGTGCACTATTAACAATATAGTGTATCAAGGCCATCTATGTTAGAGATTCTAGCCATCCTTCTCTACCTCATTTCTGCTACTATTTTTCTGCCTTTGTTAGTCTACTTTTATCCTTCATTCTACTGCCTGCACCATTCATTGGGGTCTTTCTGCTGCTATTCCTAAAATCCTGGTATTTTTTTTTCTCTCTCTAGAATGTCCTTCAGTATTCTCTGTAGCACTGGATTGGTGGTCACAAATTCCCCCAGTTCCTCTTTGTCATGGAAGCATCTTGTTTCTCCATTAGTTTCTAGTGACAGCTTTGCAGGGTACATCAATCTGGACTGGAGGTTGTTTTCTTTTAGGGCTTGGAATACTTTGTTTTAAGCTCTTCTTGATCTGAAAGTCTGTGTTGAGAAGTCTGCTGTGATCTTGATAGGCTTACCTTTATAGGTAATCTGTTTCTGTTCTCTGATGGCTTTTAATATCCTGTTTTTATATTGAATTTCTGATATCTTGATTATTATATGTCTGGGTGTAGCTCTGTTTTGGTTGTAGGTGGCTGGTGTTTTGTATGCCTCAAATAACTGAATGTCATTTTCTTTTCCCATGCTTGGGAAGTTTTCCTTCATTATTTCCATGAATAGCCTTTGTAATTTGCCTGTTTGTATTCCTGCTTCTTCGTTCACATTTCTTATTCTTAAATTATAGATTCTCTTGTCATCTTCTAACCTTTGTATTTTTACTGCCTGTTTCCTTGTTTTTTTTTAAAGATATCTTTCCTTTCATGATCACACATTGCAAAGTTGTCTTCAAGTTTTGATAGTCTATCCTTAGTTTCTTTTAAGGAGTTTTGCCAGCTTTCAATGGAGTTTTTAATTTCCTGGTAGTCTCTTTGAATCTGCTTCATGTATTCTATATTTTCTTTATATTCTTTATTGAATGTTTCTCTCCTTTTTTTGTGTTCCTCCCTTCTTCTGTTTATGTCCTCCTGAGAGATACTTAGCATTTTTTTTATTACTCTACTCATATCTTGCTTTACCTGATTTAATATTTCAGTTACGAGCTTGTCTACAAGGTCTCGAAGATATCTCTTAATGTCTATTGAAGCCATGTCTGATATTGCATGTTTGCCGCCCTCAGTCTCCCTTGTTTTTCCCTCTCCTGGATCAGTGCTCTCAGGGTTCTGGGCTGGGGGCCTCCTCTTGCCTCTCTCTCCTGTCATGGTCCCAGCCTCCACACAGGTGTGCAGTGGGGGTCCCAGCCCCTTTCCCTGTTGGCCACAGTTCCTCCAAAGCATGCTGGGGAGGGACCTCTGCCCTCTCCTGCCTGCTCTTGTCACTGAAGTGTAAGCAAGGGCTGCGTATGCCAGTCCCTCCCCACTGGGCCAGCCAAATTTCAGGGGCCTTCACCAGGTTAGTGTGTGCTAGACACAGGGAATCAATTTGGGATGGCTCATTGAGTCCCAGCCAGGGGTACAACCCAGTCCAAGCAAATCCCACGAATGTGCTCTGGGCTCAAGCAACCAACTGAAGTCACTGTCACTCCCCGTTCAGGCTCCTCCTGCCTGATTCCAACATGTCGCCCATTTGGTCATGCCCTTCCTGTGGGGAGGTCTCATTCCCAGCACTGACCATGGATTAATAAAGGTCCCTTTGCTGGATCCACTCTGTTGAGCTCACAAGCCCTCAACTTCAGCGTAGCTGTGGCTCCTGTGAGTGGTGGTGAGAATGAGTTTGGCGGGCTCTGCCGGCTGGCGTGAATTTGTGAATTCAGGCCAGTGCAAACTTGGCAGGTCGCAGTGAGAACACCATGTGCAATAATTTTAGCTGTTCCAATTGTAGCCCTGAGACTGCATGTTTGATGAGCCTTTTTATGTTTTAATTTCTTCCTGTGTCAAGAGGATCCATCTCCCTCTGTCCGGATCTCTCCAGGATGTTTTATTCTGGTGTATGAGTTGTTTCTCCTGGGAGGCTTTTTATTTTGTTGCTCACTGATGGGCCATCTTTAGCTGCTCCTTTATGTTTATCTTCTTAATATCATAATGTGTTAATCACTTTCCCATTACTGACACAAAATGCAGTACCCAAAACCCATACTTTAAGGGAGGAGAGGTTTGTTCTGGTTCACAGTTTTGGGTTCAGTTTCAGGCAGAAACAGCATGGCAGAAGGGGCTGGTGAAGGATAGCTGTTCATACCATAGCAGCCATGAAACAGCAAGAGAATGAGGAGGAACCAGGGGCAACACTAACCCTTCCAGATGACACTCCAGTGACCTACTTCTTCCAACCACGTCCCACATCCTAACAGCACATTCAGCAGCAAATTCACCAGGAGCTTAATTCACTATGATGCAATCATCTTCCAAAAACCCCCATCTCTGAGCAGATGAGACTTTTGGGGACATTTTAAATCTAAACCTTACCACTCTACCACTGTTCTCTAAAAGTCTTGTGTCTGTCACATTATGCAAGATGCATTTAGTGCATTTCTAAGATTTGCCAAAGTCTTGAGAGTTTCAGCACTGCTGAAATGACCCAAGGCAAACTCTTAGCTATGAGCCCCTATAAAAATAAAAAAGAATATTAAACACTTCCAGGATACATGGGTACAGGGTAAACATTCCTATTTCAAAAAAAGAAATAGGGAGACAGAAATGAATGGGACCAAAGTAAGAATAAAACCTAGCAGGAAAATATTAAATTTCATGTAATTTCATGTCCAGTATCTGGGGTACTTTGTGGTTAGGTGTAGGCTCCAAAGGGTTTAGTTAGGTAGCAGTGATCCTATAGCATTGCTGATTTCAGACCATGTGGTCTGTCTCTTGGGCCGCCTCTACTCACTGTCTATGACTTTGCTCAGCAGACATTCCATGTATCTGGCATCTCCTATTTCCTGGGATTTCAACTACCCTTTTGACTTCACTTTGACAACTTCACACACTGAACTCCCAGGAGCACACTGCCCTGCTGGGGGCACACTACCTGCCCTCTCAGGCTTTCTTCTGCGATCTGGGTGGAAGTCTCCATGACCTCAAAACTCTTACATTCTGCATGTCTGAAAAACCAGCATGATGTGCATGATGCCAATGTCTGCAACAGTGGCAGCATTAAGAAAACTATTCAGTTCCTTATAAATTTCACAATGAGTCTATTTATCTATCTTTTATTTATATACCTCACTTTTCAATGTCCTGAGAAGCACTTAATACCTTGTTTATATTAAACAAATGCTGGAAAGATTTCAGGAAGTCATTGGGCAAAATAAGCATGTAAATATATGTCTCTTCAAGCTTCCACAACTTTGCATGGGTAAATATAATTGACATAGTAAGAACATAGACAAACATTTGGTTCTTTTGTTCTCCAATTTTGAATCTCAGAACAATATATCCCACCAGTGGCAAGAGATACACATTTTTTTATGTTAGAGAAAAGGGACCTTAAGAATTATCTGTGTACCACTGAGATGTAAAAGTTTCAAAATATACACTAAACTTTTCCAGCTGGAACCATGGAGGGTGTCAAAAAGAAGAAAAAGAAGGTTCCTGCAGTACCAGAAACCCTTAAGAAAAAGTTTAGACATTTCTCAGAGCTGAAGATAAAGCACCTGAGAAAGAAGTTTGCCCAGAAGACACTTTGAAAGTCAGGGAGGAAGCACATTTATGAAAAAGCCAGGCACTATCATAAAGAATACAGACAGATGCACAGAGCTGAGATTTGAATGACTAGGGTGGTAAGAAAAGCTGGCGACTTCTATGTACCTGCAGAACTGAAATTGGCATTTGTCATCCAGACCAGGGATATCAACAGTGTAAGCCAAAGGTCTGCAAGGCGATGCAGCTTCATTGTCTTTGCCAAATCTTCAGAGGTACCGTTGTTAAGCTCAAGAAGGCTTTAGTTAACATGCTGAGAATTGTGGAACCATATATTGCATGGGA
This sequence comes from Hydrochoerus hydrochaeris, assembly GCA_004027455.1. Classification (NCBI taxonomy): domain Eukaryota; kingdom Metazoa; phylum Chordata; class Mammalia; order Rodentia; family Hydrochaeridae; genus Hydrochoerus; species Hydrochoerus hydrochaeris. Next base: position 183,577 of record PVLA01001246.1, read on the forward strand.
TTACCCAAACCTGAAATCAGTAAATGAACTAGTATATAAGCATTGCTATGGCAAAATCGATGAGAAGCAAATTGCCTTGACAGTTAACTCATTCTTTGCTCTATCTCTTGGTAAATACAGCATCATCTCATGGAGGATCTGATTCATGAGATCCATTCACTATTTGAAAATGCTTTATAGAGGCAAGTAAACTTCTGTGGCCCTTCAAATTATCATCTCCATGACATGGAATGTAGAAAAAGACCACCCATTTTGTAGAAGGTGGAGATGCTGGAAACAAGGAAGATCAGATCAACAGACTGAACTAAGGTATCTACCATGGTGTTTTTATGATTTGATCAGTTAATAAAAAGTGCCTGCTTCCAAAGTGAAAAAAATAAATATACTAAAACCAGGAATAATAAATTATCACAGCTTTTAATTCTTTTTTATTCACCTAGAAAAAGACAGTAGAATGCTGAGAAATTATTTTTTTAGTCCAATTGAGTCTTTCTTGTAAAAAGAAAAGATACTGTCCTCAGAAACTAGGGTTTATTTTTTCCAACAACTCCGACCTGCCAGAGTAAAGCACATGTACATCATCACCCAATGTTTACTATCAGAAAAATGTATACTATGACATTGAGTTTTAAATAAATATTTAGTGTTATGCGTATTTTATAGTGTCAAGTCAGAGCTTATAAACCTGCATGTGTCACTGAATATTAACTAAAAGATTCAGAATAGCAAGATTCTTGTGGCTGAAAATGCAAAAAGTTCCAAAAATATCAGTATGTCCTTCACTGAAGTTTCTTCTTTTGCTACAGACCCATGGATCTATTAAAAGTAGATAAATCTGCCTATTTCCTGATAGGAAGAAGATCATCGGCAAGAACAAGGATATGAGGTATATCTTTTTTTAACATATATCAAAATACACTAATTGTATATTGCTTTTGACAGATGAGATATGTTATTTCTTTGATAAGTTTGAAGACATTTATAGAAAAACAGTGAACATAGGCACTGGTTTCTTTATTATTTGTAAAAAAACTATATTAGTTGAGTTGAAGTTCCAGAAAGTGCCCATTTCTTAGAATGAGAGCCATTAAAAATTTTCAAGTGTATATGAAATGCTTGAAACATTTTTTTTTAAAACATTGAACTTAACACACTGTATTTTACCAAATATATAAGAGCAAGATGGATTTAAGGGATTTAGAACAAGACTTTGAAGCATCTTAACTCTCCTTGAGAATTAAAAGACTGTTTATAACTAGCTGTTGCTTTGTAGAAACAATGCTGATGAGATATTTTAAAGTTTTTTTGTTAAATTTTTATAAGAATATTTGGGTCCAGGAAAGGAAGCATCCATATTGCAAGGTGATTTTATATCATTGATTTATTTAATTTCAGGAAGGGAGAGCAGGATGCTTTCCTGGGAAGTTTATCAGTGGCTTGAATACATGAAGCAAATGAAAATATATAAGTTACACTGACTTTCAACTGGCCTAATAATTTTTAATTAGAGTATGAGACTAGTGAGCCAGCATCTTTAATGGATTTTTGTCTTTTTCTTTTGTTGTTAAATTAATGGAGAACAGCTCTCATTCACACAAGTTTGAGGGTAGACTGTGAAACTATTGAATAGATCACATTCACTACTCTATGCTTTTTTGAGAAATTTTACTTTTTTTAAAATTTATTTTGAAGGTAGTGAAATACAACAGAACAAGATAGAACATAGCCAATTGAGACAGTGCAGTGAAATTGGTACAGAACGTCACAACAGGTTACCGGGATGACAGTAATAGGTGCCATAGTATATCTCGTTGTCTTCACAGTAGTTGTTCTTTCAATCAGGTATAGCAAAATCAAACCAAATACAGAACATTGTAGAACTTATCAAAACAGAATATTGAATAGAGCAATACAATTAATCAGAACAAAGCAAAACAATGATAACAATATTTGCCTTCAAAGAGTTGGTGGAAGGAAATTCCCCTTATTTGCTATATTACCTATGGTCAACCTCCCAAGAGATGCTCAGACCTCTGGCTCCCATTTGCTAAGGGGAGGGAGGGACTATGGGGGAAATGGGATTTTTGGTTCTCAGCCTGAACACTGGTAGGCTCATAGCTGCTTACCAGGGAGGTGGGCTGGTTGCTTGGTTTCACAGCACTCTCCAACATGGCATGGATCTCAGGGGACCCTGGGTGGTTCTCCCCTTGGAGCAGCCTGCTGCTTGCCCAAGAAATGGCTGCTTTGAGAAATTTTACTTTTAAAGTGATCCGAAATTATTTAGTTAGATTTAATAATGAGCAAAACATTTTAGTGTTTTCTGTACATAGAATGGTTTTCTTTTTCTTCCTTGTTAGTTTTATTTCTCACCCACTCTTGGTTATATGCTTTTATAAATTTTTTTTGTCAAGAAAAGGTCAGACAAGCTGTGGTATTGCTTGGGGTTGAGTGATTACCTAGCACGTATGAGGTCTTGGATTGATCGTCAGCAAGATAACATGCTGTGTAATTGGTTATAAGAAGTCAGTCATTGTATCTTGCTGGATTGAGACACACTTGATCTTTTGTCAGTTGTTGGACCAGCAGTTGTGCCCTCATCCAGTTTGGGGGGAGGCTAATTATAACTAGCATTGATTTGTGCACACATTGCAAAGCACATGAGAGGTCTTTACTAGGGTGAGTTTCTCACCTATCTACAGACAATATCACTAAAGTCCTGAATGTTGGGTTATATGTCCAAACTCTCAAGGCCACATGACTAAACCTTCTTCCAGAAAGCTGTTTTCCAGAAATTGAAGACTTGTGCAATTCTTACTGCTATATCAGGCCTTTAGACTTACAAAACACTGTAGGAATTTAGAATTAGCATTTGCATCTAAAAATCAGGACTACTCACATAAACACATTCAAGTGTCTAAATTATCTTGAGCAGACTCTTGAAAAGCCACACGTCATGTTCTTTTCATAAAGTAGCATGTGGGAAGGCAGAGCAATTGCCCGTTGTTTGCAGGTCATATGTATTCCCCGCTGACCTCCTATGAACCAGCTGGCCCTGTAGGACTTTGAGCGTGACCCTCTGTGTGCTGGTTCTGAACAGTACAACCGTGAGGACTGAGTCTTTATGGATAGTAGTGAGTATTGCCAAACACCATTTGTTAGAATACCTTGGCTTTATTCTTGGTACCTTTAATGTCATTTGAGAAGCACCACAAAAGAATGAAAAGAAAAAAAAATGAAAACAAGTGAACCTAAATGTCACTTTGGAGTATTTAGTGCCAGACGAAGATAGGAAACATGGCTTAACAATATGCTTTTGTCAATTCTATGACACGAGTAGTGGAGGGAGAAACGCAGCAGAGGCAGTAAGGCCTTGGTCCTTGTGCTTTCCTGAGACCAATTTTGGACAGCTGAGGGTGATGTAATATTTTAAATGTCTTTTTCTTTGGACTCCTAAATCCACTGATATTCATTTACACAGTGATTAATACATTAACTTCATTTCTTATGGGAGGGAACCTGAAACACAATCCATGTTTCAAACTATAGCATGAAAAATGTATTGTTAAATCTTGACTTGTAAGAAACTGAAAGAGTAAATGAGATCCAAAATCTACAATAAATATTGTGAAACAGTAAGAAGCTACCCAAATGAGGAAAAAAAACTGGGATGGGGAAAGGAGAAAAAAAGGAAGGAAAAAGATATAAATTTGTGTGTGTGTGTGTGTGTGTGTATATATATATATATGCGTATATATATATATACACACACACACACATAAGATAGCTAAGATGACTACACTACTAATTAGTTCTTGGAAAAATTAAGACTTACAGGATTAGATCAATTTTACATGTCATAAGACTTAAGTGGAGTGCCAAGTAAGGTACTTGCTTTTCCCAGGCTATATAATGATGATACTTACATCTTGAAGACATTGAAAATTTGAATTTGTTTTGAAGTTCCATTATTCATATGTCATATAGGGTAAAATTTTTATATGTGCTATGGTTGAAAGTTCTTATGTACTTTTAGTCATTTTTGTAGAATAATTTTCAAATTTTGGCTCTGAAAAAGCAAATATCTTGCTTACTACAGATTAATCTTCATAACTGCAGTCTTTGTCCAAGACCAATTTCATGGGCAGGAAAACTTTAAGCAAAACCATTCAGAAACATCATTTCTCCTAATATACATATGTTTTGTTAATTTTAGTTCACATTATTTTACTGAGATGTTTCTAGAACAATTTTCTGGTTAACCTCAGTAGAGGAGTACTCTCCAGTCCCACACCATGACTTACATAGACTATTGATCAATTTTATTTGGATGCATAGCACTTTAACATATTTGTTTCTTGGTTTTCATTTGAATTTAATAATTAGGACATGAAAGACTAATTCCTAAACAGTCTTTGGCTTAACACACACACACACACACACACACACACACACACACACACACATTTTTTGGGCACAATGCTTAACTACAGTGTTTTTACTTTGTACGTTGTCTGAGAGTATTTTCAAGTAAAAACTGTGTTCACTTGTAATCTCAGCATTCAAGAGCCTGAGGCAAGAGGATCATCACAAGTTCAAGACCAGCCGGGGCTACAAAGTGAGGTTAAGGCCAGCATGAACTGCTCAGTGAGACCCTGTCTCAAAAAAAAAAAAAAAAAAAAAAAAAAAAAAAAAAGACAAAAACAAACAAAAATAAATAAAAAATTGCAGAATTGCATTTTTTTTTGCTGTAGATAAAGCCTCAAAGCTGAATCCATGCTTGTACCAAATGGATTATACAGAGATGTAATACTACTTAAATTTTAAACAAGCTAAGAGTCTCAAAAATAACATCATTACATCTGATCATTCTTTACAGTAAAAGTATTACCCCTATTATTTTGCAGTATTCACTTGTTGGACATGCAGAATGTCAGTAATTAACCGGAACCCTGAAAAACTTCCCAAAGGGAAGAGAATACAGACAATAAAGGAGAGCAAGAATGGCAATAAAATATATTTTTATCTTTAATATTTTTAAAAAGTTTCAGATTCATGGATTCCTCTGACAATCACTAAAATTTTGAAGAGTTATAATCTCCAACTATGAGTATTCTGCTGATTTGTATTGTGTTCCTTTAAAATCCATGTTTTCTTTTCATCTGGAGGCAATGACTTCCCTTACTAAATTTATTTGTTTCATATTTTATGCTTTTACTGTACCCTTGAACAGGCAATCAGGGATCTTGGCCATGTCCCTGATGTTAAATTTAATCAAAATTAAAACTTTTGCTTCATAAAAGTTTGTGTGAAAAAGATGAAAGCACAAGCTATGGAATTGGAGAAAATATCTGTAAACTACATGTTGGATATAGGTGTACTTCCATAATCCTAGTTCTGAGTAGCCAGAGGAAGGAGGATCACTGTGAGTTTGAGAGCAGCCTGTACTATGTAGTGAACTCAGTGCCAGCCTGAACTACACAGTGAGCCTCTGTCTCAAAAAAAAAAATTGAAAAATTAAAAATAAAAACCAAAAAACAAGCAAAAAAGAAAAGAAAAAGACAAGTGTTTGGAATGTATAAAGATCTCCCAAAATTCAATCATAAAACATAACTAAACTAGAGAATACATATTTGATTGAGACCTGATAGATATTTGATTGAGAGAGATTATAGAAAGGTCGAGTAAAAAAAAAAATCTTTGTTTATGAAGGACCTGTGAATATGATGTTATTATAAAATAGAGTCAGGAGTAATCAAGTTAAGACAAAGTCATAGTGGATTTAAAGGGATCTTTCTCAAGTATACTGGTGATATTGGGGTACAGAGTGAAGTATATTAGTGAAGTTTGGATACAGACACAGAGGAAAGTCACATGAGGACAGAGACAGAGATTGGGCTTGGGAACCCATGATCCATGCACAGAACAAAGGACCGAAGACAACCACCAGAAGGTGGGACAGGTAGAAAAGGATCATTTCTCAGGGCATTTGAGAGAATAACCTTTCTGACACCTTCATTTCAGACTTCTAGTCTCCAAAACTGCACAACAACACGTTTCTGATTTTATATATATATATATATGTATGTATATATATATATATATATATATACAATTATTTTTGACAGATTTATTTTTAAACTTTTTATTTTAAAAGATTATTACATTAATTGTTTTTGCAGACCTAGCTAGCCATTAAACTTTTAAGGGAACAAACATACCTTGCTGCATTCCTGAAAAACAATCAAGAAGTCCATGCTTTGGCAAGCATTGCCTTATTACTTGTATGTATGAGTGGAAAACAGCATCAAGATTTGAGTAACAAAGTAAATATCTGCTCTTTCATTTATAGTTCAAATTCAAGTAAAATAACAGAAAGATAGAAACCCTCACCTCAGTTGCTACCTGATTCATTAATTATCAATCATCAATCAACACTGCTGAGTACTGGATTGTGTGCTGCACCTTTTGAGGAATCAAAGTAGGATAAAAGCCACCCTGGCCTCAAGTTGTTCTCTGCACAGTGTGGAGAAGCAGCCTAACAAGTAATGCCATAGAACAGGCCAGTAATGCTACTAGTGCTAACGCTTCCTTACTGTTAATTTTTCTCTCTCCTGCTCCTTGGTCATCCTAATGGAGTGGAGATGGAGCAGACCAAAACTACTGGGAAGGGAGAGGCTGTCTTGGTCAGAGATGAGGAGCTGGCCTCTTCTGTCCTGGGAGGCTGACAGACAAGAGAAGCTATTAAAGGATGTAAGGGGTTAGGACATGGGCATCCCCACCGTTTCTCCCTGGGGAGAAATCTCAGATTCTGAGACTCCTCCCATGTCAGGAAAGAGAAGAAGAGCGGAGCCCGGTTTGGGCTGGGCAAAGTCTCCCTGGAGAAGACCCTGGGCTCCCTGAAATCTGGCTCTGGGCACCTCCGCTGGACGTGGGCACCCAGGATGGGAGGGCTCAGCCCAGGTAAGCTTTGCACGGAGCTGAGCCTGGAGGACTGCGCGCTTCCATCCAGTCCAGTTCAACAGGGGATGGGCACATGGTGAGAGAACAAAGCCAGGGAACACATGCCTTTCGGTCAAATTCAAACCCAAACCCAGCAAGGGGTTCACACCCCACTGAAATGGCACTCTCTGGAAAAGAAGAAGGGGCAGAAGTAGATAGAAGAGACCAAAATGACAACTACGAGTTCCAAATATTTGCCCAAGTAGAAGAAAGGGAGAGGTTGTAAAACGTCAACAGTGCCAAAGAAGCTGCATGTTCTTCACAAGTGTTGTTGAAATAACTTGGAGAACAAAGACTTCCATTTCTAGTCTCCAGTTGTCTCTATGCATAAATTTCTGCATAAACAGAGTAGAATAAATCTAGGAGTAAAGTATCTCCGCACTTAAGATGTGTCTTTCCTAAGAGTAGATCTACATATCTATGTCTGCACCCATATCTATATCTATTGCTATCTCTACTACCCACTTTCTTGGCATTTTGTATATTATTTCAAATATTCAACTTTGCCTAATACAGATCAAAATATCACTTCCTACCTTTACTTATCTCTTTTAGTGGTTCAATGGTTCCCTTTAAAAAATCAAGAATATATATATATTACAACTGATCACTACTAGAGGACATATCCTCAAGGAATAACTCACATTTCTTTCCTTCAGGAGACGGTGAAAATTGTTTAAATCAAAATGGAGTTGCTCCTGTCACCCTAGCAACAACAAGGGAAAGTAGTAAAACTGAGAGGTGATGAAGGAAGGCTTCTTAGGCACGATAAAAACTATCACAAAAGACTATGCCAGAGCCATAACCATGCAGAAAATGTTCTCACAAGCCTTCACAAAAAGTCATGCAGTAAGGATAGCTATCCAGCCACTGTTCAACCCCAGACCGACTGTCACTCTAAAACACGACACTGAAAGGAGGATAATTTTCACCGGCTTTTAAGAGGTAATTCTTTGTCTTAAGTAAAATGAGAATGAAAATACTAAATTTTGCAGTCTTGTTAGTCATTGTGGGTAGCAATTACAGTTTGAAATTATATCAACATGGTGAAAACCTCCTTATTTTTGTTCTGAAAACTCCCCCTTGCCTCAATCTGTTTGAATGTGCCCACATTTACTGTTCTCATCACAGTGCTCTGCTGTTCCCAATGAAATATCATTGCTCTTTGGAAATTCTGATTGTTACTAAAATTTAAGTTGACAAACCAACTCTTATTTTTTCCACCCAACAGGGGTCAGCAATGGGCAAGGACTTGTTTCAACTAAATTTCTTTTTTTTTAACACTTGTATTCATATTATATTATATTTTAATAAATACTATGCAGCCATATAATATATATTTACATTTATATACAATATTTATGCTGTATAGTATATAAATATATGCTATACTCATTATATATAATTTTTTAATAAGACAAAAATATGTGTCTGTTCATGTGAGGGTGTGTATGCATAACCATAAACTCTTTCTTACCCAAGTTATAGGCATTCCAGTGCCTAGCAGAGTGCTTTGCACAGAGTAGAGTTCATTTAATCCTTTATCAGTCCTGAGATATCTGGAAATTATCTGTGGACTTTTGCTACTCTGATTCTTTTAAATGGTATAGACTTTAAAAATGTACCAAGATACTTCAGAATGCCCAGTGGAGTAGTAACTGGTATTGTTCGTAAACAGCGGTAGATGACATGAGATTGCTTGCCATGCAGAACACACACCAAGCTTGTACTTGGATCATCTCATTTAATTTAACAAGTCTGATACTATCAGCATGTCTTGAACTTTTCCATGTACTATGCTCAGCACTGTAGTATGTACTATTTGATTTATTTTTTGAACAACCTTACAAAATAGTAGGCTTTATCAATTCTACAAACAAAAAAAACTGACTCTTTATGAGATTGAATAATTAGTTATACTGCTGGAAGTGGTGGCTCTGGAATTTGAGTAGGCAGCTTGGTCTTAACCGACTTATCCCTATTTTACAGAGAAGTTAGTTGAGGGTGTTCAGAGATAAACTAAACCATGTTACTCTTCTAATCAATACCCTCTAGTGAATCCATGTTCTTTGCTATCATGCATAAGAATCTCTGCTACTTTGCTGTTACTTCCCATCACTTCCTGGCTGTCTACCACTCATAACTTTCATTTCACTGATCTGTCTCTACTCAACACAAGGCCTTCCTAGCTTAGGGCTTTTACAGAGGCTGTTTCCCTGTTGGGAATACTTTTCTTTCAGATTTCCACATGGTCCACTCTCTGGCCTCCTCAGAAAAGGTCAACCATTATATCAGGTGATTTCTTATAGTTCTGTTTTATCTCACAACCATCCTTCCTCCTCCCAATCTGCCTATCCTTGCATCCCTTCTCTCCTTCCCTCATCCCTTATATTTTTTCCTGAATGTTCATTTATATTTTTTATTTAAATTTTTTTTATCAGTATATGTTTGCAGTATATAACAGCTGCATTCATTTCAGGGAGTTGGTACATAGCCATAACATGATTTAATTCCTTCCACTTTCTCTTCCCCTGTCCTCTTTTCTGCCTCCCTATTAATGTCTAAATTATAAAAAAGACAAGTTTATTTATTTATATCACAGCACCAGTGTTTACAAAAAAATAATGGCATAGAAATTGTCCCTCAGTAAGTATTTTCATGAATGACAAGAAATTCACCCAAGGTCACACAGTTAGTAATACGTAAAGTGAACTTCGTAACAAATCCAGTATTGAGTTTGTCCACATATCAAATGTATAAACTGTCTTCCTGGGCTCTTCTCTTAAGTCCCTTGGTCTTTAATTATAGCAGACCAAGTGAACATGAATAAACAAACCAAACAGGAAAAAGGCAGCATTTGTTACTGTCTCTTAAAGTGGGATACTTTAAAGTAAGATCAAATCAGAGGCCAGGTCAGGGAAAGGGGACACTGGTCTTTAACAGAAAGGGAGTTGACAAGTGATGAAGTCAGGAATGTGCTGATGTTTCTGGGCTGCATGAAGGGGCAAAGTGTGGGAAGGTCCTGGGTGAGGCTGGTGTTGGGTTAATTAATTAGGGTGGGATGCCTACACTTTAAGGGGAGGAAGGAACTGAGGGGATTGATTTGGAGTGGACTGGAGTCTCAAGTAGCAGTTACAAAGGGTCCTGGAGGCACAGGAAGGATAGAAGTGTTGGGTACAGCTCAGCTTGGCTAGTGGCCAAAAAAACATGTCAGATATTAGTGAAAACAGGGCACAGCTGCTACACTTTACAAGCTAAATGGCAGGCCTCCCCCCAGTCCCGCCAGCCACTGTCTCCTGTCCTGGAATCGGTCCTTTCTCCCTGCACAGCCAGTCATTACTCAGCTCTCACTGTGGGCGTACGAGAAGGCGAGGGACGCTTAGGCCCCACTGCTAATGGAACAGGGTTTGGAGCACTAAAGAAGACTCGATTCCTCCTGCAACTCAGAATTTACTGTTCCCAGTCTGAAACCCTGTTCCTTTTGTTCCCAGGATGGTTTTCAAAATTGCAGTTGGTTTTCCTTAATCTCATGATTTCTAAATTGATAATTTCTAATAATCCTAGAATGTGTATTGTTTTATTCCTTTTTCAAAATATATTTGTACATTTCCAGATTCTAGATAACTCAGAGTAAAACATATGTGGGTATACACATATGTATATATTTATATCTATGCACATATATGTAGATAGACATATATGTGTCCATATATACTACTGTGGAGAGTTTAAGTGTGAAAAGAACAAAGCAGTAATACAGATTGTTACTGAATAATGAAGTTTGATTGAGTTGCTTGGTAGCATCTTTCTCTTCCAGCCCCCAACCCCTGAGTGTGTCCCCTATTCTTACTCCACAAATCCTGAGGAGCAGTTAAGTGTGCAAATTCTGCAAGCACAGAGCTGGGTTAAAATCCAGGCTCTGCTCTTGCTCACTGTATGACAGTGCTCAAATTATTTAGTCTTTATGCTTTTATTTTTCTCAACTGTAAAATAAGGCCTCAACCAGGGCAATCAGACAAGAGAGAGAAATAAAAGGAGTACTTTTTTCTTTCTTTTATAGTTCTGTATTGTTGCTACCCTTTTTTCTGTTTTGCTTTTTTATCTTCTCTTTAAATAAAATTTTTAAAATGTATAATTGCTATTGTAAAAAAGAGGAAATAGGAAGTGCTATAAAAGATATAACTGCATGTATGTTTAGGTGTGTGGGATTGATGACCATATTTCTAGGTTCTTGTTGGATTGTTGAACAGGTCTGTTTGCACTCTCACTGCTTGAGTGTCCACTTTGTGTGCTTTAATTCTGTAACTTGAAAAACTATTTCTAAAAGAACAATATGTAATTTAAAAAAATAAGGACTCAAATATTTCTTAACTAAAAGGCATTTAATAAAGTTAATTGAGCATATATACAGTTAGCACAAGATGTTAAATAGCACTATTACTTACAGGCCCTATAAATTCATAAGTGATTTTTGTGTATATTTGGAGACTTACCTGCTTCTGTGTTGGCAGCTTATTACATTTTGAATCCAAAGAGGATAGGAAACGGATTTCTTGAAACTATTTTATATAGAGCACATTAAAAAAGAATCTATAGAGATCATGTTGAGGAAAAGAAAATATAGTTTTAGCCAGTTGATGTTTTTTGCTCTTTATGAAAGATGTAAATGTATATAACACACAGAAAAGTTTTACTTAAGGAAATAAAAATCCATATAGATTAAGAAGAGACTCAACATTTAGAAAGGGAATTCTATTAATCTTTATTATCAGCTTTCCTTTGTAATACTGTTTAAATGCTAAGTGAAGCTTACTGGTTGAGGGCAACCATCTCATCTTATTTAGATGCTGAGTTGGAATAGGCCCATCAGTTACAGACCTAAATCTTTGTCTTCTTCAACTTTCTTCTGACATGAAGTGATACCCAGCTAATGAGGGTATTAGAGTTTGAAAAAAGATTTTAGAAAACTGGAAGCAAACTAGCATTATGTTAGTTATTGATGACTACATTTATTTCAAATTGCTAATTTGGGAAACTTTATTGTTTAATCAGTTGTCTGGTGGTCACTTGTTTATTTAAACTAAAAATATTCGTGATTCTTTCTTTCTGAAGGTCATACTAGGGATTGAATCCAGGGCCTCCTGCACATTAAGCAATGCTCTACCTCAAAGCTACATCCTCAGCCCCACACTGATGCTTAAAATAGGGTGCTGGACACTGATAAAAGGACTCAATATAGGAAACTGAATAGGACAAGTTGGTTCTGAGAGATATCACTTCAATAAAAACATTGCTTATGAGAGATACAATTAATCTTCCTCTAATTGTAATGCCTATGTAAAGCTAAAATACCAATGTAAGAATATGACTAGGGATGCTTAGGGGCTAACTCTCCTAGAAATATGGGCTGTGAATAATCTTGAAGGAGGAACAGAAGTAATACAGCCTCCACTAAAGGAGCAGTCAGAGTTTTCAGAGTTTCAGGGACATGCATCCAGGAGATTGAAGCAAAGGCACATGTGGCGTGGTGAAGAGTGGCTTTACACGGGACTGGAAAAAGGATAAAACCTAAAACAAGGGAATATCAATGGAAGTGGCCAGGAGAGGGTTCCATCTCATAAGTATTTTAAGTATGTTGGACAAAGGTGCAGTGACTCACGGCAGCAGAGATTTAAGGCGTGAGGAATTACAGATGATGTGGCATGGTTTGTAATGTTAACTGAGATGAGGAATAGCATTGGTTTAACTTTGTTTTGTGCTTTGCTCTTCTTTGCCAAAGGTAGAAGTATTATTGATTCAGACTGAGATATTTTGAGTCTGAACATGCTGTCACCATGAAATCAAAACTCCCTTTGCCCTATCGTCTCTGGTGTTAGCTAGTTGCAGCATCCTCTAACTTACTTTGAACCAAGCCATGTGTCTCCTGGTTTCTCTTGCTCATTTTTCTCTCCCTCACAGAACATCACTTACTTTCTTTAGACTCCTCAGTTTTTATCTCTAGTGAAAAGCAATGCAATTGACTAGTGCCAACTAAATAAAAAATCTCTTCCTGTGATTCAACTACACATACATCTAGATAATGTAATACATTCCTCTGGGTACAGTGTTCCAGGTGACTTTCTGGGGCCTTGCAAACTTCCAGATCCCGAATGAGGCAAAAGAATTAGCAAGGAGAGTAAACAGTTCATTTTTGCTCACCAGGAAATTTCTCTTGTGTCGCAGATACATTCCCATTCCTGAGGGATACGTGTAAGTCAGTAAAGCTTTACTAAACAGTTGGAAACACAGCTAAGTGAGAGCTGAGACTTTAAAAAAAAATCACTCAAGAATATGCATTATTGTAAGCCATTTGGCAAAGAACCCCAGCATATTTCTTTTTGGTGGGTTTCTTAATACACTGTCTTTAAATATCAGCTTTGGTAGACAGATAAAGATCCTCTGTCAATGAGTACTTGGGAAGTTGGGCTGTACTCAGTTTTGTCCTTAAATCCAAAGACTCATTTCACACTATGATGAATGAGCTGTATTTTTCTCTTTAAAAGTAATTTTTAACTTATACTATACAAACGATTTGTATTAAAAGCACATTTCAAGAATTTTTGAAACAAATAAAGGCAAATACTGTATTCTTTTAGACTGTCAATGTGTATTCAGGTACCAGTGTAAGAATGTTTTGCACCACAAATAATTTTCATTTATATTTAATTTTAGAGAATAGTTATCTACCTTGTTGATCCAAGAGTTCAAAGAATTTTTAAAAATTTCCATTAACTTCTTATTTTTGATCTTATAATTTACTTGAATATTTTTTCAGAATGAAGATAGAAAATGAAACTCAACTTTGCTCCTGGGGTATAGTTCTTATACAAATAAAGATGGAGTTGAAAAGATTTAAATTTTTCTGCTCCATAAACCAAAACAAAGTTTCAAATGATGTGTGTATTAATATTTATTCATGTCAATTCCTCCAAATATTAACTATAATTGAAGAAGAGATTTAAATTTTAGGAATCATGAATTTTCTAATGCTAGAATGTCTTCACTGGAGAGAAAAAAATATGGCATATAATAACTTGATAATATGGTTTCTTAATAATAATTTAAGTCTGTTTATTTAAAATCACCAATATGTTAATATCTGTGTAAGAAATTTTTTTTCTTTTATAGCTTTCCAAAGAATAATGGAGCCAGCACAGCTGACTAGCTTACATGGTAATTTTCTTCTTTAGCATTATCAGTTATCTTACATTTTTAAAATGTTGAATCTGAGAATTTAAAACTGTTAGGGAAAAAACACAATTTTTTTTATTGCAAAAGACGAAGATTTTTTTAAAAGTTTTAGCATTTTGAGAGTCAATTTAAATTAAATTGCAAAAGTTATTTGATATGTGGGTAAAGCTTTTGTGGCAGAATTCTTGTTGGTTTTGAAAAATTTAATTTCTAATTCTTTTAAATTTGAAATGTTAGCCCAGACTATAATAGTAAAGTTAGGTATTTAATATTGATCTAAAAACTGTCATTATTTTTAACTGATTATTTTACTTACTTTCATTTTTTTTCCCCCTCAGTTGAGGCAGTTGTGCAGAATCAGTCCTAAGCAAAAGTTCACACTGGAATTTTCCTTTACAAGCTCATTCTTCCTGTTTTACCAGGGCCAAAGACCTCATGTAATTCCTGAAGTAAATTATGTTCTCTGCTGCAAGGTCTTTTGCCTATGACCTGGACTTTTCTTTCATTTTGTCCATTCAAGTTTTTGTTGTCTTTCCTTTTGGTTTTGAATTCTGTTCCTAGGTTACTGCTAAAATCTTAGTGGCCAATATACCTCGATAAGTTCTCCTTTCTAGGTAATGTCTTTACTGCCAAGCTAAAGAAATTCTATGGAAAATATCACTGATGCGTTTTAAAGGGAAATCTTTTCAATATTTTCCCAAATCATACCCTTAAGGATCTGCTTGTCTGATCTGGTATTGTAGTTCTATAATAATTCCACAGTGCTTTCCATGGGTCATAGCTTTAAGCCCCACTAGGAATGCAGATCTTCTAGGCATTGTTCTACTCTAGGGCAGTTCCCAATGCCCAAACCCTCAGGGACAAATGACCATGGCTGGAGATAACTTTTGGTTGTGGAGATGCTACTGGCATCTAATGCATTCAGGCCCAGGGATGCTACTCAACATCTTATAATACATCTACACCAGGGATTACTCAGCCCTAAATTTGATTAGTGCTGAAACTGAGAAACCCTATTTGGAGGCAGTATCTAGGATGCTAGTAATTAATCTTGCTAAAAAGCTTTTTCCTTTAAACATGGAGTCAGAGATGAAGTGAATTTTTACTTTTTAACAAGAACAGTACGAATATTTATAAAATGATCTGCTCTTTTCCTCTTTATTGGAGATAAAAATTAAAATATATACAGTTTTCAAATTTGGGCTTAAATTAAGGAATCTCTAATAAATAAAATAGGGGAATGCAATTTTGTCTTCAACATTAATCTTATAGTTTTAAAAATAATACTTCTTGTGCTTTTAAAGTGCTACTTTCTCAGATTATTTTTATTTTCTCTAATTTGAAACAAATGGCAATTTTCTTAAATTTGTGTGACTGTTCAATGTATGTTAAGATTTACCATATTTTCCTCCATACCTTTAAGTTGCAATTTTCTATGTTTAAATGCTTGAAAGTCTCCCATAGCTAGTGTCATTCATGATTTATTTATTTATTTTAATGTGGAAAAAAAAACAAGGAAAATAAAATAGAATAAAATCAATCAAAATAAACCAGAATAAGTGATACAGGACTTTCAAACCTTTTGAAATCAACAATAATTACCACAATGCCTTTGTTGTCTTCAAAGTAGCTGAAGATACCACCTTTGGACATACTAAAAATTGGACAGAACAGGATAGAATAGAAACAATAAAAACAAAACAATGAATGCAATAAAGAACCTCAAAACGAGCCAGTAATGAGTACATAATGGCTCCCATACCATGTCTTGCTATCTTTCAAATAGTTGCTCATGCCATCATAATTAACATAAACAAAACAAAAGAGAATAAATCCCAACCCAAAAGAAAAAACAGTGAACATGATATGGTTTCAGGTGGGGGGAATCTCCTCCAAGTAGGTCGTAGCCCTCTCTCTTTGTGGTCCACAAGAGCTCTGATTCACAGAGAGAACCTGAGTCTGGCTCCTGCAAGCCAGGAACAGTCACAGAATGGGGCTGGTATCCGGATGGGGATCTCCTCCCATGAGGCCTGGTTCTCTCCCCTGGCCCATGATTTATCTGTTAATTAAATAGATGTTGACTGATCCAGCCATTGTTCTGTTGATAGTGCTACAGTAATGGATAAGATACACAAAGATCCCTCTAGTCATGAAGTATTTATTCCAGTGGAGGGAGAGAGACATTAGACAAAAATGCACTAGAAAATTGCAAAGATGGGAAAGTTTTGAAACACATAAGCAAAGAAAGAAGGGGAGTGAGTGTTTGGGTAAGAGCTGAGGGTCTGAGATTTTAAATAGGTTGACATAAAGGTTCATCCCGAAGGTGATAATTAAGTAAACACATTAAGATGAGGGAGTGCCCATGTAGATATTAGAGAGAACATTCCAGGAGGAGGTACAAGTGCAAAGATCCTGAGGCTGGAATACACTTGGTATATCTAGAGCTGTCCATTTGACTGGGAGAGACTGAGCTACAACTGAAGAGAGGGCAGTGGAATCAGAAAAGTGATGAGTGAAAAGATGCACCAGTTTTACAAGGCTGTTGAAAAGACTGGCTTTTATTCTGAGTGACTAGGGGAACTGTTTGAGAGTTTGGGGCAGAAGCATGACAGGATCTGACTTGTGTTTTAAAATGATCACTTTTTGTTACTAGCTGAAGTGTAGACGAGGGCAAGGGTAGAACGAGGGAGACCCACTAGGAATATACAGATGGGGTTGGGGCCTGCATGCCTGCCATGAGAAATGGCCAGATCTTTGATAGATTGGACTTTAAAAAAGGGAGGCACCAAGATTTTTAGCTGCAGCAGCTGGAGGACTATTGTGTGGATTGTTTTACCATGTACTTTAGTTTCCCTTAATGAAGGGTTTCTTCCTATGAAAGCATAATAGACTCATGCCCAATAAAAAAACAGCATTGCAGGCAACTTCTTCACCAGTTAAAGTGGGCAGAAACTTTAATTGGCAGTATTTGATTAGTTCTGTCACTTCCTTGTGCCACAGACCCAGTGACGTTTCAGATAAAGGCTGCTCTGCCAGTCTAGAGCAAAGCTGGGGGGGATAATAAATGCAGGAGACCCGAAAAGGATACACAGTGAAAAATGAACTTTTGTTTTTGGAAGCCGGTACAATGTTTGACTTGCTTATTACTGCTTCAAAATTCAGCTTAGCCGGACTGATCCTGGTGTGTGGCAATAACTGAGATGACGACGTCTGTTAGAAGAGCAGTTTGGGATGTGGATAGAGACACTAGGAGTACAGTATAGGTGTGTGAGGTTGGGATGCCCATTCAGCCCAGTGGTGCCACTAACCAGTTAGTTGGTTGTAATGGGCTGGGGGTCCAGAAAGCAGGCTAGGGGAAGGGTATATACTTGGGAGTCACTAACCTGAGACTGAACAAAAATCACCAGGAGAGTGAGTACATGCAGAACAGGTCCAGGGACAAATTTGTCCACTAACCACCAAGACTAGAATGAGCAGCCATTGAGGCACTTGGTAAATATTTGTATTGTTTTTGTTAAATAGTAAAAATTTACCTCTGACTCTATGCTGAAAGATAGACAAGGAGAGTGTGCTAGATACTGAGATGTATTCATAGAGTGATCTAAGTATTTATTAAAATCTCTGAGTATATTGAACAGTTAAAAAAATCAATTACTTGTTCAATATTTAGCTCAACATTGCTTTTGTAAATTATTATGTTGGAATATCACCTCTTTTACCATGATCATTGAATTATTGACATTTTGAAGATTTGGGGTAATGTTGTAATCACTAATTGTTATGTTGTAGAAACCAGACATATAATTAACAGAAAAGGTAAATCTATTATATATTTTAAACCCTAAAGAGAAAGTCTTATTTAATCCTTGACAAATGATGGAAATATAAGTTTATACAAGAAACATTGAATGTACAAGTCAGTTTGTACTCTTAGGAAAAGTTGATAGTAATCACTGAATTTATAAGAAAAAAAATCACAGTTTAAAGTCACTCTACTAAAGATGGGCCATATTACTAAGCAGGAGATATGGTTACTGTTTTCAACCTCATTGGCTTTGTTAGTCTTTCAAATTTACATTTGATTCATTTAAATTTCAAATGATGCCAAATTTTCGGCTAGTGTTTTCCCAAATAATTTCCTGTTAATGCACATCCATATATATTTATAATTTATCAAATATATCATAAATTTAATTTTACACATGGATTTTGAGGTTGATGATGTGCTCTGTGGCAGAAACTCTTACTGTGTTAGCTTTCTGTCATTATAACAAATTCCTGAGGCAGTCACCTCTCAAAGATAAAAGGTTGGTTTGGCTCGCAGCATTGGCCGTTTCAGTCTAACATTGACAGACCTCTCCTGGGGATGCTGGACAACAGAGGTGGGGACCGTGTGGTGGAGTGCCACCTTATCTCATGGCCAGAAGCGATAGACAGGAGAGAAAGGACCCAGTCTCACAGTTCCCTTAAGGTTATATTCCCAAGGACATTGGGCCTCTCACTAATACCACTTCTTAGAGATCCCACTAGCTCCCAATAGTGTCACCCTGGAGACCAAACTTTTAGACCATGAGTCTTTGGGGGGACTTTCAAGACCCAACCTGAGGGATTTACCTCCCAACTTCCCTTCTCTCCTTTTTAAAAAATTTTTGAATTCTCCCCCTGGTCCTCCAGAACTGAGCAGTGGTCCAGAACATCCTTAAGCCCTTAGGACAGCCCATGGCAAAAGTTGTTCCTCTTCCAACTGGTAAAATGGTGTCAAGGATCCCTTGTGGTACAAGATGGAGACCTTGCTTCTTTGCTGCCTAAGACAGGGACAACCAGGCAGAAGAAGGTAGCCTCTGGCTTCCTGGGCAGCAAGTTGGTGCTCAGGCTTATAAGCCACTGGAAGCAATCGTTCTGCTGAAGCAGGTTCTGGGTCTCTGGACAGGTGCAGGGCCAGAGAGGCCAGGTAGACTGAGGGGCAGGTGCTGCTGAATGGACGCATGTCCTCCATGCTTTCTGCATGGTCCTGTGACAACAAGAAGCCAGGAATTCCCAGATCGCTGGCAGTCATGTGGGGTCTTTTGAAGGAAAGGTACCCATCTACCAGCTTGGAAAGGTACCCATCCACCAACTTCCTTCTGGAGTTGGGTGTTGAACTTTGCCTTCTGTATTCTTAGCACTAAGGAGGCTGAGGCAGGAGGATTGCTATGTGTTCAAGGCCAGTGTGAGCTACATAGTGAGTTCAAGGATGGCCTGAATTATAGTGAGACCCTGTCAGAATAAGAGGAAAAGGAGGAGGAGGGGAGAAGGAAGAGGAGGAAGAGGAGGCAGAAGAAGAAATGATAAAGGGAGAGACTGGTAAATGTGGTTATACAATTTTTTAAGAGTAGAAATTTATTGGTGAATAGGAATGGGGATAGGAATGGCTCTTGAGAGACAGGAGGGGGCCTGCATGGGTTGTCTCTCCCTCTTTACTAGAGATAATCTGATTTTATCTCAGTACTTTGCAACTTGGAGTCAAGATCATATTTTTAAGATCCAATGAGATAAGAAGTGTAGTTTGGGGAAATTTTGGTGGCATTGCCTAGAATCTTCTTTATAGAGTGTGTGTCTTTATTTTCTCATTCTTAGCTTCCAGGGACTCAGATGTGATATCTGGAGCTTTTGCAGCCATGTTAGATGATGTGATGAAGGCAGCTTCTGGTCCTAACATTAACAAGGAAGGGCTGGAAGATGTGTGGCTGGAGTCACTGTGTCAAAGGAACTGTCAGCATTCAGTATTCTCTGCAGAATAAAATCCTGTTTGTGTCAGTACTTTCCAGGTCTCTCTTAATTACAACATTTAATTCTTAATAGATAAGGTAAGGATCACCCACTCCCACCCTACCCGTATGTCTTTGTAAGTAATTTTCTTTTTGTGGATTCCTCTTTTGATCCTTCCTTGTTTTTAAATAAGTTCTTAGGAAAAGGAAAACATTTTTGTTTTCATTCACAAGGTTTCTAGCCATATATTTTGGTCTTGCACATCTGCGGCAGCAGTTAGGTCTCATGTTATGAAGAAAAAGCTCGACAGTAGCTCTCCGTTCAGGAGAGGGTGGCGGAGCTGCAGAGTCAGCTGGGGAGTTTTCCAGGACTGCACATTCCTAGCTCCATTATCTCTGCAGACAGTCTGATATTCTTCTACCGACTCCCATTCGAGAATCCCTTATCTACGGTACATCCGCAAGTTTTTACTTGCTTCCAAATGACAAAATTCAAACCAATGGTTAAAAACTAATGAGAAATTCAGCCAAGTGAAAGACTGTTCAAAGGGTTAGAAGGCATTTTTTTTTTAAAAAAGGATTGGGTTGTTCATCTTTTGAAGTCCATTTAGAGTCATACACCTTTGAATTTAAACATACATTGGGTTTCCAAAAAGTACAGTCAGAAGCAGCTGCACATCTGCCAAACCACTACTTTTCCTTTTACTAATGCACTTTTGGTAACGTTTATTGAGCACATGGCATACGTGTCACTGGGCTAGGCACAACATGCACTTGCCAATGGCAAAACATCATTATCTCTTGTCTCTATCGAAAGCTCTCCCAGTGTTCTGTGGGAGGAACCAGTGTCTTCTTTCTCCCTCTCTCGGTGGGTGGCCTGTTGACTGGATCCAACTCTGTGCAGTTTGTACTCATGTGGCTCAGCTGTAATTAGACCAAGACGTTCGCATTTTCTTGCTTTGTCTACAAACAGACACAGTGATAGAAGAGACAAAGACTCAATCATGATGCCTCATCTATTTAATGCAGAAATAGTATGATGGGGACAGAGAAACTCTTATGAATTAAAAGCCACCCAAACATAAAGCAGGCAAAATAAATGAACAAGCAAAAGAAACTGGGGTTACATATAATAAGAAAATGATTCTATCTTAGATGTGTAGCAGAAATATTGCACATTCAAAAAAATGAAAAGAAAGTAGATACTGCCCTATATTATTAGCTCCCAAACTACAGTGGACACTGGGACCATAATGCAGATTTATACTCATTTGCATAGCGAGCATTGCTGACCCCATTGCCCTGTGCAAGGATGCACCCAGGGAATGTGTATTATTGGCTGATTATTTTGAAAATATAACTGGGGGTTGAGGGCATAGCTCCATGATAAAGCACACACCACATTCCTGGCCCCGGATCCGACCCATCCTGCACTTCTTATATTAAAAACAAAAAGTAGAAATTTTGCTTTTTTGCCTCCATTAAAAGTTAAATTCAGTTTAATTTTGATTACGCTTTTCCTTTCTAAAATCTTATTTGTGCAATTTATATTTAAACTTTTTAAAGTCAGGAGTTTGTTATTATCGCATTCCATTGCCTTTAGAATTTTCCTGAAGATTAGACTTTTCATCCCACTTAAGAGGCTCTAAGTAACATGTCCGAGATTGTTGCCGTGGTTGTTAGCAATCTCCCAGGTCTGGTCCTCCCTGCACTTTACAGTCAGGCAAATGCCCAGCCCTCATTTCTCATTCTCTCTTGGCTTTGAATGAGTGTTGTTCTGTCTGGGCTGGCTTTTCATGGGGTTCTTCATGTTCTCCTTCTGCTCCTGACCAGATACAGATGGTGCCGCTTCCTTAGTGGACAAGATAGCCACAGAATACGCTGTGGAATTGTTCACTACCCAGCATGAGTGTGTGTGAGCAATAAATTTCTGTGGCCCTTAACTCACTAACATTTTCAGGCCAGTTAAAACAGCTTAGGTTATTGCAACCAGTACAGTTTTCCATTCAGGTGTTCATTTATTGATAGAAAGTCAGTTATTCAATCATCAAAATACTAATACAACACTAAAAAAATTTATATCTATATCTGGTACTACTTAAGATGTTATGACACATTTTAAAAAGGCGAATAATGCAAAAAAGTGGAATTGGAGGGTCAAACACAGAGAACAGACTGTATCTGGAGGAAAGTTCTAGATTTCTGATACCTTAAAATGTTCTGATTCCTAGATCTGATTTTGCTCTTCAAATAGCTGCATGATGCCAGGAATCTGAACAATGGTTTTCACATCATCAGATCAGACTAGGGTACTGCCGTTTCCAAAGAAGCCAAATTTAAGGATGAGATCTTATTTTTGAAGTAAGAGTTGCTATTTCTGGTTCAATTTGAGAATGTAGTTGGTTCTTAATTAGTTTTATCCTATTATAACTTGCTGCTGTTACTATGTACAATGCTATGCTTTGTGAATTTTATATAAAACTTCATTAGTTTTTCTTAAAAGCATTACTTAGATTTCTTTCAGCATCTTGCTTTGGTATATTATTTTTAATTTGCAAAACTAATAGTTTATGGAATAAATGTATTTATTTGTGTGTTTAATAGCATATGAAGCATATATACATAATAGATCTTTTACATTCATTAGTGTTTTGAATAAACTCGATATTACTAGCATGTTGAATAAATATGTTTTCTTAATATCTGAGTCTAGGTCATAAGGAATGAGTTGGATTCTTTGTTCTTTTGTAAAAACTAGGAGATAGTCTTACAGGAAGAGGTTTGCCTAAATGCCTTAAAGGAAAAGCATTGACAAAAAAGAGGTGGACAGGCTGGTCAGTTCCAAGACTGCCACGTGTTAGGAGTTTTTGCTTTCATAGGTTAATTCCTTTCTACACAGTAGCAATAGTTGCTTTGGATTTCTTCTTCATTCTCATTTCTCGCGTCAACCATCCTGTTCCACTGCACCACGCTGGTGCTCTAGTTTTAGAAACTACTCCAACTTTAGTGCCCAGCTCCTGGCCAATCTTTACTTCTCACTCAGTAGATGGCACAGACATGACCAAAAGTGACTGAGTGTACAGTACCACTCTGGTCCAATAGGGGCGATAGCCACACTATACCATAGTGTATTGTACCATATTTGATTTAATCTGAAATTCTCTTTGGGCCTTCTGTTTAAATTATATAATAAGTGACTCCTTAATTACATATTTATTTTATTTTGAGTGCTTATTTTATCTACCTACTTTAAGTACTTATAACACCTTTACATTGGTCAGCAGATTTCAAGTAAACAAAATAGTACTCCATTCTTTGAGTCCTTTAGTATAGAACAAAAATTTTGATTTATGATATAAACTTTGTAGAACACAGTTCCTAATTCTTAAGATCTGAGGTCATCCTTGCCCAAGAATTTGTTTCTTACTCTGATGAACTGTTTGGTCTGACTCTGCCAGCATTCATCCATCTTTGCTCATTTTTGAAAAGGGGATTTGTATGTCCTGGGCTATGACTGAAGTGCTTTTTTCTGTCCTTCAGTTTGTAGCCGAGAATGAAACTTTTCACTGCAGTGATATTACCCATCACACAAACAGTTCTGGAGGCCCCCTTTCTTCCTGCTGACTCATTTAGTACGTAGATAGGGAGTCATACAGGTATTCAAGGCTCATTAAATACACAATAAAACACCGGGGAGGGAACAAAGGGGTCAAAATCTATCCAGGAGGTTTGTAGAAAAACTAAAAGGCAAAAAGGCCAAAGTTTCCTTGTGTGTGTTTAAAAATTTTTTTACATGAAAGAAGACACTGTTTTTTATGTTCTGTGTGTCCAAGTGTTAACAGGATGGGAAACACTTTTTGTTCACATTCTCTTGTAACCTTGAACTGTGAATGTTGAAGTTCTTGTCTTTCTTTTTCATTGCATCCCACAAAAAGGTTATTCCAAATTTACTTGGCAATATTCAGACAAGTTCTTTCCTAATCCTCAAAATAGCTTTTGTTTTGAGTGTTTCCCAAAAGTCTTAAAATATGTTCATGAACTGTATATATACTTCATTTGCTAAACTTTGGATTGCAAATCCTTAGAGGAAAAATAAAACTTGAAGAGCACAGTTTTTAAATATTATAAATCTGGATGAGTGGAAAAACACATTAAAATACCATCTTTTTACTAATAAATTGAAAGCAGTATAAATTTATGCACTTAGAAAAGAACCTCAACAGTGCTGAAAATTTTGTTGTTCCTGTTGTGATTCATAGTAACTAGTTGATTTTTCAACTATAGACTATTTTTATTTAAAACAAAATTATTCATTGAGTAGGAAACAAAAATCTGAAGTTATTTGAAATTCTTTTTTTTTTTTGGTCATTTTACATGTAAAGAAACATATTTTGACTTCTGAAATTGTAAGTAAGCTCTTTCATCTACTCACTCACCAAACGCTTGTTGATACAATAGCGGAGGAAATAGACGTTACTCCGGTAACCGTGTTAACCAGTGATAGCATCCAAAATTGGGGTCTTTCTGAGGGAGAAACACAGGTGTCCTGAGACTCGAATGAGGCTGAGGAACAGGAATGAACTTGGTGAAGAAGTAGCCACAGAGCTGCTATGGAGGAATACCAGGGTGCCATCAATGCAGGGATGAGCTAGGACAGACCGAATGACACTCCCAAGATGAAAAGACACATAGCATTTTGAGGCCCTGAAAGAAGCTGGAGTATCCAAGGCACAGAAGATGAGGGAGGAAATATCTCTTAGTAGCCAGTTGGCTCTCGATCTTAACGGATCTAAATACTTTTTGCTAGTGATTTTGCTTTTCATGTGAAACCCTAAACAAGTTCTTAAAGAATTTGAAATAAAGTGACTAGACCATATATATGGGTATTAAAAATTCTTGCACTACCATGGTGGATAAATTAGAAAGGGAGGTAGGTGTGAAGAAGAGACGGTCAGATAGGGGGTTATTAAAATGGTTCTGGGGACAATGGATGGTTGTAGTGGTGGAGAGAGAGAGGTGAGGTGCCATACAGGGGTTCAATGTACTTCCAGGAGATAAAATCAGTAAGCAAGTTTCTAGAGTTCTCATACAGTGAGTGAATCTTAGAAGCACGGGCAGAGAAGCCTGGGTCGATAAGGCACCCTTCTGCTTCTTGTGGAGAGGCAGGTGGCATTTATGTGACATCAAGGGAGGTGGCTGCTGAAGAAGGCAGACAAGTAAGAGGCTATGAGCCGATAAAAGTTTCAGTCAGACACAGGAAAGCCAATGTTATGGCAAGGAACGGCCACGCTAAGGTCGGCAGCGACAGCTGGGAGCTCTCCTGGGAAGGCTCGCCGAATAAAGCAACAAAGCCTGACATTCAACGCTGGTTATATATGGGGTGGCTCATGATTCCCAGGCAGCTCTGCTCATGTCCCAAAGTAATCCAAGAAAGCAAAACTGTCCAAGTCACCTGACTTACCTTTGTGGCAGCTCCATGTATTCTCAAAACATCTCTCTCCTTCCAGAGTTTGACAGAATTGTCTAGGTTCCTCATCTTTCCCCCACTAAATGGAAATTGGTGTTGGAGAAATATTTTGAAATGAGGAGTCAGAAAAAATTCCAGGACTAATCCTGTACTTTTAGTGACATAAGTTTTAGAAACAGAGTCTGTCACAGTTAAAATATGGTTAATAAAATCTATAACCCTGTGCACTGTGAAGATAGGTAACAGTACTCTGTAAATGGTACCAACAATAATAACAATAATAAACCATAGCAGTTATGGCTGAGATACACTTTTGCTTCACCTTTTTTTTATATTATATAGCTCCTATTTGTGAATTACTGTTTTTTCACACCCATAGTAGCTTTAGCTGCATCTACATCTATGTGCAAGACACATAGAAGGTGATGATGATAAAAGTGAAGACCTACATTGTCTCTGACCTCAAAGAATTTTTAATTGAAACAGAGGATGACTAAGGCTATTCTGAGGGAGAAACCTCTATTCACTGTGGGCCAAAAATCTGTGTCCCTTTTTCCCTTAACACATGGTAGATTATATTTCCCAGAGGTCTTTGCAGTTAGGTGCCACCATCTGACTCATGAATGCAATGTGAGTGGAGATGATGTTTGTCATTTCTGGGCCAAGATTTACTTTATCTTTGCTGGTGGTTGAAGGTGGAATATAATATCCTAGGATAAAGGCAAATTCAAAAGAGGAAAACTACCTAGATTGCCAATTTACCACGTGAAGAGTCTATTTTCATGTCTAGGAAGATTAACCTTGAACTATTTCATGAATAATGATCTCAAAAAATAACTTCTACTACGCTTGAGTTACTAGAAAGTTTTGTGTTTATTTATGGCACAGTTAGCTAGTCTGTCACATCCCTCTTCAGTTCTAGTCTTCCTGCTCTTCCATAGTCAACAGTCTTTAAGATGCCAGTCAACTCAACATCACAACTGATAATACGGAGAATAGTCTCACCTCCAAAACATTTTGACCTAATAATGGCATTTTCATGGCAGAAAATACCCAGACTTCATCCAGAGCAATCAGCTCAACTCTTTCTTTTGCCCATATGCATGGATTGTCCATTTCTGCACCTCTTTCTTTGCTGTCTTTCTGGAAATTGACACTTCCTTCCTTTTCTTAACCATGAGTGGCACTGAAAAATATTGTCTCTTTCAGGGAGCAAAAGTACAAAAATTCAAATCATAAACCTTGGCATGGTGCTATGTTCACATGGAAGGGTGTTAATTTTCAGTAATTTGCATAAGGATGCCAAAAGATATGCTTCCTTTGTAACTTTCCTGAAGATTTTTGAAGTGTAGAGTAAGTCCTATGACTAGAGACTGGGCAGGGCTCATGTTGGGAAAAAGGTCAGCACTGCCAACTCTTTGCATTATGACCAGTTTTTTGATCTGTCCTGCTAACCTCTGCTGGATTAATCTGAAATCACTGATTTTATCACCTGCTGAAGAAGTGACTCCTTGACTGTCACAGTGGATTCTATAGCCTTGTGTTCAAGACTTGCTGTGATGTGGTTTTATTTCAGTTTACCAACCTTTCATTCACTTATTCTTTCTAATGTTTCTGAATATGAACAATATTGGTCTCCTGAGAGAGAATGCTATTTGTTCTACTGCAGTGTCTCAAGAATGGCCAAAAATTTAATCACACTGAGCCCATTAGCTAAATGCCAGCAGAATTCTATAGGCACCATGACAAATGTATACTGTCCACAAATTTTGGAGAGGTGACTGGCCCTGGTTGAGAATTTCTGTGTCTTAATTTATAACAAAGAACAATACACATTTGTTATATCTGTATCACTTTGTTGATTTTTTATTTAGCTTATACAAAAAAATTATGAGTTAGGTGTTATAGTTCTGCTTTGGTATGTGAAAAAATACTAGCTCAAGAAAAATACATACTCAGAAGTCCATAGCAATAGAAAGAAAGAGCTGATTCCAAATGCAAGGTACACTTTTGCTTTTCTTTCTAACTAGTCTACTTCTTGTTCTTAGTATATTTTGTTTAACCCTGATTTTCTTCAGTTTGTTAATTTTACTTGAAAAAACTTCCCCTTTTTGGGTTGCCATGAGAAGTAAATAAAAATGTATGAAATATGGAACAATTGTAAGGCATAATTACTGGGACCTACTAGTAGAGTAATGAAAACAGTTCAATATTACAGTTTCAAACAATCAGCACAAACACAGAAACATTTTAAAATGCCGATGGGGGCATTTGCCTGAAAGTCCAGTCCTGCACTCTCTTCTTTGTGCAATGCCTGGAGCTGGGGTCCATTAAATGAATTTTGATTAGACTTCACATTTTTCTTGCATTATTGAGGTTAATTTGGAGGTGGATAAACCTACAGGGAAAGCTTTCCTTGATACTTCCTAGAAAGATCCTGTATATTGATTTTATACAGGCAAGACTAGGGCAAAAGATTAGGACTCTGATAATGTTCCTCAGTCATAATAACTTCATGAGACCTTTCAACACCTCATTTTAACTTTCCAAAACTGCTAAGTTAATCAAACCAGCTGCCCTCCATCTAGTACCTAAATATTCACCTATCCATCTTTCTATCCACTCATCCATTCATGCATCTATCCATCAATTAGTTACTTGATATTTGTAAAGGCCAACTATCTATCTTTGCTATGGTAGAAATAGAGTGATAATGAGCAAGAAGACATACTTCCTCTCCTTAAGAATGTCATAGTCAAGGAAGTCAGAGAGAAATGTAACAAATAAAATTAACACAGTTATCACATCAATTGAAGAAGCATATATAAACTCATGGTGGATCTTTGGGCCTCTGATCGAATTGAGGACTATTTATCTAAAGAAAATGATAGAAAGGAGTTTGCTTTGTCCAATAAAAGGAAAACAAATGAAATAATTTTCTGTTTAAGTTAGCTGTGAAGTCAGTGGAAACCTTGCATACAAGCCCACCTACCTTCCTAACATCAAATATAAGTTTAAGCACTTCCAACATTGATCTACATACAATTCCAATAATTCCCCAGATGGGCTCGCAGAACTTGCTGAATGCTTACAATCATCATTTATTGTAGAGAAAACATAAAGTTAAAATTGACCAAGGAAGAGACACCTAAGGAAGGTTCCAGGGGTTTACCAAACAGAGCTTATTGCTGTGTCACCATGGAGTCAGGACAGTGCTATTCTCCCAATAACAGTGTGTGACAGTATGCATCGACTATTACCTTCCAAGGAAACTCACCTAATGTCGAGAGTTTTACTGGGGCTTAATGACATAGGTGTGACTCATTGTTCTTATAGTTGATCCTATCCTCAGGGCTTCACTGATACCACACAACCCACAGTTTTTCCTCTAACTTGCATCATTACTATTAACTCAGCTATAGCCTAAGACTCCCTGGTGCAGCCAATACTCTTTTCAAACCACATTGCTAGACTTCTCAGTGAGACTGAAGACTCTGGGATAAACAAAAACACTTCAGTTGGGCATGAGATTCTAAGGACCTAGAGATTCTTTCCAAGCAGTCAAGTGCAAAGGTCAGACCTCTTTTTTGCCAAGGTTACTGAAAATCCATCTATAAAATTGTCCTATTCAAATATTTGCACAATTAAAGTAGCATTTAACATTTATTGTTTATTGAGATAATCATCATCTAAATGAATTTTGAGGCTGAAGTGATTAAGAAGACTATAAAGGATTATCAGATGTATTATTTAAGGTTTTAGTTGCAAATAATAAAAATCTTAGTGGCTTTTTTTTAGAAAAGGAGAATTTATTACAAGGATGAGGAATAGTTCATGAAATTTAAGGTCAAGAATTCTTTGTTTCTCCTCCTCTTCCTTATTTCTTCCTCTAGTCTAGAAGGAGGAACACTGTCACTCCAAAGTTCAGAATAACCGTGATTTAGCTTGAATAAAGGAAATACTATTTCTTTTATGGATCTGATTCCAAATTTCTGTCACAGAGAATTTGATGGTCTCAAGTTGGAGAAACTATTTAGCTCTGGGCCAATAAACTATGACTGGTGGAGTAGGACCACAGGATGCAAACATGTCACAGGAAGGCTGGGGAAATATGGCAAGGAGAGGTCCTACTGGATACTGACTACAGGTAGCCACATGCACCTTATGAGCAGGTCACTCATGAAGTGTCATGTGCAAAAAGGGCTCGTGTGTAGCTTAAATGGGAGATAAGCTACACTAATGGGTAAAACCTTGGATTTTAAGAGGCTACTTATGTTTTAGTCTTTATTTGGCCACATATGATATTAAGTCATGTCAGACTATGCACTGGAATGAGAAAGATATGACATTTGGATTCAGAGGAACCACATGTTGGCCTCTGAATGATGCTTGAGTTAATTCTCTTCTTTCAGGCTTTGTTAATTTATCAAATAGGGAAATTCCCAACTCATGAGGTTGTAGTGACTAACAAATGAGCTCATCTGTTTGAAAATACTTCCGAAAAAGCTAAGCACACACCAATTATTGTCTTCTGGAAATCCTTTTTTTGCTTAATACAAAGATTTTATGATTATGTCATTAAGAAAAAAATGTATTTATTGGGGCTGCACATTTCGAACCCAGATGTTTGTGTGTGATGTGTGTGTGTTACTGGGGATTGAACCTAGCACTCCGTGCAAGCTGTAATAGTGAGATGCATTCCAGCTCCTTGGATTTGATTTTCAGACATGATCTTCCTAAGTTACCCAGGCTTGCCTTGAACTTGCAGCCCTCCTGTCTCATCCTGTCTGGGATTACAGGGATGAGACATCATGCCCAGCTTTAAACTCTTAAATACCTATGGACCAATCTGTATAAATTCATTTTAAAAATTAAAAAAAAAACTTTCTCAGGGAAATACAATATTTATTCAAAGACATCTGATGACTAATTGTTTTGATATGAAAGAGAGATGGTTTAGTATAATGCAGTCTATTTTGAAAGTATTTTAAAGCCTCAGTGTTTTTTTTTTTTTCTAATTGGTACAGGGGATCGAACTCACGACTGCATGCTTATAAGGCAGGAGCTTATGCCACTGAGCTAAATCCCTAGCCCCAGCCTCAGTATTTTTTAAGTTGATTAAAAGATTGAGTGCTCATGACATGCAAAGAATTGCGCTTTTATTTACAAAAGAAAAGGGCAAATCTATTTAATACTATGATTCAGCAGGTTGGACTACTTCTTTAATAGTTTTTTATATATAACAGAATTTAGGTAGAATTTATTTTCCAAACACTTACTAAATTCCTATAGTGAAGCAATTAATTTTCTCTGTTTTGAGGTCACAAACATGACATCTTTTATTTCACCTAGAGGTATATTATATTTAACTTAAATAACTATGAGCACTGGATCTACCTTAAGAGAAAGTTTTATCTTTTCTTAGATTTCTCCTCCCAGGATAACTCCAAGACCCAACCTAGAATTTCTGTACAGTTCAGCAGTCCTGTCATACAGCAGGAGAGTTTAAGGAGCTCATTCCTATGGCTGCTGCCATTGTTTTGATCTTTCTAGTAGTATCCGCACTGAAGAAAATTCTTCAGCCACTGTGTCATCACTAGTATTAGCATTCCAGGTTTGTCCAGGGGTGAGTGTAAGAAGGAAGTCTCGCTCTGGGTGCCACTCTCCCTATCCTCGCTTCAAGTTGGCATGGTCAGTTTCTCTTGGGCAGATCTAGAGGGCCATGAGAGCTAAGTGTCGCAGGGTTTCCGGTCTCGCTGACCTCTGTGCCATCCCTCTCCCAAACCACATCTCAGCACCAGAGTGCAGAGGGAAACTTCCATCTTCTTACACAGAGACAGAAAAAGTATGTCTTGTATCATTAAGGCAATTCAGAAGACATATTTTTAACAAACTGTAGTGTGCTTTAAATCTACAGTAACTATTTAATCTTGTTTACAACCACCCAAATCTTGTGCTATGGAATCATAATTACTCAGGTCCTTAATTTCTTTTTATAGTTGTGGCCATACAGTGCTCTGGACAGTCTGACTACAGAAGAAAGATAACAAATAAAGTGAAGAAACTCAGAAAGAGGATAAACAAGTTTCTATTTCCAAGGGGGAGAACAGGAGGGCTTTGCCAAGCAGACTGTAGAATTTGTTGACTTCAGGCTATGTGAAACTGTAAAATAGCTTCTAGGATTTTCAGCCATTTTCTCACACAACACTGTTAAGTTACAGGGAGTCAATAAATATACACAATATTTACAAACAACTCAGAAGGCATTTATGGGCCTTCAGTATTACACACCACCTTCATGGGTGGTCCTTGCCTCATTTTATCCTTAATTTCTTAAAAGAAGAATATCAAAACCAGTTATTATTTAAATCAGATAGATTTCTTCAGACAGCTATATTCTTACATAGCTTCAAAGAAAAGGCAGACACCAGTTTATTTCAAATCTGCCAAACTAAGCACAAGTAAAATAACTTGGGAGATATTAATTTTACTGTCCTCTATGTTTTCGATTTACTTGAGTGAATGTTTCTACATGAAAAAAACATTTTAAATCTAGTGAAACTTCACATAGTAACTGTGGCATTACTAGTCTTTGGAGATCCCAAAAGGATGCTTAAATATGGTACTGGGACTTAATCTTCTCTTTATGGTGTTCTTTAAGTTGTTTCAAATTCATATTCTTTCTTTATGCCACTAATGTCAGCAGTTAGAAAATGAGTTATGTCATGACTCATAAACATAATAAACATGATAAACATAAAATAAAAATTCAAATCATTAGTGTCAATGTGAAAGGGATAGTTTAAGTACTTCATATATTTATTCATTCTATGCAGAAAGAGAAGTCTCCTCCTCTTGAAGACAGAATATAAGCTAAACCCACATCTTTGAGACTCTCTTTCTCAAGGATTTTGCATTCATTGCACATATTATCAGTATAATTTCTTGTAATCTAGGAAAAGGTGTTTTCTATGTACATGGTACAAATCAATAAACAAGAGCCTAGGGTTACACAAAGCACAGTTCAGTTTTGAACAATGGTTCCAGAGTTGTTCTAAGAAAATCGTGTAGCTAAGGAATGAACAGTCTGTGTCCAGCAGTGGCCATGAACAGTGGAAGGAAGTAGGGAAAATGATTTTAATGAGGCCCACCACGTTTTCCTGCTGGGTTTTCTCCCCGCATCCCCAAGAAGGTCCATTTTTATCATCTCTTCTGTCATCAGACTTTCAACTTCACCTTCCCACTCTTCACTATCAGTTGGTGACCTCACTGACTACTCCACTGGGAAAACAGGACCATTTAGAAGAGAATGACCTCATCTTGGCAAGACTGTTTAACTTTGCATGGTTGAATGTGCATTTCCTCTTCTTACCGGGATGCTTTGTGCTCTTTAAAAGACAGTGGTCTCATCCCTTCTTCCACAATAGCAGCTTCTTTCTCCTCTATCACTATTTTACCTCTCTCAACTAGATTATTCTCACCAGGCTTCAAGTCTGATAGCCCCTGTCTTAATTTTAAAAAACTAAAGAAACCTCCCTTGACCTTACATTCACATCTAGTCAATCTCTTCACTCTTCTTTAGTAAAACTCCTGCCATAATTTGCATGCACTCAATACGTTCTTACTATTTTGTACTCATTTCAGTGAGATTCTCACCTCCACTACTGTAAGGAACAGCTAAACCAAAGGTCAGTTCTCTTTGTTGTGCTTTTGGAAACACTTGGCAGTGGGGGTCACTCTTCTTCAGTATCTGAGACACTGCTCTTTTGGCATTTGTCACTTTACTTAGTGCTCCCTGCCCTCTACTAGTTCTTCTTTTGCAGACGTGACCTCTCCAGGGCGGCACGCCTCAGTTTGCAGGCCTTGGCTTCCTTTTTATCCGATTCACACACTCCTTAGAGCTGACCTTATTCGATATAATACTTTTAAACACTGTCAGGCTATTCCAGTCTTCAGCCATGACTTCCGTCTTGAGATCAGACTTGGCTACTGATTATTTTAAGTGTCCAATTAGAGGCCTCATGGGTATTTCAAATGTTAACATGTCCCAGATGTAACTGTTGGTGTCCCCACTCAAAACACACACTGTTCTAAGCTTCCCCAACTGAGTAAATGACATGATACCTTGTTCAGATCTTCAAACTACTGGAAATGCAACTGATTTGTTTTTCTCTGTCCCCACCTTTCATGCCCAGCCTATAGAAAGTGCTTCTGGCTCTGTCTTCCTGACATACCTTGAGTCTGGCCACTTATCTCCAGGGTCCCTGCTCTGCGGTTTCTGAAGCAATGGGTGGCCATACCACATCTGGCCTCCCTGTGTGTCATGACTTGGCTTCCTGCTTGCTCTGTACCACCTCACAGTGGCTTTCCCTCCGGTTCTTATTGCCTCTGGAATAAAAGTCCATGGTTTGACACGATCCCACCCTTGCAAAGCTTCTCTATTACTTTCTCTTCGACTCCCTCCCACCAAGCCACACTTGCCTTCTTGATGTTCTTCAAACCATCTGTTCCCTTCCTCTCTTGGAGCCTTCCTACAGCTATGGCCTTGGAAAGACTCACTCTTCTCCCATACTTTCATCTAATTCAGGTCCCTGTGCAGATGTCACCTCTTTCAAGAGGGCTTCCCTAACTGCATGGTTAAAAATATCACCCTTCTCTCTCACCATCACCCCCATAGCTCTTTAATTTTTTCATAGTCCTTATCTCACCATTTGTCCTTATTTATTTTTGTGAATTTTTAAAATCTTTTTCAATAAAATGACTGTGCCCTGTTTTATCTGCAGGGCTCTCTGTCCTGTATTGTCCTCTCTGGCATCTGGATGCCACTCTCTTGATGTTACTTAACCTCTCCATGACCTGACCACAGACCTCCAATTGCATAATTCCAACAAAATAGAGCTGGGCCAAGGGATAGGGAGACGTTAAATCCAAGGATTAGGAAATATTTAGCCTGCTTAGGGAAATTCAGAGGGGCTATCAGGGAAAGGTAAGTTCTGGACAGCTAGTCTGCAGCCAACCTAACTTAGAGTTGCAGTTGCTTGTTTTCCCAGAGAAACAAAACTGGATTTCAGCATTTTTTTCCCCAGTACTAGGGATTGAAATCAGGGCCTGTGTAGTAAGCTATATTCCCAGTCCTTTTTTTGTTTTAGTTAACAATTAATTAATTAATTAATTAATTGAGATGGGGTCTTCCTAAGTCCCTAAATTGCTCTTGGTTGAGCTTGAATTTGTGATCCTCCCATCTTGGCCTTTCAGAGTCCTGGCATTACAGACTTGTACCACCATACCTGCCATAGTGGTGATTTTAAAACTGAGCAGTCAGGCTTTCTCACCCACACTCTGGAGCAATGCTGATCTTGAAGACATTATGTTCTATGGGCAGATAAAGTTCTCTGATGAGCCTATTATTTTTATTTCCCCACCTTATTTGTTACCCTTTGCCTTCTGTTGTCTGTGGTTGCACTCTGTAAGGTTAATTGGGGCAGCATTGAGACATGGTGTTGCTATGTAGTCCAGGCTGGACTTGAACTTTCTACAGACCAGGCTGACCTCAGGCTCATGCTTCTGCTACCTCAGTCTTCCAAGTAGTGAAATTCTAGGCGTAAACCACCACACCTGGCTACCTGTAAGCTTTAATTTTTAAAAGTTGCTAGTGGTATCTCATCAAGGGGTGGAATATATAGGATGCAATTTTTATGCAAGAATCTCATGATAAAACAGTGAGCAAAATAGAGTCTCCTGAAGTTTGCAGAGTAAGGGGGTTAATTAAGGATCATTGATTAGACTTACATAATCATCTTACTAGATGCAGGAAAAGCCTTTGACAGAATCCAATAGCACTTCATAATACAACCCTGATGAATTTAGGTACAGAAATTCCCCATCTGATAAACATTCAAGTTGTTAACTGTTACAAATACAAATGGACCTCAGGTTACAAATATTTATAGATGCAGACAAATTGCAGAAATAGTTCATATGTCTGCCTGACATTGTCACAGTTGTGTGGCTGGCTGTGTGCTTATTGTACAATGTGGGAGTGGGGCGGACGCTAGACACCATTTTTGTCTTAAAGGACTATGTAGTCCAGAGAAGAAGGCTGACTTAAAAGAAATAACAAACACAATTCTACATGCAGACGATGGGAAAGGTGGGAGAGTCGATCTGGAGTAAAGGATGGATGATATTTAGAGCCAATCGTGAGTGAGATTCGCTCCTGATTGTTCATTAGAACCATTGCAAATAGTTCCAGCAATTAACTAGGTTTGAGTTAATCTAAGGTTTGACTTTTTCTATCTTCACATGTCAGAGGAACTTGGTAATTTCACCTTCTCTATTTTGTATTATAAAAGTAATAGGAAAAAACAGAAATATAATAATGAATATGATATCACAATTAATTTTCACCTACTTTTTTACTTTAGAAATTTCCCTTAGAGATTTTTCTATCCCATCTCTTGCTTGTGAATCTGCAACTTCATTAATCTACCAAATACGACTGCATGTTTCACAGTCACTAAAAGGGCTCATTGTGTGCCCAAGCAAGGTTGTAGTATGACAGAAACATGACCGACAAAACACATCTCTTAATTCTCAGTCTGTGACAGATCACAGATGTCAGCACATGTATCTAACACTTAATATCTAACATGAAGCATCCTTCTTTCTTTCATAGAATCACTTAAATCTGTCACAGTAAAATGAATGGTTTCTGTGGCAAATGAGTCAGTTTGAGAACAGTGGTTTTTTTTAAACACAGAAAAACTGTAGGAGATAGTGTAGTTCCTCGAAATGCCCAACAAACCTTAAGTGCATATGTCAGCTGATCTCTCATTCTGTTTTATGACTGTTCTCAAAGTGCCAGAACTATACTGGAACATGAATAATTGAACCTGTAACTCTACAGTCATGAAAGTGAGAACTGATCCTTTCACATAGAAACTAGAAAATTTCAAGGCTATGACGTTGTTTCTATCCTCCAGATAGTTGTTTCACAGGTTGGTTAGGTCAGGCAGGAATCTAAATCTACTTATTCTAGGTACACATAGGGCTTCAGTTTCATTCGAAGCTACATATAATAGTGTTAAGATTTCAATGTCAGGCCTCAGGAGTGCATCAGTCTCTTCCTGAAATCCCTGAGTTCCAATCTTTTTCTCTTTTGTGAACTTGCTGAGATATTCTCTCTCCTTCTCAAACCTTGGGTGGTCCCACCTCAGAGCTTCTTGATAATCCTGGGTAACATTGATTTAAATGCTGGGCTTGACTCTCTGGGCTTTTTTCTTTAAGACATTGGTTAAAGGACCAGAAAAATGAAAATCAAACTCTAGAGGAATTACTTAGAGTACAATCAAGAGTGACATACTGATGGAAAATGCAAAAATTGATTAACATTTTTGGATCATAGAAGGAGAAGTTCTTACAGATGTCTCATTAGAGGTCCAGAAACAGAGAATGATGCAGAGGCCATGTGTGAACAGAACTTTAGCAGTGAAAGATGTGGATCTTAAAGAGGACCCCCAACAGCATATAGTACAAAAAGGTCAATACCTTTATATATTGTTTTGGAACAGTGGAATAAAAATACAAATCACAATGAGACTAAAGGAAGGCAAGATGAAAAACACAATAGCAAAAGTTTTTCAAGATCAGGAGAGTTCCCACAAAATAAAGTTTCAGAAAGACATCTAGAATTGTTAGTAATAATGATTACTGTAATTTCAATAGATTTGATGGTTAAACATCATAGACTGTCAAGTGGGATAAAAAAAAAAAACCTAAACAATGAATGTGCAGACAAGTCAAAAGTAAAAGGGGATTTTTATTTAGTGCATGGTGAAAGATATGGATCCAGTTTTAATCTTTGGAATATGGTAAACCAATTTTTCCAGCATCATTTATTAAAGATGTTACCTTTCTTCCAGTGAAGGTGTTTGGCTCCTTTATCAAAAATAATGTGGCTGACTGTGTTTGGAATTGTTCTGCATTTCTAATCTGTTCTATTAATTCTCAAATTTGTTTTTTTAAATAGTATCATGTGGCTTTTATCACAGTAGCTTTGTAGTACAGTTTCAAGTCAGGGATTGTGATGTCCCCTCTTTTGTCTTTATTGCTCAGAATTGCTTTTGATATTCTAGGTCTCTTATTGCTCCAAATAAATTTTAGAATTGTTTTCTCTAATTCTATGAGATACAGTATTGGTATTTTGATTGGGATTGCATTAAATCTCTATAACAATGAATAAAATCCCAAATGCACAGGAAGTGTCACAAGAATAAACAACTGGGATCTCATTATAGTAAAAAGATTTGCACAGCAAAAGAATCCACCAATAGAGTCAAGAGACAACACATAGTGTGGAAAAATTTTTTGCCATCTGTTCCTCACATAAAGGACTAATATCTAGAATATACCAAGAACTCAAAAAAATCAGATCCCCAAATGTAAAGATCCACTCCAAAAATGGGCATCTGAGATGAATACCTACTTCTCAGATGAAAAATTATGAATGGCAAATAAATAGATGAAAAAATGTTTCAACATTACTTGTCATTTAAAAGACGTGAATTAAAACAATGATGAGATTCTGTCTCCTTCCAGAAAGAATGGCTATTATAAAGAAGACAACCAATAATAAATGCTGGAGGGGATGTGGGGAAAAAGGAACCCTTCTCCACTGTCGGTGGGGATGTAGACTGATGCATCCACTATTGAAATGAGTGTGGAGATTCCTCAGAAAATTAGAACTAGAGGTTCCATTTGATTCAGTGATTCCCCATATTGATATTTCCCTGAAAGAATTAAAAGTCTCATACTACAGTGATATATGCACAATCACGTTTATTGGCAGTTTTAATAGTTAAATCTGGTAAACAACCCAAATGCCTATCAAATGATAAATGGATAAAGATGTGGTTTTTAACACAATGGAGTACTACTCTGTCTTAAAAAGGGTAAACTCAAGACATTTCTAGCTAACTAAATGCACTATGAGACCATACTCTTAAGTGAAATTAATTGGACACACCTGTTTAAATATTACATTGTTTCTCTGGTATAAGAACCTGAAAATGTAAATAAGGACACAATATATATTGGGAAATGGGAAGAAGGTGTTCAAATGGGAAGGAACAGGAGAGGAGGGAGGAGAAAGGAAAGAAAAATAAAGCTTTTTAAAAAAATATTGGGAATCAAACTCTTAATCTCATGCTTACCAAGAAGGCATTGAGCTATATCAGAAGTAGAAGGGAAGGGAAGCGAATGGAAAAAAAGAAGCAAAATATATCATGTACAGGTGCAGATTCCCTACGATGCATGTGATCAATGTGTATATCTAAAATGTGTCAATACCATTTTTTACAAAAGTGAAAGGAATACTGAGCTAAGCTTCACCAAAAAAATGATAGCTATGTATACAGTCAGAATAACCTTTGACACGAAAAAATGATTACAGTTAAGGAGGATTGCTGTGCAATGGTAAAAATTTAATTTTTTAGGTATATCTCACATAAACTTTGTAGCATAGTGGCAAATGTTCAGGTTCAAAATAGATAAATCAACAGTAAGAGTGTAAAGAGTTACGCTTCACTGAACAACTGATGAACCAAGCAACAAAGAATGTTTTAATGTATGAAAACTTTCAATAACATCAACAAGTTCAAAATGAAAGATGAGTATAAAAGATAAGCCAATCTAAAGGGAACAATCAACTTTACTCTGTCTCACAGGTACAGCTGTCAAAACTGATGCCATCCTTAGATAAAATTTCCTAGAGTTTTTATCCTCCAGGCCATTTTGAAATAAGTTAGAAATAAATAATAGCTACACATGTAAGAAAGTTAATATTTTCGAA
This sequence comes from Hydrochoerus hydrochaeris, assembly GCA_004027455.1. Classification (NCBI taxonomy): domain Eukaryota; kingdom Metazoa; phylum Chordata; class Mammalia; order Rodentia; family Hydrochaeridae; genus Hydrochoerus; species Hydrochoerus hydrochaeris. The sequence continues at coordinate 222,869 of PVLA01001246.1, forward strand.
AGTCAACTCAGTTTTTTTCTTTCTAGTACCAGCGATCAAACTCACAACCCTTTAGTTGCCAGGCAGGACCTGTGCCACTGAGCTATATTCCTGGCCCCCAAATTAACTTTTAAAAGTCTTTCTAAGTAGCACAAATTTAAAAGTGAATACTAGCAAATAAGTATATTTGTAGCTTTTTTGATTTAAGAAGCAGCTGACTTTTTGGGACTTTTTTTTCAAGAAGAACCTTCAAATTTTAATTAAATATATTTAATAAATAGAAGAAAATTCAAGCATTTTAATTTATTTTGACTCAGTTGGCAACTTGTAGTTTCTCTAAGAAATTTTCATTTTTCACCAATTTTTGTATTTTTGGGGAGAACTTACTTCATAGATCTGCTTTTTAAAAAAATCTTGTATCCTAGTGTTTTCTTTTTCATTTTTAGTATTGTTTATTTGTACTGTTTCATATTTTCAAAGAGCCCCAAAATGTCTGCTTTATTAGTTTTTTTTCAAAAAATGAACTTTTGCCTTAGTTGATTCTCTCTACTGTATATTTGTTTTTCATTTGATTAATTTCCACCCTTATCTTTATAGTTTCCTTCCTTCTGCTTGCTTTCTGTTTATTTTGTTGTTCTTCTAGCTTAAGTTGGTTAACTCATTTATTTTCAACTTTCTTCTTTTCTAGTATAAGCCTTTAGGGGTATAAAGTCACTGTACAATATGCTTCAGTTTTATCTCAGTATTTGGACATATACAAAGTGCCCTCTTTTGGGTTTCACCAATAGCAGACACTGAGGCAAAAAGTCTACTGCCTCCAGGATTTGGAAGATGATTTCGGGAAATGCAGTTGAATCTGACAGACACAAGGTTGAGCCAAACAAGTATAAAAGTAGATAGAGTACTGTTTAGAGAACTTTACAAACAGGCAAAATAATGCTATATATATTACTTCAGGGTACCTATGTATAGTGACAGCTTAAGCAATGCAAGAGAATCACACACAGAAAATTTGCAATAGTATTTACTTACGGTATTAGTGTACAGATTTCTTTGAAGAGGAGCAAATAGAGGCCTGCGTTTTATTAGTGAAATTTGTTTTGTTTAACTGGGAAATAACAAGCATATTAATGTAATTATTGTTTATGTTTTCCTAAACAATATCTTAAAAAAGGAGATAGGAAAATATACAAAAGCACAGGTGAATATCAGCAATATAGTGAACAGAGCTATCAGTATAAACAAAAAGGTAAGGTCATATAACCAAAAGATTGCTGATAAAACAGAATAGAACTGGAATCGGTAATGGGGAACATTTTGGAAAATTCACAAGTACATGAGAATTAAACAGCATGCTCTTGAAAAGCCAATGGGCAAGAAAAATCTAATAAATATTTAAAAATATGTTGGAAGAAATGGAAGCAGAAACAATGTACCAAATCTTATGGGATGCAGCAAAAGCGGTTTTAAGATGGAAGCTTATGGCAATAAATGCCTACATCAAAAATGAAGAAAGACTTTAAGTAAACACATAGATTTACAATTTAAGGAACTAGAAAGGGAAGAACAAGCCAACCCTAGAGTCAGTAGAAATAAGAAAGTAATAAAGATCAGAGCTGCGTACAAAAACCCGAGACTAGGAAGCCAGTAGAAAAGATCAGTGAAACTAATAGTTTAATGTTTGAAAAGATAAGATGAATAAATCTTTAGTCAGACTAAAAAAAACAAAGACCCGAGATCAAAAATGAAAGTGAAAAAATTACAACCAAGACCAGGACTATAAAAAAAGAGACTAAGAGACTACTATGAACAGTTATATGCCTACAAATTAGGTAACCTAGAAAACATAGATAAGTATCTAGACAATGAACATCCTATCAAGATTAGAACTCAATTTATAATGTAGAACAACAAAATGACTAGTCAGATAATGCTATATAGAGAATTAATACGTTGGGCTAAATCACAGGCGTGAGGATACACATCACACTCTAGAGACCGGATGTTGTCAGGGGAGACAGGAAGCTGAATGTGGCGGCGACCACAGAGTACTTTAATTCTATCTATTTCTTCAAAGTTACCTTATTTCTTTTGTTTCCCACTTTCCTTCCCTCTGATCTTCTTTTTTTTTCTTCCTTTATTCCTTCATCCTCTCCTCTCTTCCCTCTTTCCTTTCCTTTCCTTTCCTTTCCTTTCCTTTCCTTTCCTTTCCTTTCCTTTCCTTTCCTTTCCTTTCCTTTCTTTCTTCTGATACAACCTTACGTTACTTAGGCAATACTTTTAAATATACATACTGAACAAATTCTCACAGTGAATGTAACCAAATGTTAACAGTTTTTATTTTTGATAGATCAAGAGTATGAGTATTTATCATGGTTTCTTTTTTGTACTTTCCTATCTTTTAAACTTATTTTTCAAATTAAATGAAACCTAGATTTTGCTATTAACAAATTCTTGGTGAGCTACTTTAATTTCTGGAATTGGTCTAAATTTAGGCATCACTGCTTATTAGGAGACTGTTTTCCTGTGGTTATCTCTAATTTTTAATCATATCATAAGAGTTATGTAGCCTGTTGTTCAGTTATTATTTTTGAAAAGGACAATCCAGACAAGAAAATATGTAGTTTCATGCAAAAAGTTTTATTACTTCTGAATACCAGAAATGAATTCATAATCTTAGGGATAAAAGGAAGGAATTTAGAATTCTTGAAAGAAATGTTCATGTGGCAGTTCCCTCATAAATTAATTTCCTCAGACTGGCAACTGTTCCCGTAGTCATACAGAACCTTGGCTGTGTTCAGTGCTGCAAGTTTTCCTCGTGACCTGCATCAGAATGGAAAACAGTGCCACCAGGATAGTGTCTTGAGATGACAGTGGGAACGTCTTTTTCTGTTGAAGAAAGGCAGCAGCATTCATGTACAGAACGGCCTGTTTCTGAAAAGGATATTCATGAGGTGATGCTACTGACAAGTGCCCAACATTAAAATTGGGTTAAATTTTGTTAGGAAACACAAAATGCCATTGATTCTGATTTCCAAAATGGTTTAGCACTCTTCACTTTTGTGATGACTGTAGGAAAACTGAGTTCACTGGGACAACTGCTTTGTGATGGTCTTTTGCATAAAATGCAAAGTACTATGATTCCCAGTGTGTTGGTGTCAGCAAGGCAAAAACGGGCATGAGCAGCATAGACTTAGTTGCACAGTGCTTTAATTAATGGGTGTGTTACAGATTTTGAATCTAGAAAACGATCTGCACTGAGTTTGTGCCACTGAATCTTCTGTGAGTCTCTTGCTCTCATTTTTGGCACATACATAATTATAAACTTTCAGGGCTGTGGTTGATAAGGCAATTAATAAAATAATGACTATGAAGTGCTAATTGTTACTTCAGGGTGTTACTTGGATAAATAAATATATTTTCCAATATTTTACTAAACACTTTTTCTTTTGTGTTATCTATTGTATTCATTTCCAACTTATGTTTCCCCTTAAATGATTTCTTACCTATATTATAAACACAGGTCTATTATTAACTTTCCCTTCTGCAAATCCTTTGGAGTATATGGGGCATAAACAACCCTTGATGTTTATTAATAGATAAAATTTTCTGTTTTGGATCCCTGGAGAACAAGATTCAATATGAATAAGTTAAACTAAATAATTTGATTTGTCATAAAATATGTTCCTTTGCCAACTAAATGTAGTTTTTTGAAGTGAATAATCACATTTTTCATATCGTATAATTTCCCATAGTGCTCACAGTACACTGCAAATTCTAGCATTCAATAACCACAAACAAGTTCAATTTAATTGCTTTAGTAATAAAACATTTTCTCCAATCTATTATGCATTTGTGTTATTTGCCTGATGAAATAATATGTTTTGTAAAACTTTACACCAGATATGTTGGGATTTTTTTCTTTTGGGTTAAACTTGCATTTTTATCTAGAATGATGTCATTGTTCTGGAAACAAGTTTTAACACACACTACTGCAGGTAAAATCTATAATAAAATTCAACGTAATACTTATGGGACACTCCAGTCCTACATTTATTGGAACTAAACTAGCAAAACCAAAAATCCAATGTTTTTTATTACTTAGCTTCACTGGGATTGTTGAAACACTTTACTGCACAAATATGTCTTTGACATTACTGCAAACACAAGTCAGTTCATATATACATATATATACTTTTCAAGCACTTGAACAATATTTTTTATCTGGCTGCACCTCACTTGATGTTAGTTGAAAGTGAACTCTGAAGTGACTTGGTTAAATATATAAATGTATTTTAGTTTACAATAATGAAAATATAATTTGTATGTGAACCAATTCAGTAGGTGAAAAATATAATTTTATATTAAGTATGAGTTTAGAAATCTCCATGCTTATATTTTTAAGTCAAGGGTAAACCATTAAGACTTGACAAGATTAAAAATTTATAGTCTTAGAGGACCATGGACATTTGTACATTTTTTTCTCATCTGAATCATGCTGGGTCACACATCCAAGTCTGAAACGACTTTGAATTACTGATTTCTCCCCCACTTTGTTTCAGACTTCAGTCCAAATTGGCCTGAAACCAAACTCAGTAAAGCTGAAAAATAGGTTTAAAAATAAACCCTTCAAAAATAAACAAAATATTTTCAAACTTTAACAATTTTTAAACATCTGGAATTTCAAGTTTAAGGTGTGACTTATTTTTAATTTGAACTTTGGACTTAGATTCCTATATTTTGAATGAACACCTGCATATTTCTATTTTTTTTCATTTAAAACGCATAGTAAACATTAAGAACAAATTCCCAGTTGAAGAAACTGACCTAAATTTTCCATCATAAAATGTCTTGTAAGAGTGTCTGAGGGGAAAGAGAATTTTACTATTAAATAATAAAAACGCTGGTGACAGGTGATTTCAGCACATACTCAAAATACATACAGAGAATTGCAATTGTGATAAACAGAATGCTTTGATGGTAATATCCCTTTCAGCAAAGTCAAAAATCATGTTGTGGCAATAAATATGTCTTTAGATACTGCCTGAATGATAAACCCATTAATATCTTACTAAAAAGTTTCATTGCAAATGATATTTATAATCGTTTTTTAAGGGAAAGCAGGATAATGCAACTAGACCATTGGCAATGTTCTTCTTGAAATGATTTTTATTTTTAAAATTATTTAAAAAGTTTTTAAAGGTTATACTTAAATAGTAGAGGCTCTTGATCACAAAAATCAAACAATTCAGAATGAAAAAAGAATTTGTATGTAGAGATTATTTTCTGTATATTGGAGTCTTTATTAGAAGTGATTAAAAAATACCATTAATGCTGTTGTAAAGTGCCATCCAACAGAACAGCTGTCTGGTGAGATTGTTATGGTGTCTTCTCAACCATGCTATTCACCAGAGCTGGCATCATGCAACTTCTAGCTCCTGCCAAAGTCAAAACGCCCATGTGAGGTAAATTTTTTTAATCAATTCAGGATATGGAGGCAGTCACAGAATGGAGCTAAAGAGCTTCATGAAGGAAGACTTCCAGAACTATTTCAGAAAGTGACATGAACAGTGGGATAAGTGTGTTTGAACTGGTAGAGAGGTAGGGGGATTTGAGGAAGATTAATGACAATGTGTCTTTTGCTATAATAAATATTAATGTTTAAACATTCACTGTAATTTTCAATTACATTTCACACATATATGGGGAAATACACAGAAATACATGTTCAAATATATGTATAAAGAGAGATATTTAACATTTTTATTTTAATTATTGAAATTTAACATTACTTCATGAAAATTCTTCCAAGTCAAATGAGATGGTACTAAAATTTCAAAAACATCTCCACAGTATTTTATATGGTAAATAGCCATTTATATATTCTCTTATTAAGAAACCTCCAACTTGTCCAGTTTTTTTAAGAGAAAAAAAAAGCAAAACAGAAAAAAGGGTAGAAACAATACAGAATTTCAAAAAAAAAAACAGTAAGAAATCACTAGATGATAAATTACATATTGTCTTCTCAGATATAGTTGTTCAAGTTACAAAATTAAAACATACAAAGTGGACATTCAAACAGTGAGGCTACAACAGTTCTGTTCAACAAACAAAAACTCAGCAACATGATTATCAATCCTACACACTTAAACAAACATGCAGTTATATCCTTTAGAGAACTTTCTTTTCCTCCTTTTGCTTTTTAAGTACATTATCTGTTTAGTTATATCATGTTTCAGCTTGCTCAGTATCTTACTAATCTGTTTCCTGTTGTTATTTACTTTTTAATCAACTTGTATAATTCTGTTGCTTTGTTTTTGTGTTTCTCCTCATCTATTCCCCATGGATCAGCTTTGGGGGAGCTGGGAGTTTTGGGAGGTATTTTGCAATTTTGTTATCTCTCTTTTTTAAAAAAAATTATTATTATTATTATTATTATTATTTTGAAAGTAGTAAAATACAGCAGAACAAAGCCAATTGAGACAGTGTAGTGAAATTGGTACAAAACTTCACAGCAGGTTACCACTATAACAGTAATACATACAATAGTATATCTCGTTTTCTTCACAATAGTTGTTCTTTCAGTCAGGTACAGCAAAATGGAAGGAAATACCAAACTTATAAAAACAGAATATTGAATAAGGCAATACCATTAGTCAGAACAAAGCAAAACAGTGATAAAGGTATTTGCCTTCTAAGAGATGGTAGAATGAAATCCCTCATATTTGCTATATTGCATACGTTGATTCTCCCAAGAGATACTCAGATTTCTGGCTCCCACTTGCTAACGGGAGGGTGCGGGGATGGATGTTTGATTCTTAGCCTGCACGCAGGAAGGCTCACAGCTGCTTACCAGAGCGGTGAGCTGGCCGCTTGTTTCCCAGTGTCCCAAGTTCCAACATTGCATGGAACTCAGGAAATGCTGATGATTCTCGGATGGTTCTCACTCTGGGGCAGCCATGGCTTGCCAGGCCCCAGTCACTTACCAGAGCAGTGAATTCCTTGTCCAGTTTTTATTGACATCTATATGGTTTCCTGGTCTATTTTTCATGTCACATATTCAGTCCTTCTCTTTTTTGACATAACCCTTCAGGAAAGACTTTTTGTTCAGAAATACTTATTGAAAAATATTTCTAGGTATTTCATTTAGTACAATCAAATAACAAATTACCTGAAATTTATCAATTTAAAAATAACTATTTTATTTTGCTCAATTTTTTGAAGGTAAGGAATTCAAGAAAGGATTGATTGAACGGTTCTCAGGTGGAAATACTTGTGCAGCTGTAGACAAGTTGAGCAGTTCTCAGGTGGAAATACTTGTGTATCTGTGGTCAGATGGTGGCAGGAGCTGGAGTCCTATAAAGATGTGACTTAGCTGGATATGTAAGACAGCTTACCTTCACAACTAGCATTTGATATCAGGTGTGCTGACTGGGATGTCAATGGGTGAACTCTGTTGTTTGGCTGTCTCAGGGTATCTTTAAATACCCTATGGGAGCTAGTTTAAATAGGGGGCGGTGACATGCTAAGAATTCCTAGCAGAAATGCATGGGATCTTCTGACCTGGACTCAGAAGTTGCATAACTTCACTTCCTCCATATTCTATTTCTCAAGTAGTCATTAGTCCACACAGATGTATCTCATCTCTTGATGAAAAAATATCAATAAAATTGTAACCACATTTTAAGCTACCACTGTCTATACTCTAGTCAGAGGTCATTTTTCTCCCACATACCTGCAAAATAGACCCATCATCTCAAGATTCCCCTCAAGCCCTTACCCACCACCATGTCTTATCCTAGTGGAACATTATGTTCAGAGATTCAGGCTGTCATCCTCTAGATCAATTCTAGGGAAGGACAGAATCCTCTGGTTCTAGCCCAGTGTGTATTGTTCTTGACATGCAGATCTGTAACATGAAGTCACACCTTATCTGCCTCACACACTCAATATAAAAAAAAAATCTGAGCTCAGTGTTAGATAACTGAAAGGCTCATTCAAAAAAAATTATAGAAGTCACTGATCTATAACATATCTGAAATATGCTGAGCACACATTGCCAGCATCTAAGTGAAGGATCCGAACTAGTCCCTGAGATTGCCTATAGATTTTGGCTTGCTTTCAGAATCTTGGTTCTATTTTCTGATTCATCTCTTCTTTGTATAAGAAATGGCCCAGCTTCCTTAGTCCACATTTGCTCAAAGCCTTCCCTCAGTTTTATACTGTGTGTACTTCAGTCCAAACTGATAAGAATTCCTATTAAAAGCTTAGAAGCTTCCTGGGTAGTGATTTAAAGTCCATTGCATTAGATAAAGTCCACACTCTCAAATCTCAGATCTGTCAGGTAGGCCTGTCTCTGCTTTGGGAAGCTGCTACAGGATCACACCCTTGTGAGTCTTGGGAGCCTTGTTTAGCAGAGGGAATCACAAAGCATGACTTGAAACACCTAGAAGGCCCTTTGTTGTCTTAAAGTGTCTCTGAAGAACCACCTGAAACAATTCTGAAGGTTTAAAAATAGCAGTCACAATGTCTTTATATTGACTGTAAAATTGAAAATTTTCTTCTTTGGGCTATCTTACTTTATCTAGGCCTTAATGATACATGGTTAAAGGAAATGAATTGACTTTGTTTTGCATTTTATGTAGAAATTTTCTTAACCAGATCCATTAGTTCATGCTTCACATTTTCTTTCTTTTTCTTTTGACTTATATATGTATTTTATTTTTAATCTCTCTTGGTGATACTGAAAAATTATCAGAAGAAGCAAATTTTCAGTAACATTTAAAATGAAAAGATGTTCTCATTTCTAAGCTTTCTTTTGTATAGTTTCTTTTCTTTGAAAATATATTATTGCTTTAATTGTACACATTTATAGGGTAGAGTGATAATTTGATACACGTATGTGATGTGTAATGATCAAAGAGTAGTAACATTTAATCTCCTTAAATATTTTTAAACTGCTGAATAATACTTAACAATTGAACCTATTTATGAGGTACACCATGGTAGTTATATATATATATATAATTTGATATATATATAGACACATATACAAACTGTGTATATAATGGTAAAATCAGGGTAATTAACATTTTCATCTTATAGTTATTTTATGTTTGGAAACTTTGAGCCCCTCTCTTCTGGTTATTCATAAAATGTATAATAGGTTATTGTGAACTAAATTTACCCTACCATGCTATAGAACACCAGAACTTACTATTTCTATTTCTTTTAGTGCTCATTATCCAATCTCTGTTTTTTCCTCCTCCCTACTCTTCCCAACTTGTACTAATCACTAGCCCACTTTTTTTTTTTTTTTTTTTGAGAAAGAGTCTCAAGCTCAGGCTGACCTGGAACTCACTATGTAGCCCAGGGTGGCCTCAAACTTACAGCAGTCCTCCTGCTCTGCCTCCAGGGATGACAGGTGTGCTCCATCATGCTGGCTTACCATCCCATAATGTTTGACTTTTTTTTTTTTGCATCCACATGTGAGAGAGAATGAACAATATTTGTCTTTCTATGTCTGACTTATGTCACTTATTATAATGTCCTCTAATTCCATCCATTTTATGCGAATGCCATGATACTGTTCTTTTTTAAAATGGGTGGATAATATTGCATCGCATAATTATACCACATTTTATTCATCTGCTCATCCAATGAAGAGCACCTACACTGATTTCATATCTTAGTTGTCCTGGATACTGCAGCATAACCTCCTCTATGTTGATGTAATTTCCTTTGACTATACTAATACACCAATAGTGAGTCAGAGTTCTTTCTTTTCCCCACATGCTTACTAGCATTTGTTGTTCTTTCTTTTTGATAGTCATTTGAAGATAAAATAGTGTCTCATTGTACTTTGTTGTTGCTGTTGTTTTCATTTTTAATATTTTTACTTCAATCCCATATTTGAATAAATATATTCTAGTTACTCTCGCTGTATAAAAATTATTCCCAAACTTAGCTACTTAAAATGATCTTTTTGTTTTGCTGATAATTTTGTGAATCAGGCATCTGGAAAGGCCTTGGAAGTCCAGCTCTCACTTGGAGCCTCTTAACACCTTTAGGCAGATATTACCCGGGGTTATGTAGTCTGGAAGTTCATTTGGGCTGGATGTGTAAGAAGTAGCAAGATTACTGAGGAAGGCAGTTGATGTTAGCTGTTTAACTGGGAGCTCAGCAGGCTTTCACCAAGTGCTTGCACACAGACTTCCCATCACGATGGTGCGATAGTCAGACTTGAAGGTGACTTACTTCTGCCATAGAATGCCTCAAGAGGAACAGACAAAGCTTATGGTCTTTTCTGACTTGGCCTTGGAAATCACATCACTTTTATTTTATTCCCCCACTGAAGTAATTATAGGTCTTTCTGATTTCCAGAGCATGAGATGTAGAACTAACCTATTGATAGGAATGTCAAGAGACTTGGGGGACCATGTCTTAAATGAACCACTTAGGTAAGCACATCAATAAATGACCTTGGTAATCTATTTATTTGCTAATTTGACTAATTCTTGAGCAAGGTCCCTCATGCCATATTGATTGTATTATTCTTATAACTGGTCCAAGCTTAGTTACTGTAACATTCCAAATTTTCCTCTAACCACAGGACTGCTGAAAAACCTGGCTGTAAAATGTTAAGCTAGGCATGTTGGCAAAAGAAAACAGATCCCTCAGCGAGGCATATCTGGTGACAAGGACAACTTTCAGAACTTTATCTTTCCATGTGGACATGTGGTTTATCCAATCTTTTTCCCTTAGTTCATTGAGAAACTGGAAGGGGCACATCTAGACTGTGTCAGCTTTTAAAAAAACTAAAATGATAAAATGATGGTGAGGTTTCAGGCAGCTCCGTGGGATTGTGCCTTGGTTTGAAGTGTAAGCACTGGTTATAAAAGTGGTTTACAAAGATAAGCAGCTAAATTAGAAAAATGAAGGTTAGATTTTCCTTGTTTGGAAAATGATTGGGGTCCACTGTAAACAAACACCTATGTAGCATATCAAGGCTGTCATTAAATCCAGAGGTGACACTTCAGACTCTCACAAAAAGAACCAGTGGCTTTCAACATGAATGGAAAAGCTTTGCAATTTTGGATCAACTGCCTGTACTTTCTCATTACGCTGGTTGGCAACACTGTTGCTTAGATTGGCATATCGCCTTCACATAGAGGACAGAGCTAAAGAACAGGCAGAGTATTAAATTGTTAAGTTAATGTGATATCAAGAAGGAATTCAAAGTGCTGAAAATTATTTTGCTTAAGACAAAGATTAAAAGAATCAGGGTCTCTTCATCATTAATCTTCTCATACTCTTATCTCTATCCAGGCTAGTCTAGGCCTTTCCTGGTGGTCTGTTGACTTTTCCCTCCTCTGCTTGCTGGCTGCCTTCCCAATCATCTGCATTGGAATACTGCATCTTTTAGTTTTTCCCCACGTTGTTAAATTTTCTATAGAAAGCTCCCTTACCTTCTCAGTTAACTAAAACCCTGTTTATTTGGAACATACTGTCTTCCTCAAACCTAACTGGAGCGGGAGGTGGTCCAGTCCTCCTTTTCCCTGACTCTGGGCCCTGAAGACCAAGCCTGGTTTCTCCGGACTCTCCTCCTTGATTTTACTAGGATATTGGCAGGCACCCTTAATTCCTTCTTCTTCAGGCTCTGTAGTCTCTTGACTACCAATGCAGGAAGTTCTGTATTTACATTCTTCACAGTCTTTCAGTATTGTTCCTGCCTTCTCAGGATCAGTTTTCTCTGTTTAACCCATGCCCATAATCTCCAGTCTTTTCTATCTCTCCACTTTATCTCCAATTTTTCCTCTTTCAATGCATCTACTTTTTCATTAGTTTTTATCTTAGTCAATAGTATATCCATCTATGAGTGATGCTGTCTCCAAAATATTTCTTATTTAATCTCAGTCACTCAATCAGTGCCATCATCTTAGGTTGGACATCATCTTATCTAATATGCACTTGGGAATTCTTACCTGATTTCATTATTTTGGGAGTGTTTGCATCACAAACTCACTCTTTGAAGTGAAGCCATAATGATCTTACTACTGCACATGTTGTTTATACTGATGCACCTGTTGTTTTCTCATATTTCACTCTTTGTTCTTTGCTTTTTTGAAGGATTAGATTCATTAAACTTACCAATATTCTGGTTTCATATCCCATTTGTTCTTCCTGGTTTAGTGGAAGAGTTCTCTACTGCTTTCAAACAGCATAGGTAAACGCTCTTTCATGCTGCCTATGCACAGACTTGATATTCCCAGTATCTGGAATTGTTCCATCTTCTTTCCAGGGAGTCAAAATCTTTTCTAAGACATAGTTTAAATGTTAAATCGTGTTGAGGTCTTCCTTTGTTAGGTTTTCCTGTCATAGCACATGCATAATAAAATGAAATAAACAATATTTATTGAGAAGTTACTTGACAAAGCATTTGGTCAAGTTTTTAAAAATCATTGTTTCATTTAATTCTCATAATAGTTTGCACAGTAATTATTATTATCTAATTTTGCAGATGAAGATGGCTTTTAGAGATAATGTGTAATTTTTGAGAATACCAGTTTATTGAGGGTAGATTTTATATCAAATCCACTGCATGATCTTGGTACCTGTCTCACTGGCTAACAATATAAGAACTCAATATTCATTAAAGTAAAAAGAATAAAAAGGTATTTCATTATAGTATGAGTAACAAAGAGACACTCGGTCACAAAAATTCTCTGAATAATAGGGAAGATTGAAACGTGGAACAGGAAATAAGTAGAGGCAGAGGGGAAGAAATGTTTTTCCAAAAAAAGCAAATCCAATGCTTAAGCCTCTAATATTTTTATGTCAGTAGCTGTGATAATGCAGTATTCCCTTCTCTATCTAGAGGGCACATGTTCCAAGATCCCCAGTGGATGTCTGAAACTAAGGATTGTACCAAGCCTACCTAAATGATTTTTCCTGTACTGACACACTTATGATAAAGTTTCATTTGTCCTTTAGATACAATAAGAAACTAACAACAACAATAACATAGAATAATTACAAATGACAAACTATAATAAATCTTCCAGCATTATTGTCTTATGTATTGGACTATTAAATAAAATAAAAATTACCTGAACATGGACATTGCAATGCCATGATAGTCAATCTGACATTGAGATGGGAACTAAGTGACTAATAAGTAGCATATACAGAGTAGGCAAAGGGACAATTCATATCGTAGGAACTAAACCACATACTTCATCACACTACTCAGAATGGCATGCAATTTAAAGCATATCTGTTTCTGTTATTTTTCCATTTAATATTCTCAGACTAGAGAGTACTAAAATTGCTAAAAGCAAAATCACAGATGGATAAGACTACTGTATGTAGACATAAATATAAACAGAAAAAGATTTCTCTTTGCATCTAATATTAGTGGATAGTGTCATAGTGTACCAAATGAGAACTGAGTAAAGTCAATGAATAAGACACTCTATATTTTCCTAGCTGTCATAATTTCTTAGTATATTAAAAGACAAACATATGCTTTGGGGTTTTGTTTCTATAGTGTATCTTACCACATTCTGACTATTTTATAATTCATCCAAATCCTTTGAAGTATTATAGGTAGTAAAGTTGATTATAATGTATTTTGAGAAATTGAGAATTTAGAAATTTCAAAGTTCTTTAAGTCTTCAATATTTTCTTAATATTTATTTACTATTGTTTACTTAAATAATATTTGAGATTTATGTAAGTTTACATGACTTTCAATTGTAACACTACAAAGTTCCAGGTTGACAACACTGGAAACTTAAACTATGAAAATATTAAAACACAAGTTTTAATATTTTTTTTTAATAAAGAAGAAAGGCAACAGAAACATGAAACTGGAAAACAAAGGATATTTGTTATGCAAAACAACTGTTGTATTTTTAAAATATGGCCTCTGTAATAGGACAAGAACTTCTAGAATTTTTGTGTGAGGTTTTGAGATCATTCTAGTCTAAACCTCCTGTTATAATGCAAGCTAAGTAAAGCACAGAGGAGGAATAGTGAATCACAGTCATAAACAAAGTAAGTTAGAGCCAGTTAGATCAATACATCTTTGATTTCTCCATCACCATCATTATAAAATAAATGAGCATCCCCTTATCATTGGAGGAACAAAGTCATTCAGCTGATGACATCAGAGCATTGCCAGCTAGTGTGGTTTCTTAAGAAGAGAGGGTGTCACTCAGACTGTGTCTTAGTCACCTTCCCTGCCGTGGGTCCCAGGGGCCTAACACTATGCCAGAGTTATAGGCATAAAATGTACTAAATAATCCCAAATTATAGTTTGAGCTTTTAACATGAGGAGTTACAAGAAACATAACCTAGAAAGAGGCAATTAGGAAGGATGTGCTTATCTTAGCTTTTCCCAGATTGTATATAACCTTGCCTTTTAGTATAAAACTGCCAGAGCCAGTAATACTTTGGTTTATTTTTGGGGGGAAGGGAGGGCGGATATTCAGACAAGTCAATTAAGGAAGAAATTCTTGCTTAAGAATTATCTTTATGGCTCATAATTATAAACTGTTCTATATTTTCTATTTATGAAATAAAATTATTATTCCTGGACTACTCACTCCTTTTCATACTTGAGTCTTAGGTTTTCCTCAAAAGGACAGGATCTGCTTTTACTCAGACTGGTTTTGAAGATTTCCAGAACCAGGGTCCTTGCCTTTCTCCCACTAGTACTTATCCAAGGCTGAGGTATCCGGCTCAGGGCCTTTTTAGAGAAGGCTCTTTGATTTGTTCTGCATCTGGCCAGCCTCCAGCTTTGCTGTATGATGATTAAGTATGCTTTTACCAAAAAAGTTCAGAAAAGCTTAAATTATCCTTAAAAAACAGAAGGTATGATCCTACTCTATAAACAATACGAAGCCCAGATAATGACCTATTTTTCCTTCCTAGAAATAGACAGAGAGAACTGTTTCAGAGAGACCAATCGACAGTGACAGGGAAGTGGCTCGCATCTCAAACACAGGAGTGCAATAGCTGTTATAATGCTTTCAGCAGGTACCACCATGCACTCCTGGAGCGCATGCCATTTCCTGCCCTGTCTTCTGGCCTTTTCCAGTGTCCAGATATTTATTTTAATTTGCACTATGCCAAATGCATGGCCTTATGCTTGACTTATAAATATTTTTTGTGGCCTCATTTGCCACTTTTTTTTGAACAAGTACAAGGATTCTGAAAACATCCAGAAAGATGATTATAGTTAAAGAGTAAAATAAAATTCATGTGCAAAGTGGAGGAGTAGGAAAAAGAGTATTTGACTGTAGGAGAGATAAAACTAAGTTCCTGCGTGTCTTTAAAGTATGTAGTACGTTATTTCATGGAGTAAACTGCAAGCTATTATCTTACTTGCTTATGACAGATTGTCCCACATTTTAGGTATTTTCTTAAAGTGGAAAGAACCACAAACTAAATTCTTCAAAAAACTCTTTTACAATATAGCTAAGCTTACTATGAAAGACTATCAATTTTCTCTTTTTAAATTTATTAACACATTAATTGTAAAAATGAATGATTTCAACTATGTCTTTTCCACACATGCATATATTTTACCTAAAAATCAAATTCTGATATTTCTCTAGTTTGTCAAAATCAGATGTTTTGTTTTGTTTTTTTTAAATCCCCAACTTGGCTCAACTCTTACATTCAAGCTTTTTTTTTTTTATTTGTATGATTCTGATATTCTGAACCCCAGCAGTGAGGAATACCTTCCCAGTCCTGAATGAACACCTAGCTTTGGTTTCTATTAAGCTACCCAGCCAGACCCAGGTAGGCAAAAACAGAGTTTGTAACTGAAACTCATTTGATTCATTTGCTGTTATTTACTGATATTTGATTCCTCATCAGAATTAGCCGAGTAAGATTTAATGTGTATTTATTTACTGATCTACTTGTATCAGCTACCAAGTTATATAAAATTAATCATATATATATATGTATATATATATGCATATATATATATATATATATATATATATATGTATATATATTTCTGTTCTTTTGAATTTCAGGTCTATTTTGGAATACAGATACAAAAATAGCAATTTTATATCTCTAAGTGATGGGAAAGGGAAAGAACAGTGTGCTATGCATTTACTAAGACAGGATCATAATACAGCTGTGAACATCAAGGAGATTTTCTAGAAAATAATAAGCTGAGACTCAAAAGATAAGCTTGAATTAGACAAGGGTAACTAGGAGAAGAGTATTTCAAAAGGGAAAAATAGCTTAAGTAAAAGTGTGGAGGAAAAAGGGCATGAAGGAGAGGAATTCAATAGCAGTGATTGTAGAGTGTGTGTGGCCCAGAGGAGACAGTGGAGTTGGGAGCTGGTTTAGGAAACAGAGTAAGCAGAGGCTGGAGAAGGATTTTGAAACAAACGATCAGATCAACACGCACTTTACCTTAAATGATTCTAGAAAGCTTCTGGAAGAGTGGCTTGGTCAAATTTCTGTTTGTGAAAGTATCACACTGGTTACAGAAATGAGAATGGACTAATGTGGTACAGTTAAAAGGCTTCTACTTCAGGTAGGAGGATACAAAAGCCTGTGGTTTAGTACCATTGATTCTGCAGTGAAGTGAGTGGGCAGGAGAGAGTTAGGAGGCGAATCAACTGATGGCTTTGGTGTTTGAGGAGTCGGATGGCGTGAGACAGTGGAAGGAAGCATGAATGATACCTCTGTTTCAGATAAACGTGTTGGCTTCTAAGTCAGGAAAGGAAAAACACTGGCTTCTCCTAGTTCACTGCGATCAGCCATAATTTAACAATTTTTCTTTTTCTCTTCTTAATTCGGTCTTGCTTCTTTGTCCAGATTCCCTGTTTTTTTGCAAGTTGTAGCTGCGCTTGCCTGAAATAGATCCTGGTGCTTTCCCATTTTTTTTTTTTTTAAGAAATGTTTTAACTTTTCTCAAATGGAAAACGTTGCCTCATACTCTTCATGCCTTTGAGTTTACTGCTGTCCGTAAGGAATGCACTCTGCCCCTTACTTTCCAGGCAGAGTTACTCAGTCTATTTAGAAGCAGATTAGTTGTGACCTCCTCGGTGAAGGCATTCCCACTCTTACAAGACGGGGACTGGCACTTGTCACACCTGTTCTTCAACATCAATTTGTTCATCTTTCTATAACAAGGCTCACTACTTGTTCCATTATCTGTCTCCTTTCCGCCTTGCAACTACACCATTGCTTCACCTAGATTACTACTAGCTACTTCACGGGAGGAATTCAATCTATTTTATTTTATTACCATAAAGAGATGGATTTGTACATATTAAGTATCCAGTAAGAATTTCACAAAAATATTAATGGACAATGCATTAATTCATCTCCCTTAATTTTATTCATTAGCTTGTTTACCAATACATATTTCATTCTTTCAGAGTAACTATCCTTTTATGTGAATAATCAAGTGAACGCGATGGAGCACATGAGTTCGTGAGTTCATTATGAAATACTAAGTTCCTTCCTTATGAACAAACTAGTGATCCATAAGAACAAACTATTTAAAATGCCAACAAGGTTAATTCTGTAATATAATGCAGAATATTGCAGAAACATGGGGTTAGTTGTAGACAAATTGCTTAAATCTTTCTAACTCTAATTATTTAAACCTTTCTAAGCTTTTCTAAGTCAGATATAAGACTGTAGTAATCTGAAGTCTTATGGCAATATAAGACTGCCATTAATTTGTTGCAAGAATTTAAAGGTACATTTAAAATGCTAAACCTAATACCAGGAACACAGTAACAGTATAACAATTAATGCCATATATATATATATAATTTTTTTGCACCAGAAATCAAACTCATGATCTCATGCTGGCCAGGCAGGCACTTATACTGCTAAGGTAAACCACTGGCCCCAATGCCACCTATTCTTAATCCCTGCTTTCTCCATATTTAAAATTAATGCATGCTTATTATTTCTGATTTTTTTTCAACTTTGTTTTAACACAGTGGTGCTTGAGTGTGTGTGTGTGTGTGTCTGTGTATACTCATGCATGTGTACATCCTGTTGGTAATCCACTTTAAAAGAAATGAATGAATATTAAATATATTATCATTGGCTAGGAAAGCACTTAAGATTTGTATGCTCGCCTTTGGTAATAACCTTGTGAAATCTCTTGTTTTGCTATTTGTCATCTAATTTTTGCTTATGTATTTCTCCTTTCTTAGTAAGAGCCATATCTTCTATTTCTTTGTATGTCTATAGTCCCAAGTATCATGTACTTATTAGGCATTCAGTAAACATCTGAATGACTCTAGCCTTGCTCTTTTGACCTGGAAATATGGGAGAAGCTGTTTAATCTCTCTAGTTATGTCTACAAACAGCCATGAACCCTAAAGAGAGAGTAAGAGGTCATGAATGATCATTTCCCATTAGGGCAGAAAGCTTTGCATATCCTTTTATCTTCTCTGAAGTTATAGGGAGTTCTCCATGTTTCAGGACTCAGAATGATATTTTTTTTTTATGGAATTCAGAGAAGATGAGGGATCACTCAGTGTTCTACACAAATCTCCATAGCTACAGTAGTCAGAGATCAAGCATCTGTACTCAGAAATGACAAAGTGCTTTAGTGAAGCACATGCTTCAAGTCACTGGGTTATAGTTTCTAATTATGCAATCCCCAAACTCTGATGAGCACCAGCTCTAAAAGGACATTGGATATCCCTTTTCTCTTTCCCTCCCTCCCTCCCTGTCTCCTTCCCTTCTTCCTTCCTTCCTTCCTTCCTTCCTTCCTTCCTTCCTTTCTTCCTTCCTTTCTTCCTTCTCTTTCTTCTTCCCCTTCCTTTCTCTTCCTCTCATTTTGTAGCTTTCCCTTTTTCTGTTTAAGAATGTTTTTGCTGTTTTTTAAAATGATGTCTGCATATTACTAAAAAGCTGCAGCTGTTAGTTAAAGTATATTTTTTTCTCTTTTATATTGCCTTGATGATTTTTATTTGATCCTTTTGGTGCTTCCTGCATGCAAACGTGGAGACATTTCTAACAGACAGGGTGTCCAGGCTAGCTTCAGGGCCTTCTCAGCATTGCCTGTGTTGAGTCTTCAGGGCTCTGTGGCCCTCTGGAGAGCTGCATGGTAAGGCCTTGTTATAGCAAGATTGCTTCTTTTCTTCAGGGGAAAAAACCTGTTCAGTGTGAGATGCTAAGGCCCTGACACATTTGATTGCACTGCTGGTCTCACTCTTCCTCCCTCTGCGTATCACGTGTGCTCCTAACCTGTGTGCTGATAAGAACTTCCTGGGTTGAGCACAGGTTGTCCTATCATTGTGTATGAGTGGAATGTGGGCTCTTGCTGATTGAATTGTTAAGTCTGGAAAAAGTTACTTTTAGAAAAGCACTCAGAATTGTGTGTTCCTGTGCAATTTTTGCTTCTCTTTTCCTTTTAAAGTCTACACACATACCCTAACTCAGAGAAACAACTTTCAAGTTCAATTGCACAAAATGTCCATTGAATTTTGGGTCTGAAAATATTTTTCATCTTTACTTTTTATTGTTTTTTCCTTTTTATTGGTTATACAGAGTAATGTCCTTCATTTTGGCAGAGTCATAAATGCATATAATATATTTTGATCATTTTCATGCTCCATCACCTCCTTCCTCTTACTTTCACTTGGGTGCTGTTCACTGTGTATACTTTTGCTTATATCCATCCCCCTTATTACCTGTCCTTTTACCCTCTACCTTCCCATTTGTTCCCTTCTTCTTGTATAACAATAATCTCCTTTCTATTTTCTTGTCATATTTTTTTTCAGATTCCACATATTAGAACAAGCAATATTTGTCTCTCTGAGTTTGACTCCAGATCCACCCATTTACCTGAAAATGACAGAATTTTATTTTTCCTTGTGGCTGAATAATTCTCCATTGTGTCTATAGCCCATATTTCCTTTATCCACTTATCTGTTGATGGACACCTAGGCTGGTTTCATATCTTGGTTATGGAGAGTTTTGTCATAATAAGCATGAGTATGCAGATATCCATACAATATGCTAAGTTCAGTTGATTCAGTTATATACCAAGAAGTGGTACAGCTAGATCAAATGATAACTCTACTTTTTTTTTTCTAAGGAACCTCCACACTTATTTGAATAGTGGCTGTACTATTTTACATTCCCACTAGTAGGGTAAAAGTGTGCCTTTTCTTCTACATCCTTATCAGCAGTTTTATTTTTGGTATTCTTGATGAGAGCCATTCTAACTGGGGTGAGAAGGAATCTCAATGTACTTTTTATTTGCAATTCCCTAAAGGTTACAGATGTTGAGTGTTTTTCATATATTTATTGGCCATTTGTATATGAGAAGCATCCCTTCAGTAGATTTTTCCATCTGTTGATTGTGGTGTTTGATTTTTTGTTGCTAAGTTTTCAATAAAATTATCTCCTAGACACTCTTATAGTCTAGACATTAACTCTGTGTCAGAAAAGTAGCTGACAATTCTCAATACCAAAAAAAGAAAAAAGAAAAAGAAAATAAAACAAAGGTAGCTGTCTTTCCATTCTGCAGACTGTTGGCTGTGAGCTATTTCTGTGTCATTGCTGTGTAGAAATGTTTAGATTTGATGTAATCTCACTTGGTTTTTTTGTTTGTTTTGTTTTCGCTTTTTGTACTGGGAATCAAACTCATGGCCTTGTGCCTGCCAGGCAGGCACTGCACCACTGAGCTATGTTCTCGGCCCTTAGTCTCATTTGTTGATTCTTGTTATTATTTCCCTTGGCATTGGAGTCCTATTCAGGAAGCCTCTGCCTGCAACTATGGCTTCAAATATTTCCCTTGTGTTTTATTTTAGTAGTTTCAAAATTTCAGGACTTAAGTCTAAGTCTTTGATCCATTTTGAATTGATTGGGGGAGGGAGGGTGCAGGGTGACGGAGAGGGCTCTGGCTGGCTTCAGTCTCTACACATGGATATCCAGCTTGCCCAGCACCAGTTGTTAAAGAGGCTGTCTTTTCTCCAGTGTATGTTTTGGTTCTTTTGTCCAGAATCAGATGGTTGTAGTTGCGTGGGTTTGTTTCTGTGTCCTCTGTTCTATTGGTCTACATATCTATTTCTGTGCCAGTATCATGTTGTTTTTGTTACTATGGTTTTGTAATACAATTATAAATTATTTTGATGCCTCCATCATTGCTCTTTTTGCTTAGCATTTCTCTTTGTCTCTGTCTCTGTCTCTCTCTCTCTCTTTCTTCCATCTGTTTCTTGTGATGTTAAAAATCAAAAGAATCAAACTCAGAGCCTCATGCATTCTAGGTAAATGCTCTACCATTGAGCTACCACCCCAGCCTTTAGTTTGTTTAGCTTTGAAAGTTAGATTTGATAGTTAGATTAGAATATGTTTACTTGAGAATAGTATTGCAACCACTACCAATATTACTAGTATTGTTTCATAGCATCTAATGAAAAGGCATTAAAGCCTATAAGGTGCAAAATGGGGCAAGAATATTTTGCAAACCATTAACTGTAAAGCATTAATGCTTCAAGAGCTTTTCATTTTCTAAAAAAGACATGTATAACAGGTATTTTTAAAAGTAAGTCACCTATTTTATAGATTAAAACAATGATATTTGGAAATATTCCTGGATTTTACATGGGTCAATGGTAAACGAAGACTAGAAACTCAGGAATTTATTTCCTCATCATATGCTTAACCAATTGGAGACATTCTGTCTCCAGACAATATTTTCTTTTTAATAGCTATAAAGTGAATGAACTCAGGACAGTCTAGTGTCCTGCTGCGATTGATATGAAAAACGGCAGGGGAAGAAAAGATTCCTCATTAATGGATTTATAGTCTAGTGATAGGGTTAGGGAGTGGAAAGGTCATTTTGAAAAGTAAAGTGAAATATAGAGCATGCGGGAAAATTATCTTGTTATCTGACTCAGAGACATGAGGCTGCATGTTATCCTCTGTTCGTTTATTTTTTCTTTTAGTTTTCCTTTTATTTTTAGATAAATGTGAGTCAGACAAATGACACAAGAGTAATTTTTAGAAACTCTTTCTTTGAAGCTTTTGAGAGCAGAGTTTTGGTCTTTTTTGTATGTTGACTGGAGGTGCCTGAGTTGTAAAGGAAAAAATCTAGAAGTAAGGAATTGGATCAGAATTTGGAGCTAGGTCAATAACGACAAATAAAATATCCTTTATAAATTTATCTCTCATTAAATATATTCAAGTCACAATTAGACAAAATTTAAAACTTAAAAACAATTTTAAAATATCAGTCAGAGTTCTATCCAGATTGAGAGAGAGACAGACAGACAGAGACAGAGAGACACAGAGAGAGGGACAGAGACAGAGACAGAAACAGAGATAGGAACAGAAACAGAGATAGAAAAGTATTATAACCAAAAGAACTTTTTAGTTCTTTAAGCACCATGGCATTGGAAGGTAACTATTTTGGTGATCCTGTGCTTGGTGGTGAATTCTTTTTATTTAAATGACTTCATTTGATTTTCAACAAATACTTGACCAAGTGTGTGTGTGTGTGTGTGTGTGGGTGTGTGTTTAATCAGATGAATCATTAGGTGCTGAGAGTCTAAATATGTTGTCCAAAGTTCTAGATTTAGATTCAGTTTTGTTCAGCTCCATCTTTCTACTTTTCTCCCCACTCTGAAGCTTACCTGAGATGCTCCTGGGTTTGTAGTGTTGGGATGATGATGAGTTCAGCAGATGGCATCCCACTGAATGCACATGCCGACACACACTTATGGGTGGGCTTTGGCTTGTGACTTACGTACCAGGCACAAAGGCAGGGAAAAAGGGAACGAACAGATGTGCTGGGGATGGGATGGAGCAAGTTGGCCAGGATATGATGGAGGAGGACAAAGCCAAGTGAGCTGAGTCTTCCTTGTTGACAGTAGGTACAGTAACTGTGTAAGTGGAGGGAAAGTGCTGCACAGTATGGCTTGAAATGGTAAAATGGAAGGTGTGTTTGTTGGATTACCAGCTAAATTACAGGATACTCAAAACTGAACTTCAAAGAAGTAAAAACTAATTGTTAGTGTAAGCGCATACATCCTATATAAGACTTGAAATACTTGTAATAATCTATTATTTGTTATGTGTTGAAATTCAAATTTAAATGAACACTTGGTAATTGAATTTGCTGTATCTGGCCATACCATGCATTTTGTACTGTTAGAACATGGTACACAAAGTTGAGAAATACAGGAGGCAACTGAGATGGGGAGGTTTGTGCACAGAGAACAAAGTCTTTGTCATATGCTGGATACATAGACATGGTGGCCCATGCCTATTATCACAGTATTCTGGGAGATAAAGACAGGAGCATTACAAGTTTGAGCCCTTAGGTTTGGGCTACTTAATGATTCAGTGAGCTCCTGTCTTAAAATAATATATTAAAAAAATGGCTGGGGATGTAGCTTGGGGTGAAGACCCTGAGTCCAATGCCTGATACAATACACAAAGAAACAAACACTTGATAAAGTGAATATCTGTTTTTACTATTGTTGGAATAATTTGTGCCATTTACCCATTAAAAACCTTGGGCAATTTAAATAAAGTATTGTCTCTAACAAAAGACCATTTTTGTTCAGTTATGTAGTAAAATGATTTACAGCAAACTTTTAAATAAACTACTAATGTCTGATATTTTACATAAATGAAATACATAAAAAAGAAATGCTTGAAGAAGAGAGGGTAAAGTTAAATAAAAACAGCAAGATCAAAATCAGACACCTTTATATCATATATATGGTATATATGTGTTCTTGTTTAATTTTTTAAGAGGAGAAAAAAGACAGATGAAATAGTCTTATCCTTGCACAAGTCCTGTCTAAACTAAATTGGAGATATTCTGTTGTGACTCAGTGGCATGGAATTCTTCCCAGAGTCACAGAAGAAGGCATTATGCGGGGATAACTGGGAACCACTCTGAGGATGGCAGGTAGCATTTTTACATTTATTTAAAATTTAAGGGTAAGAGATTGTTTAAAAAGACACTTTGTTACTGTATTTCTCTTTGGTGGTGTCCAATGAATCTGTGACAATAGACAGTGCAGCACATCTCCAGCACTTGTGATATTGGTTGAACAAAGGCATTTAGAAACATTTAAATGTAATACATGGAAAATAAAATGGCTTGTGAGAGCAGTGACTACAGACCCATTCAGATTTTTCTCTCCCTTCTCATTAAATATGTGACTGTGGCTTTTGTTTACTTTTCTTCTTGCTCCAGAAAGGATTTAAGGCCGCTCATAAATATGTGCAAGACCTATCACTCCTACACATGTGGTCACTCAAGCATTTTGATGATTGTACATTTTAAAGCTAAATGCAAAGACTAATTTATGATGTGTGTGTGTGTGTGTGCACGTGCTTCTGGGGAAAGTTATAATCATTACATCTTACCATCACTATTATTGCATTGTATCTAATAAAAAATGGCAGTATACCATACAGGAATCGTAGTATAGCAAGTATATTCTGGAAAGTATTAGATATAAAATTTCTATTTGACTTAGAGAATTTGTCCATTTTTACTTAATTAGCTATTTCACTGTCTTCTGGTTAAATTTGTCTTCACAAGTGGTTAGGGAAAGGCACAATCTAACTGTAGTAAATGCAGTCTGAGTCAAATCATTGACACTTTCATAGAAAGAGCAGATAGATAACTGAATAGGTGTTGGTGATAATGAAGGATTTTGATTCATTATGTTTTCTTGGGTTATTTTTACTTTAGTAACCACTATATTCTTGCTTAAAAATAAAGGGTTATTAATAATCAAGGATAGAAGTTGAGAAAAAGTAAGTTAATTTTAAAATCATAGTCTGTTGAAAATCATGCCTTGCCTGGAAAAAGATTTTAAACACCAGCAGGAATGGTTTAGAGGTTAGGAAAATGTATCTTCCACAAAGAGAATGGAACATATCAGAATGGCTCGTCTCCTCAGTGTTGATTTGGATGACTTGGCAGTCATCTTGTCAAATGAGCCAAGGTTTTTCTAAATGATAAAATTAGGTTCCAGGTGAACTTAACAGGCTGGATAAGTGGCTGAATCATATAACATGAATTTTAATAGGAATAAATAATAAATACATACCATTTAAGCTAAGCTCACAAAACCAACTTGGGGAATAATTTGCCTTAAAATGATGGAAAACAATGGTCTAGAGCTTTTAGGTAATAGTAAATCCAACATAGGTCAACAAAGTACTAGGATTGCTATTAATAAAATAAGGACTCTCAATAAACTTTAGAGCAAAGGTAGTGGGCTGAGGAAGATGTGAAAACTGATCTACATTCCATTGTGCAATCCGTGGTCAAAAAATGGTTTTTAATCCTAGTTGAAATCTCACAACTCAAGAGCTTGTTTCTGTGGTCGCTGGGAATATATAAAACCATATCCAAAAGAAAAGATCACCCTATAGGAGTACAAAATATTTTATGTGGAAGAAAGAGCTAGTTGTTAAAGGATGGTTACTTATATTAAATATATATGTAAGGTCCAATAGATAGATGTTTCCATATAAGGACAGAGTTATATACGATCTGCCATAGGATATCAGTGCCTCTCACCTGTTGGAGAAGCTAGATGATTAAAGAGATGATTTACACATTGACTACAAAAATGTGACCTTTGTAAATCTGCTAGAGTGTTTACATGCTTTCTGGAATACATATCTTCTAAAAGTTATTTTAAGAAATTTAGTGATATTAAGAAATAAAGAGAAAATCCCAACAAACTAACCTTTGCTATCATGTAGACAAAACAACTGTTTGATTTGACTGAAAATATTAATTCTGATGCTATAAATCTAGAGTATGTAGATTGTTTTGTGTTTATTAGGTCATCTTGACTATATATGTCTTTTCAATATAACATTTATCATAAAAAGGCAAAACGAGTTTAAAAATACACATAAAACTCTGATTACAGCAATTTTGGGGGCTGGGAAGTAATTCAGTTGTAGAATGTTTTCTTAGCATGCATGAGGCCTAGGGTTCAATCCCTATAACCACCCCCAAACAGTCAGCCTAAGAATGCTAAGAGATATATTTTCTGTAAAACTCCACTACAATCACAAATTGTGTGTGTTTTGCCCTTATGTACCATTTTTCTTTCCCAGTCTTTTAACATGCAGTGAAAAATCTCTAGATAACAAATACTTATCAAACCCAAGCAATGATTCTATTGTCTCCAGAAATATTTGATATTTCAAATTCTCACATAACAAGGCAATTCCTTGGAGTTTGCTTTGATAAGATTAATTAAATCATTTCTTCGATTCCTTTTTCTTCCTATTAGCACCCCTTGTATTTCATTTTTGCTAGCTACCAGCCAGTTCTTCTTTCTTTCTTTCTTTCTTTCTTTCTTTCTTTCTTTCTTTCTTTCTTTCTTTCTTTCTTTCTTTTTCTTCTTCTTTCTTGTTCCCACTACAAAATGACTCTATGCTGCAAGATAATTATACAAAAAGTGAATTGCTCCAAAAGTTACATAAAGCCAACTATGTCAGCAATGGAAAGAACTAGTACATTTTGTTTTGAAAATAAAAAAGTCCTAGATCTGGCAGTTTGTCTACTTAACCCCCAAATACTCTCGTCTGTAGAATTCTAAATGGAAAATTCGCCTTTTCTTTCTCATTTATTCCTACAAGGCATATTCTTAAGGGAATCTTTAAATGACATCTTTTAAATGTACTGCAGAATGCTAAAGTATAGAAAAATATATTTACTGGCTTATTAAAGGGTTAGATTGATTGTTAGGACACTATATATATATGTATATATATATATACATATATATATATAAAACTTTTTATAACAAGGAGTCAAAATCATACAGAGTAGCTGTTTGTTTGTTTGTTGATCTACCACTATTCTATTCCCAGACTTTTAAATTTTATTTTGAGACAGGGTCTCTCTAAGTTACCCAGGTTGGCCCTGAGCTTGTAAACCTCTTGCCTCAATTTCCTGAGTATCTAGGATTAAAGGTTTTACCACTGCAACGGCTAAGAGTTTTGATATATTTCTTAGTTAAAATCTCTCAGTACTAAATATTCTTGGTGTCTTTCTTTTCTTTCTCAGAATCTTAATATTATTACAAGGTACATTTAGTTCTAAAATGTAGAGATCAGCTGCAAAAGTTCAAAGCAGACTTGTCTAGCCAGGGTTGTCTCAAATTGTTGTTTAGAAAATGAATATTTAGACCAAAATACAGACAACTCATAGCCTCCCTTGCCTTATTTTCTCAGTATGCAAATGAGTTCAATTTACTGTTTCCCAGGCAAAATAGCTAGTAAGAGCTACCTGCGGGCACTCTACACTCACTTCTACCTTATGATGGAAACTTTCAGAAGCAGGGCAAATTATATAAAGGGCAGATAATCATGTTAAAAGAACTTAGAGCTTTAGTTCTCTGGGAAACTGAAACAGAGGCTGTTCTCTTATCTTGTGTTCAACAAACTCCTATACATTAAGGACTTGCTCTAAGATATTTCAATGTAAACTGTATTGTCTAATATATGAACAAAATGGTACACTAAAAACATGAATTTGTTGAAAAATAATCCTGCTCAAACATGAGGATTTGTGATTACATATCATTTTAATAGAGCAACATCTAAGTAAAATGACTTAATTCATGAAAAAGCTTAGAGCCTATAGGTTGCAAAGGATTAAGTTCTATCCTAATTACTTTCTCAGAAAAACCAGTGGAAAGTTAGATGTATCTTGTCAAACAATAAATATATCACACTAAACAAAATTTAAACTAGAGAAAAACCAACCTCTTTCTTTGTCCTTTTCAAAGGAGGAGTGGAT
Source organism: Hydrochoerus hydrochaeris (assembly GCA_004027455.1). NCBI lineage: Eukaryota > Metazoa > Chordata > Mammalia > Rodentia > Hydrochaeridae > Hydrochoerus > Hydrochoerus hydrochaeris. The sequence goes on from PVLA01001246.1 coordinate 250,659, forward strand.
TAGACCTTTTAAGAAAAAGATCAAGAACATTCTATGGGAAATTCTGGAAAAAAAACCGATTTGGACTGAAATCAAAATGTTATGAATAGTACTTTCTAAGTAATGACACATATCAGCAGCATTTGTAACCATAAGAACAATGTGATAAATTTTAATCACTAGGGACTCCAGCTCTGTGGGAAGTGCTTACTATACAGACATCATTTATAGGTTTCCAGTTATGACCTATGTCTAAAAGACATTTTAATGATAACTAGAGAAAGCAGATAGATTGTCTTCCTTGAGTGTTGAAGTTCCTGTTTGTTGTCATCTTTAGCTCTATTAAGGAGCCCAGGCTTTCAAAGGTACCCTGCAGTCTAGCCATCAGGCTGCAAGACTGAAGGGAAGAGACTAAGATAAAATATGCCAGAAATGTACACTCCTCAAGGTTTTCTGTGGGAGTCTGACCAAAATAAAGCAATATTAATAAATATAAATTCTGGAACACTATTATCAACAGAAATAGGGTCCTGAAATGTACCCTTGAAATTCTTCTAGTTTCCCCAGGCAGGTCAATTATTTCAATGTAACTGTGCAAAATGTTAGACCGCCCTATGGGGACAATTGTTTTAAATTATATTAAAGACTCAAAGGCTCTAATAGGCATGTTAGAGGAAGGAGTTTAATTTGTTGGTTGCTCTAAATCTTTGAGCTCAAGCAGAGTCCTTTGACCCTCTGACCTTGAAAACATTTTGGAGGAAAAAAGTAGTTTCAAAGTATCTGAACACTAAAAAGCATGTAATTGGTCAATTTGCTTTTTATTGTTTTTCTTGTTTTTGCTGTATTTTTAGAGAGAAAAGAAGTTCAGTTAATGCAAAAGCCTTTTAAAAATATGGAAGCAACAGAGAAGGCATAAGTCATAAAGAATTATTGCATTCTTCCATATTTCATCCCTATAATTTGAAAAACAACCCTTGTAATACATCTCAAAGTCAAAGAAAATTTCCTGGTGCAAGGTTTCTCAGGTGATGAGTCTTTGCAGGATTTGAATCATTAGTTTCTCTTGACTTCCATGTCACTGGCACCCTGAAGCACCAGGATTCATGTTCTGTGTTATTTGTTACTTCAGACCATAAGGCTAGTGCCAGCTGTTTGATGATCTGATGAACAATCATGGCTCAATTTGTCCAACAGCTGCACTAAGAAAACACAGCCCTTCATTAGCATGGCTGAGCTGTAAGCACCATTGGTAACTCACCTCCAAATTAACAGGCTCGAATTAACTGAGGAAGTCATAGGCTTTTGTCATTTAAATGAACTTAATAAATCTAGACCTTTGCCCATCTCTCCATCCCACCAATAAACAGTTCAATGACTTGCCTACTCTTCCAACCCAGATCTCCATAATCAGTATTTGTTTTGTTTTATGCTAGAAATATGTACTATGTTTAGTTTATGTCATTTTGCTTTTCTTATTTAATTCTTCTTTGATTTTCACTTCTTGATGAAGGAATTCTAACACAGTGGGAAGTAATGTTACTTGAAATATTTTTTTCTCAGTGATTTTTGTTTTCTCTCGATCTATTCTTTCATAAAAGCTAATCCTATGGAAAAGGACCATATCATGAACTGAGTGTCTGCAGAACTGTTGGAAATAACTGAATGATTAGAAAGCAGCAGAAGAAAGATATTTAACACCCATCTCTTAGTTAAGTTTACCTATAAAGCATCCTGTGATTAATAAAGTACCATACAGATTATCTATGATATCTAGCTTTAACCACAGCCATGATTTAACACACAAGTAGGTTATCTACACAAGAAATCTTTTGAACAACAGAATAATTTTAGTCTTTTGGTTTTGATGGGAATACCACATTTCTAATTCTTTTCTCTTGCATATTTTATGGCTATGAATAAAGTTTAGGTAAAGGATCACTTTAATTTTGTATTTAATTTAAAATCCCTGTGCATCAGACAAATTCCAGTGTGTGACAAGTTGCGTTATTTCAGTCCATAAGACTTGGTTTCCAAATTCAAGAGCTCATGCTAATAAAGATGTAAAAATAATAATCAACCCTCATATAGGGTAGGAGGAACAAAGTAGAAGGTACATTATAGCTGAGATACATAAATGGTATCTCATAAATGACAGAGCTTCATGCCTAAGTCTTAGTACTATATTTATCAATTGCTTTTAATTTTTCATTCACAAGGGATGTTTATTGTTGAAAAGTCAATCCAAATCGCACTGGACTTTTGAACCTCCAACTCTAATGGGAAGGCCTTATCAGAGACCAATCTGAATTTGTACATATTTAAGAAGTGATGTAAGATATCACAAACTGCGTTTTACAGATTGAAGCTCAGAATTTCCCCACATATAACACATGAACATCATCCCAACACTCAGAACCTTAGCTCCATAAAGACAGAAATTATTCAATCAATATCCCATCTTCTTCCTCACCAAAAACTTCCTGCATGAACAGGCCCCCCTGAAGGCCTCTGTGTTCAGGGAGTGGGGGAGATGTGACTACATTAAGGGTCAGGAATCAATCAAACTCAATTACCTATATTATTATTGCCTGATTCCAACTCCTCTTAGCCATGTTAGGGCAAATGATCAGGTTTCATAACATTTGTGCTTGATGGAAGAACAACTTTGCTTCAGTTATCTTCAAATTTCATCCATATTAAAACATCACCTGACTCCTTTAAGGTTTTGCTTTCCATAGTGAAATGAAATTTTCATTATTAAAACCCAGAAAACATCTGTAACATTTTTATCCCCCAGTTCCTCCCCCATCAATTTACCGAGCCTGTCCAAAACAAAGCACAACTTAATCTAGGGTCATTAGGATTCTACTTTGGAAAGAACATCTCGGGCTTCTTTAAGGAAAAGATATTTTACTCTTTTAGTTACCATCTTTAAATTGCACAAAACAGTCATTAATTGCTACCTAGTTTGTTAAAATAATAGCACAATGTAAAGTCTTTCTTTTCATCTGTGTAGAAACATTGCTACAGTCAAAGAACTCAATTTAATTTTTAAGTAAAGTAGATTCAGCCCTCTAATATGAATGGCTGGAATTTTAACAACAACAACAAATTGCTCAGATATTTTTCCAAGACTCACAATCTGAAACCTCCTCATTTAACCAAACCTCCCACTAGACAAGTAGGAAAGATAAACAAAGCAACAGAGCTCCGGGTTGTGCACAGTGACAAAACTGTAGGCCCTCGGATTAGAATGTTCCATCCCCATATCCAATGTCTCCCAGAAAGACCTCTGGGAGGAAGAAGGAGGAAGCATGAGGTTAGGAACTTAGAAAGATTGGGCAGATAGTCAAAGCACTGGACAGCCGAGGCAGCCTGTAACTCATTAGCCGAGCATCTCCCAGGGGCCCTGCAAACATCCTACAGCCGGCAAAGAAAGCTGAGGTCTCTTGACAGTTACGCTCAGCATTATGCCTGTACCCTCAGTGCATCGGGGTGTGGCTTGGGGTATTGGGGGAGCACCCAGGACATACTGAAAACTTAAAGCTTTAAGTCAGCCATTGCTGAACCAAAGACACGGTGAAAATTATCGTTGCTGTTTTTGCTTTCTCACAAGGGGCAGGATGAGAACTGGCAGGGAGACACATGTGTTCTAACCTTTTCAATGTCGTTTTTAACTAATCAGAGTAATTGACTATTTAGCACCCACAGGGAACCAGAAGCATGCTTCAGAAAAGGAAAAGGAAAAGGAAAAGGAAAAGCCTTTTTTTTTTGCTGAGTGTTTGCTAGAGAAACAGATATAATACAAGACACACAACTACGTAAGAGTTTCCAAGATCAGCTTACAATGGCTGCCCAGAGATTTGGACGAGGAAGAGTACAGAGAGTGACTGCATCCTGGGGATGAAGGGTTCAGCTGAAGGTCTGGGGGGCACTGCAGTGTCCCGTGTGAGTCTGTATCAACAGGCGGATGCGTCTACGATGGAAGGCTGAAGAGTGTAGGCTGGAAGGCTAAAGGCTCTGCCCTGGAAGTCAGGAGATGACATCCAAGGTGAAGGTGAAGACTGCAGCTCCTCTGAAGAAACAGAAGCAGCCCCATCCTTCTTCATTTTGCTGTCATCGCACCCAGAAGACAAGTCACCTTAGAGACAATCTCCTACACCCTGGGGTGTGGAATTGCTGAGCCATTTTAGTTGACACAATCAATCAACCAGCACAGTGAGGAATCTACTAAAACATCCTTAAGCGCTTCATGTTTATATTTACTCTATGAATAAAAATCCTAAGGACAAAGACAATTATGTTAGCAAAAGATGGATTCTTTTGACATTGCTCTTCCGGTCCATTTGGAAATCATTTACTAGCCCTTAGCTATGTCTAAAAGAGTCTGTACTAACCATCTGGGAGGACATTGGACATGGGGGAGCATTGGTGTCTCTCAGGCAGCAGGATAAGGGAGGGTCTGACCTAGAAGAGCCATAGAGACCACTTGCTTCTCAATCCTAGAATACTTACCGTTTGTAAATATATTTACAAATATTTCATACCATCCTGTTTACTATCCAAAATAAACTTCATTGACAGTTTTTCCACCTGTACACATCACTTTAAAATTTTAGTATCTCCCTTACCTATAACAAAATGGAGAAATAAGAGAAAAAATAATGATAATAAATAAATACCTTTCAAAACATGGCAATTTAGGCACAACTACATGAAAAGATACAAAGAGGAATCTGAAACTCGATCTACTTAAAATTAATTAATTTACAATTAAATGAAGAGATATTCAAATGCACATTGATAATACTTTATTCTACACTGGGACTTTAAAAAAGGGGTGAAATAAGTAAATTCTTCTAACTATTGACTCATCACAAATGTGATAATGTAAAATGTAGTAACATGGGTTTATTACCGACAACTCAAACACCAGGAGAAGTTTTACATTTCTAGGAAAATCAGTTATATTGAAATTTAATTAAGATGTAATATATTTTTATACAGAACAGAATGGGTTCCTAGGCTCATATGATAATATATAGGTTTCTACCTGCACTTAGGGAACCTGAGAAAGCTATGTGGACATTTTCAGGTGTAACTGTTCTGTGCATAGCAAGATATGTCCCAGCCCTGGCCTATCCAATATGTGTGGGAGCCATAGTTTTTCCACCATAATTTCCCAAATATTCCTGTACCTGACTATTTAATTCTTGCCTTCTCAGTCTACACATTTAAAAGTAGAGACCTCAAAAGGTTAAATGCTTTGTTCAACATCCACAACTAGTCTGTGCCAGAATCAAGACTATTTACAAGTTTGTAGATTCATTGATATTTATCCAATTAATTTTAAAGCCTAATGAAACAAACGCCCACAGTGACTTAAATTCTTATATCCAGGCTCTGTTTCACTTTGCTTTTGTACATCCTAGAGCCTTTTAATTTTTATCTAAATCTGGATACGCATTACAGCTGTCTCCAAAATATCATGTCATCTAGCAACTTCAGGAACATTTTTCATAATTCCTATGCTGCATGTACACTCTCTGATCATATTTTTTCTAGATATACTGTCTTCTGTGAATGATTAATTCACAACCAAACCTGAAATGGTTTCTCCCTCTAGGTAACTTCTTTCCTTATCCACTTACTTGTACTGTCATTCATTGATCTGCACCATCTCAAAAAATACCACAACGGCCAATACCAGACCTCATGCTTCTTTGCATTATGACCACTGCTTTTCGTTACTATTTGACTTGTAGTAGGTCCTTGGAATTCGTTCTCAATTTTTGAATCACTAAAATGTATATAATCTCAACCAAAGGGGTACTGATAATTCCATTTCATTTATCTTGTTCATTCCAGACTAAGGCAAAGCACAGTTCCAAGCAACATGGCCACTCTGGGGAACATCTGGGAAAGAACAACAGAGACATGGATCTGGCTTGCAGTGGTCAGGAAATGAAGCGGTTCATTCCTAGCAACGGTCCATTTTGTATTTCGGAGCCAGATATATAAACAATGACAAGCTCTGTTACAAGCAGCTGCAGTCACAAATCTCCCAACAAACTTCATATGTGCAAACTACAGGAAGAATTCCTGGTACCATATTGGGCTTCTCAGTCACACACAGAAAGTGGAGCAACCACTGTCAGTAGTATCATCTTGAGTACAATGCAGAACAGTGTGTCCATAGTACTTGCCACGTGAGTTAAGGTAGAAGAGAAATGAGGCAGGGTCATTGACACTGGCTAGTTATTTTTAAAAGCAATTTATTAACTCTCTGAAAAATCTGAAACAAAAATTTGTCCTTGAGCAAAAATTAATTTTTTTTATATTGAAAGAGGTCTTCAAATTAAGTCTGCACCAATTTTATAGATTATCTCTACCTTCAGGTTTTATTTATTCTGAGTGTCTACTGATTGGTTGTCACGTTGTTTGGTTTATCGCCTTCTCATCTGTAAATTTTATTGTCGAAGTCCAACATGTGAGATCTAACATGATATATTAGGCTCATAAGTAATCATGGAAAAATGTAGTTAAGCCCATGGATTCTTTGGAAATATACGTAAATATTTATAAACTATAGAATTAAATCCAACTTTTTAAAGTAAGTGAAATATATTCTATTTTTTTTATAAATGAGATGCACCATATTTGGGAAGGCAGTAGGACAGAAAAGCATAAAATACTAGGAAAAATGATTTGCAGCCCATTTACCAAATTGCACATAATTTTTGTCTTTTTCATATCTTTTTAGAATTTACATATTTCAAATGTGTTTTTCTTAATACTTTTAGGTAATTTTGAAATCAATTTTGATGACCAAGTGTGTATTCAGACAAAGCTATCTGAGTCAAACCTTCTCAACATATTAAAGACACTCTTCATGGTATTTGTGACACTTCACCTTCATGTTTCACAGCTTGTGTCCCCCATTTCCAAATAGCTGAATTGGTGATTAATTTTCTTGCTCTTCCTAGAATTTGTTTCAATACACAAAAATGAAAGCAGAATTTGTCTGTAAGTCAGCAGGGTCAGCAATGCATGCTCCAGCTGAAATAATCCCCTGTAGATTACGTGACTGATCAGAACACTTTGTTACTTACTGCTTTGTGTGGTTTAATTTCACAGAAAATTCTATTGGAAGAGGTCATTTTAATTTAGAAGAGCTACTTCGCTAGTATCTTTAGTCATTTTATAATTTTAATTAGCATCTTAAATTAACTGAACAATCATCTAATACTATACAAATGATCTGAAAGATGGATAAAGCTAAGCTTTGGTGTGAGAAGAAAAATCATTGTTCCAGGAGTAAAGAAGATGCTACACGTAAGTAATAAAAAGACTATTTGCATTTTTCCTGAAAGCTGAAGGCAAAGGTGAGCAGGAGTTCCAAACATGATGATTTCCATTTTATCAGTGGACACATAGAAATCATTTGGGGACATTTTATCAGTGGACACACAGAAATTATTTGGGGACATTTTATCAGTGGACACACAGAAATTATTTGGGGACATTTTATCTGTGGACACACAGAAATTATTTGGGGACACCTGTTAGCTACCTTGAGAGGTGCACATGTAGCATTCCATAGCAGTCCTGTTCACGGATGAGAAGCCAGAGTGCTGGTCGTCACGCAGAGGGTTCCCACACAGGAGTGAGTGCAAAAGAGTTTCCCTTGGTGAATGATTAAAAATCTTTTGAAAAGATGGTGCAAAATTGTTGAATTGTTTTAATTGCACCCATAGACTACTTAAGAATGGGAAGATACTAAGTGTAATGTCTTTAAAAGGCAAAACAAATTCTTTTTTTTTTTTGCCTTAAGTAACGAATCATTTTAGTCAGTATAGACAAACTAAATGTATATTTAGACAAAAGTTCATAGAACTAGAAGAGTGGCTCTAAGGGATTGTATATAGAAACTGACAGAGATGAATTTCCAGGGATTTGGAGCTGTAGCACTGTGCCATGGCAAGAAGGTGACACTGGGTGTCTACTTGTGGGAGGGTGACGTGTTCAGATTCCAGAGAAGAATATCTTACAAGAATAATATGTAGGACAAAAAAAGTTAGTTCTCATTCATATGCCAGTAATGTTACCCAGAACAAAGGAATTGGCCATATTGTGGTCATCTTCTATGACCTAAAGTAGTAATATCTATTTTCAAAACTAATTTCTGTGGGCAGAAAGTATACTAAGAATAGTTTATGGATACTTCACATAAAAGAATCACTGGATCAACCTCTATGACCATCAAGTGGGTACAACTGTGTAAATTGCAGAACTAGAACCCTTTGGAAAACTCAAAGGTCAAACACATTTCCTGGACCTTGCTCCATCTGAAGCATTGATGTGGAATTAAGAATTATCTATATGAAGAAATTCAGGCTCCTTATGATAATGGAAAAGTCTATGTCATTTAAAAAAAAATCCCAACCTATATTTCAGCTTTATGCCAAGTATACAACTCTATGTCTACTTCTTTGCAAACACTTTCTAGAGATTCCTAACTCCTCCCGCACCCATTCAAAGTTCTACACATCTTTTAAGACTTGGTTAAAATGGTACTTCTGGCAGGAAAAGTTGTTACCATAGTGATGGCCCATTTTTCCAGCTAAATGCATCTTTCTCTTCACTGTTTCCAAGCCTCACATATCCAGTAAATGCACAGACATTTTGAAGAAGAAAGGGGAGAGTTTTATCATGTATTCAAGTTTTCAATAATATTTAAAAATAACTAGTTACATCATTACAGTATATCAATAACATACATATTCATTAAAGAGGAAATCAACAGGGCTGGGGAAATGGCTCAGTGTCACAGTGCCTGCCCAGCAAGTGCAAAATTCTGAGTTCAATTCCCAGTACCAAACAAAACAAAACAAAAACCCCAAAACAAAAACCTCAAAGAAGAAAGCAACGTAATTATTCTAATAATTCAATGTAGATTCTTCCATAGCTTTTATGTATGTATATGCATGCTATATATATAGCTATATATTTTTAAAAAATAAATAATAAGATAAAAATGTTTTCAAGTTGCTTATTTTTCACTTATCAATATATAATATATATAGTTTCACACTTTTAATGAAAAATTTCAGTGGCTGCACAGTATCATCTTTCATCATATGAAAATAGCCAAATTTATTTGCTAATAAACTAACAGTTTGTTTTGAGACATTTTAGACTTTTGTGTTTCTTTTGCTGTTATAAGTATTCTTAAATGAAAAATTGTATACATTCATTAAAAACATTTATTGGTCACTTGACTTTTCCAGGTATATACAATTATTATTTTTCTGATTAAATTAATACAATTTTTTGACATAAGATCTTGCTGTATAGTTCCAGTTGGCCTTAAACTCACTATGTAGCCCAGGCTGGTCTTGAACTTGCAGCAATCCTCCTGCCTCAGCTTCCCACCTGCTGGGATTACAGGTGTGTGCCATCACACCTATCAATTAATACAATTTAAAAAATCTGGGTCAAAGTGTGTGAGAACACTGAAGTAATGACTACCCAGTATTTTCTTCAAATTAGGAAATGTATACATATGCATATACATATGTGTATAATTTTTTTTGGAACTTTGCCCAAAATTTGGGAAAAGGTATTTTGCACTTGATTTCAAATGGAACTTTACATTTAAAAGTGTGTTTGGGCCATTTTGTTTCTTTATCTTGTTTTGTGAATTAACAATTCTTGTCATTTGTACAATTAAAATATTAGTTTTTAACTTTTTATTGATTAGGAAGGCTTTTCAATGTATTGTAAAGATCAACTGTGCACATAACATTATATTGAAAATATTTTCCTCAAAAGTTTTTCTGTGTTTTCTTACATATTTTTTTTTCAAAAAGAGATTTTAGAACTTTCACAAAGTCAAATCTTTCAGACTATCTTTTTTGTGCCATTGGCATTTCTCTTGGAAAATTTCTCTACTCTCTCCTATTTCTCTGTATTAATGTTTTTGTAAAATGTGTACTTATAGGTAATTAATGTTGCATGGTCTTCACTATTTACAAGCACGTTTCACAGGATTCTGCTTCCTGCATAGTCTCATGTTCACTTGAGACAACAGAGATGTCTGTGTGAGATTTGGAAGGTGGAAGTAAAGCAGGGAATGCAAGCCTGCTGTGCTCAGAAGTTTGGTTCAAGGTCACCAGCCCTGCTGAGTCTTAGACATGTTGTCACACATCTGCTAGCTCACTTGGTTAGAGTGGCTGGAGCCTCTCACTTTTCTCCAGCTCTAGAAGCAGGTACACATTTAGAGCTATCTGGAGGAGACCTGGCTTCTGCAGGATTTTGACTCCATTAAAGTTAGAGGCTTAAAGTTAAATTTTAGAAGTAATTAAAATTTAAAAGTATTCATAAGAAAATGACTATATAAAATAATGTCTGCAGTCAGTAACATGGGATCTCACCTTATTAATTCAATTCTTTGATGCATCAGTTTCTTCATATAATTTCTTTATATTTTATTTTATTTTTTAATGATTTTTTTATTTCAAGAGAAAAAAAACAAGTAAGGGTAGAGATAACACAGAATTTTAAAAAAAGATAAACAGTAAGAAATCACTAGTTGATAAATTACATATTGTCCTCTTAGAAATAGTTGTTCAAGTTACAAAATTAAAGCATACAAAGTAGATATTCAAACAGTGAGGCTGTAAACAGTTACACATGCATGAGTCTTTACATGTATTTCTATCCTTTCTGTATTAGAGGGAAGAACCAAACCTAGCAAGACAAACCAAAACAAATTCCTATAAAAACATGAAACCAAAAAATATAAAACCACAGTACAAGGTGATCTACAATGTTACTATGTTGTTTCTTATTATCTTCAATAGAATTGTCTATATCATCAGGCATAATTGAATATAGCAGTATAATCGAATATAGTAGTACACAACAATATTAGTAAAAATAAGACATTGTAGACAGTATAAAACTGCAAAGGCAGGTAATAATCAAACCATAGTGGATATTCTAGTGGATTTTGTCATCTTAAGTGCAGTTGCCTATACTCTCAGACTTGATACTATTAATCATAACAGCTTTGAATAAAATCTATCAATATAAAACAGCAATTCAACAAACCAGATTCAATTAGGATCAGTCATGGTAAAACAGTGTAGATTTTACAGAGCTTCAGATTAAGTTAATAGGAAATTAAGGATGATTACCGCACTATATCCTGTTATTTTTGGGATAACTGTCTGTGCCCTCAAATCTAGTACAGGTAGAATGACTGGAACAGAATATAATACATCTAAGCAGAGCAGTGTGAGTAATATGGGTTTTAAATCCTGGTACACTATTAACAATATAGTGTATCAAGGCCATCTATGTTAGAGATTCTAGCCACTCTTCTCTGCCTCATTTCTGCTATGCCATTTTTCTGTCTTTGTTTGTCTACTTTTCTCCTTCATTCTACTGCCTGCCCCACTCATTGAGGCCTTTCTGCCACTGTTCCTAAAATCCTGGGTTTTTTTCTCTCTTTAGAATGTCCTTCACTATTCTCTGTAGCATTGGATTGGTGGTCCCAAATTCCCCCAGTTCCTCTTTGTCATGGAAGCATCTTGTTTCTCCATTAATTTCTAGTGACAGTTTTGCAGGGTACATCAATCTGGGCTTATTTTCTTTCAGGGGTTGGAATACTTTGCTCCAAGCTCTTCTTGATCTGATGGTCTGTGTCGAGAAGTCAGCCATGATCTTGATGGGCTTACCTTTATAGGTAATCTGTTTCTGTTCTCTGATGGCTTTTAATATTCTGTTTTTATATTGAATTTCTGGTATCTTGATTATTATATGTCTGAGTGTAGCTCTGTTTTGGTTGTAGGTGGCTGGTGTTCTATATGCCTCACATAACCGAATATCAATTTCTTTTCCCATGCTTGGAAACTTTTCCTTCATTATTTCCATGAATAGCCTTTGTAATTCATCTGTTTGTATTCCTGCTTCTTCGTTCACATTTCTTATTCTTAAATTATAGATTCTCTTGTCATCTTCTAGCCTTTGAATTGTTATTGCCTGTTTCCTTGTTATTTTTAAGAGATCTTTCATGATCACACATTGCAAACTTGTTCTCAAGTTTTGATAGTCTATCCTTAGTTTCACTGAAGGAGTTTTGCCAGCTTTCAATGGAGTCTTTAATTTCCTGGTAATCTCTTTGAATCTGTTTCATGTATTCTATATTTTCTTTACATTCTCTATGGAATGTTTCTCTCCTTTATTTGTGTTCCTCCCTTCTTCCATCTATATCTTCCTGAGAGGTGCTTAGCATTTCTTTTATTACTCTACAAAGTTCCAAAGATATCTCTTAATGTCTATTGAAGCCATGTCTGATGTTGCATGTTTGCTGCCCTTAGTCTCCTTTGTTTTTCCCTCTCCTGGATCAGTGCTCTCAGGGTGCTGGGATGGGGGCCTCCTCTTGCCTCTCTCTGCTGTCATGGTCCCGGCTTCCTCCACACAGGTGTACAGTGCAGTTCCCTGCCCCCTTCCCTGTAGGCCACAGTTTCTCCAAAGCACGGTGGTGAGGGACCTCTGCCCTATCTTGCCTGCTTTTGTCACTGCAGTGTAAGCAGGGGCTACATATGCCAGCCCCTCCCCAACAGGTCAGACAAACTTCAGGGGCCTTCACCAGGTTACTGCATGCTAGGTGCAGGGAGTCAATTTGGGACAGCTCATTGGGTCCCAGACAGGGGCACGACCCAGTCCAAGCAAATCCCATGAATCTGCTCTGCTCCAAGTGAAGTCACTGTCATTCCCAGTTAGGCTCCTCCTGCCTGATTGCAACATGTCGCCCATTTGGACATGGGTGTGGGCGGGTCTCATTCCCAGCACTGACCGTGGATTAATGAAGGTCCCTTCACTGGCTCTGTTCTCCATCGGGCTCACCAACCCCCGACTTCAGCACAGCTGTGGCTCCTGTGAGTGGTGGCAAGAATGAGTTTAGGTGGCTCTGCTGGCTGGCGCAAATTTCCAAATTCAGGCAGGCGCAAACTTTGCAGGTTGCAGTGAAAATGCCTTGTCCAGTAATTTTAGCTGTTCCAATTGTAGCTTCAAGATTGTGTGTTTGGTGAGCTTTTTTATGTTTTAATTTCTTCCTGTGTCAAAAGGATCCATCTCCCTCTGTCTGGGTCTCTCCAAGATGTTTTATTCTGGCCTATGAGTTGTTTCTCTTGGGAGGCTTTGTATTTTGTTGCTCACTGATTGGCCATCTTTAGCTCCTTAATTTCTTTATATTTTCAAAAATACAAATGCAAGTAATTTACACATTTGCTTGTTACTATTAGAAAATTTTTCCACATATGTCTTCTTTTTGTAATTATCTCTGTAAGAATATTGATGTTATTTTCACTGTATACTTTGCTCACTGAAATCTATTAGTTCTAATAGTTTTTCAAACATACTTTTGAATTTTCTAATGGAAATGTACAAATGGTAGGTTGTATTTTTTACAACATTCATAATTTTTTTATTTTCCATACCAAAGTGACAGTCTAAAATATACAAACAATGCTATTCTACTTGAGATTTTTTCGCAATGTTTTTTACTTACTCATTTAGCATGGACCAATTAGTAAGCATTGGGCTTACTTCCTGGCAAAGTTCTATAATTGATGCCCAATAATGTTTATTCTAGGAGGTTGCACCAAGTAGTAGCTGTAATTAAAGCCAAGTGTACTTAGTTACATAATACTCAAGTTTATAATCATTTATATTTAAATTGCTTGACGAAGTCCATGTTATGATGCAGATATCACAAAGCAGTGATGAAAGAGGTACCACTAACAATGAAATCTCTACCTGATTTTCTTTTCCTCAAGTGAGAGAGAAATCTTGTGTCTTTTTTCTTAGGCGTCTTGGAAGCAGGGTTTTCACCCAAGAGAAGCTATCAGCCTCTTGTGGATAAAAGGCAGAAGCAAAATGTACCTAAGGTTTCTAAAGATTCAACTGTGGAGGGTGTGTGCATGCTTTGCAAATGTTGACAGTGGAGAGGGTGAGTCTCCAGTTAATTGTAAAATAATAGATCGTGTTACACATCTTTCCCTCCCCCCTCCATTTGCTCTTTCTCTGTTACCTCACTGGGTATGAGCAGCTCTGGTGGTAATTAGGCTGGGCCTGGCTACGTGAGAATTGTGGCAGAGGTCTGAGCTATCATATAACCCTTTGTTAATTCTCTCCACTGTGGGCTTCCAGGCTGAAGCCCGCTAATGGACAAGTAATAAATCCTCTTGGGAAGGGACTCTTCCTGCTACTTGCAAAGCTGAGGAGTGCTTTTTGCCCTACCCTCAAAAGTGACTCTTACTAAGACAGCCTGCACATCTGAAGCTATGGCTCACCGGGCTAAATCTTTTTCCATAGAAAGGATGGAAATTATTCAACAAAGCTCTTTTTCTTCACAAAGCTATTGATCTTTGTGGTATCTCTTTTCACTTTCTGCCTCTCAGCCCTGAAGAATCTGGGAAGGAGCAGAACCTGGTTTCTTTTTTATTAGCTCAAACAAATCAATAAGATCAATACATTAAAGAAAACTTTGGCTAAATGAATGAATTCCCTGAAGTACTTTGTCCATATTCACTGATTTAAAAAACAATGGAAGAATTTATTTTAAAATATTTAAGAGCCAGAGATTTAACTCAGTGGCACAAGCTCCTGCCTGGCCATCAGTAGGCTGTGAGTTTGCTCCCTGCTATAAATGAATAAATAAATAAATAAAATATTTTAAAATGTAGATTGATAAATTACGAAAAAAAAATCTCTTGTGGTTTTATCTTGCATAAATTGTGAATGGCTATGCCTGGCCTTATGTACTATTGTGAACTAGGTAAAGATTATTTAGAATTGCTCAAGAGTTTGGTGGAAAAAATCAGTTTGCATATTCTTAACACATAGAATTCAGTTCTAGAAAGACTCTAGTAGGCTTGTATTTCTTCACCTGTTTTCTTCTTGTCTCCAAATACTGAGTTTGTAGAAAAAAATTAGCTTCTTATGATAAAAGTAAGGGATAAAAAGTGACCAAAAGGGTGACAGTAACCCACGTGACTAGTTGAGTGACAGGTACTGATGCTTCGGACCTTAGGGAAGGTTCAGTGTGAGCCATGGTAAGGACAGGAGCTTTCTCGGGGTTTCTGAAGCTGAGCATGTGGATGACTGCCCCCATGTGGAGCCCACCTTGAGTGTAGCAGCAACCTAAGGGACTAGCTTTTTCCTGTATGATCACAGTATGAGCTCTCATGGAGCGCTGACTTTTGATACACCATAGAAGTCAGTTTGTTATTGTTGATTTGATGCTAATAAGTGTACTTGATTAGGCTCCTCTATCCTCAAGTAGTTGTACTCAATATTCCTATGTTCCTTGAAAAGCACTGCTCCTGCTGTGGACAAGCATGAAGTGCAAATTCCCACTCTCATATCTGTACATGCTCATATTGCCTTTCAAGGAAGAGTTGCCAAGCAAGATTTTGGAAATATGCAACTTGAATAGAGACCCAAGGGAACCACGGGTGCCCTAACCTAAATGCGTGAAACGTAGTCATTTTACAAACTTGTCTTGAAACCATTACAAACTTAACAGATGCTCTTAAAGTGAATTTCCAGTGATTTTCTAACAGGAATGTATTGTTTTTAAGAGAAGAAAAAGTTCTATATTCTACTTTCTTACAGAGCAAGAATATAAGTTAATCAGGTCTATCAGGTAAATTGGGAAATACCAAGATTCTCAACAGTGACAGTTGGATAATATTTATTTATTCACATTCTTACTTCTTTTATTATTTATATATTTCATTTTATATAATATATAGTATGTAGGCCTTTTAATGCTTACTGATTAAGTCATAGCATACTTATTAAGACACATTAAGTAAAATACTGCAATAAAATTATTTACTTTCAACTATAAATTAAAAATGTATTACAAATAGGAATGATGAACCCATTTTCTACTGGTTTCCCACTTGATGTCTGGTGCAGGTGTTATTTTCCTAATTCACTTTACATAACCAAGTCATATTTCTTTTGCTGGGACAAAACATCTGATGCAGGTATGTTTGAGATCTTTATATTTAAACTGTTATATTAAACAGTTTTTTTGCTAAAAGTCAATTAATAGTATGAAAATAGTCTTAAAATGTAAACCATGAAGTGAGTTAGGCCTTCAAACAAAGAGATAGGAGAAAATTTATCTCTACAATTGAAAAATGTTACAGTACTTTCCAACACTGAAAGAACACTGATAAGTTTAACCCATTCAGTTAAATAAATTTAAATCTGACAAACATTTATCCATATTCACTGTGGCAGGTGCTAGTGAGATCCACGTACAAGGGACTCTCCCTATTTTGGAGAAGCTTAAATGAAGAGCGGAAGACAAACATATGAAGAATTAACTATGCCGTAAGAAGAAATCCTCACTAAAGGGGCAGAAGGGCTTATGGGAGTGGAAGAGGACTGGCTGATCCTGTGTGTGTGTGTGTGTGTGTGTGTGTGTGTGTGTGTTCATGCATGTGTGTGTAGAGGTGATGCCTGAGACCTCCTTCAAGGGCATTATAATTGCTAGACTGATGAATTTAGTAAATCTTTCTCATTGGTAGCAAGGTTGCAGTAGGTAATTCTGCTGCAAGGTTATAAAAGGCAGCCTACAGGACATACTGTTAGAATAGTATGAAAACGAGTTGTAGTAGAAAAGTCCCAGAACTTGACATTTTGTTTGATGCCTATTTAATTCTTCCACCTATGAGGGCTCATTTTTAAAAAACCTGTATATCTAAGACTCCTTAGTGCTGAATCTCATTGAAAACCAGAATGAGAGGAGGAGAATGAAGAGGAAAGACAGCTGACAAAAGGAAGGTTGTATCTGCTTATTAAATTCATAGATGAGACTGTAGAAAGTGCTGGAGACTGAAGACTGCTTGACCTGCACAGCAGTGTTTGTAGGTACATCGGTGAGGGAATCATACTCGAAGCTGGAGTCTCTGAGAAGACTGAGCAATTCCAGAGAGCGTATGAGTCATAGGGAAGCATTAAAAAAAGTTTACTTCCTCTCTGTGCAGGAAGAATTTTTGCTCTCCAACACAGAGCGACTATTTTTCATGTGTATGTCGTTAAACTTAATGGATATTTTATAGTTTTGATTTTATTTTTCCTCTCTGCAATATTCAAGTCTGTTGGACACATCTTCATTATCATAAGAATGGTTTTCATAACACCATACTTGTCTGGTTCTTTTCCCCTTTTTCTCTTTTCTTTCCTAGGCCTCCCTTTCCTCATGTCTGAAATGCAATTCATTTCTGTCCCTGAAATGTAATATTACATTCAAAATCTATTTTGACTCCCTTTTCTCTCTGTCATATCAATCCTGTTAGATTTCTTTTCAAATAGCTTCAGCCATCTGTCTGTCTTAGTCTTTTGGAAGTCATTGTCACAAAATGCATGAGGCTTGGCAATGTACAAAGTGAAGCAGTTTATTTGATTCATGATTTTAATAGTTGAAAGGTTCAAACAGAATGGCACCAATGTCCTGATGAGGGACCCTTGCTTGTGACACAACAGGGCAGACAAGCAGAAAGGGAATCAGTTCATGTAGAAAAGTTTAATTGGCAAGATAAGAAGCCAGAAGCAAGAGGCAGGGAAGAGACTGGCTAGATTTTTATTTTCTTCGTGCTGGGATTTGAATTTAGTGTTTTCCATGTATGAAGGATGTGCTCTATCACAGAATTACACTCCCAGCCCTTCAATCTGTTTATACCAATCTGCACTCACAGAAACTAATCCACTCCTACTAGTCTCAATTTATTCAAATCATTAATCTATTCATGAGAGTTGGGCCTTTGTAAACCAGTTACCTTCTGCTAGGTCTCACCTCTTAAAGATTCCTGCACCTCAACTCTACCATAATGGAGATCAATACTCTAGCACATGGACTTCTATGAAGAAAATCATATCCTAACCATAGTTCATTCTTTCTCTGTCTCTCTCTGTCTTTGTCTCTCTCTCTATCTCCACTTGGATGTTCCACAGATGTCTCTAATGAAAGTAACTTCATTATATCTAGTCCCTTATTCCAAACTTTGTTTTCTTTTGTTTCTTAATCAGTGAACAATGCATTGTTTAATTTCTAATCCAAGTAGAATTTCAGCAACATTCTCTATATAACCTTCTTTCAAACTCCCACCATTTGATTAATCACTAAACCTTACTGTTTCTGTATCCTTCATTCTTCTCAACACTGTGTACCACTCTATAACCCTACTGTTCCTACCTTTGATAAGGCCCCTGATCTCTATTCCAAGAGTTATTCAAAGAATCTTTCAAGCCCTATGGCTCAACTCTTTTATTGATTCTCTATACTGTGATCTTTCTAAAATGAAATTCTGATCATGCTTCTACTGTCTGCTGTTCTTAAGTTGAAGACAAGTTTCCATGACACGGTGCAGAAAGTCCTTGTTAACTGAGCCGCGCTTTGTTTCCTGTTGTCGCTTGTCCTGTTATCCTTGTGTGCACTGTCTATGATCCAGACCTTTAGCACCCTTACCTATGTTCCTAAAGCACAGTTCCTTTAAGTATCACTGTGGAAATGTCTTCTCAGTCTAGCCTGAGCGCTCCTCCTCCATGTCCCCATGAATCAGCAGTTACCCTTTCTCTGGCATCATATTGTACTGAGCTGGGTATTTGTTTCCCTGAATATTCCCGTGACATCTAATCTTCAAGATGACATATATTCTTTATAGATTATTGATCCTTAGGACTTATCAAATAGCATGCTTAATATGGGTTTATTCACTGGATGAATACATTGCAAACTATGATAGGAACATTAATCAAGGTGCTCTGGGAAAGGCAGATGCTCTCAGACATGTGTAAATGCTTTACACCTCCTTTTTCTTTCTTGCATTTGCTTTCTAGTATCTTTTTCATATATCTCTACCTATTACTGTAAGAAACTTACTGTCATTATCCTCCATTTTTTGATTTAATATCAGGCTAAGCCAGAATACGGATTAATTTTCTAAGGATTGGAAATCTGAATCTCTTACCCTGTCAAATAATGATGGAATATCAAAATTCTTGGCACTCTTTCTCCAATGCTCTGTCACGTTCCTACCTCTCAATTATTTACTCTTTAAGTTATATGTGATAGTAAAGAAGATGGTAAGGAGATTTCTGCTTCTTATAGATTATTTCCCAAATAATTTTATTTTCCTTCTGTTCCTTCTTTTTGATACATTTTAATAAATGTGACAGGTGACCCATATTGCTCTATACTAGTAGTTGTACAGTTCAGGATGACCATTTGACTGTTAAGGCAGTGTGCTAAGATAGTCTGCTTTTCCTAAAATTTGTGAGGTTAATAGGCCTTTTAGCTACTTGCACTATTACATCATTGTTCCACTTTATAATAATAAACTGCCTATTCCTATGTCAGAGTCCTGGACCTGTGTTTAGATTTGTAAGGTAATAAGTTCAAGGAAAACTTAGCTGAGGTTTTTATGCTCAAACACTCTGCCTCAGTGTTTATACTAAACATGCCTATAATATTATATGCTTTATACTTTTACATTTTTACAAGGTCTTGATGATGAGGAATGCCACATCTGTACATCTGAAAGTGGCATTTGCTTCCTCACATGTAGGATAAGCAGACATTTTATGACATCTTCAGCCATTTAACTTTGTTAGCACATCAAATTTTGCCTTCTTAATTGAACATGTAAATATTTGGGTCTAATAGAGAGTTTAATTCTAATATTTTTATGACAAAACATTTCCAGCAGGAAAATGTGATGTTGAATTCCGTTTATAAGCCAGGTAAATGTTAAGTGCTAAGGGTCTGTAATGTTTTAAAACATTATAGCAGTATTGGAAATAGCAATGATGAATACTAAGTATTCGTTTAAATTTATAGTTGTTCACATTGGCTTAGCTTTCTCCCACTCTTCAGTAATTTAAGTAGAATTTTTTTACTTTTATATATAAAATATTTTGGCTCATCTCAAAAAATATTATTGCTTTCATTTGGATGTGCTATTTACATTAAAATGGAATAAATGAGATTTAGGCTTCTTGTCAGATATTAATCTCTGTTAAGCTATCCTCCCACTATGTTTATTTATCAGGACACTGCCTCCCAGTTCCTGAGGAATAGACTCTTCAAGTAGTGATCCACTTTCACTGTTATTGGGTATATCTTTTGGAAATTTTCTTATTTGCTGAATAAAATCATCATACACAGGTAATCATTACTGCTACCAATATTCAAATCTCATGGGGAGGGGGTTGTAGTGTTTCTGTATACCTAGTACATTTCTGCTACTAGAATGGTTATAAACTACTGGGTCTTGTCATCTTATAGGAAACCAGTACAAAATGAAAAAAAATGCATTCACTATCAACAGCTTGAAGGCTGGCAGATTTTAGATGAAACTTGATGCAAGGAGGAATGGAACTGCTTAGATGATATATTACTTTGCTTCCCCTAGATGTAAAAAATATCTGAAATATGCTGAGCATGGTGGCACAGCCTGTAATTCCAGTACTTGAGAGGCTGAGGCAGGAGGATCGCTGTGAGTTTGAGGCCAGCCTGGTCTCCATAGTGAGCTCAAGAGCAGCCTGGATTATATAGTGAGACCTTGTTTTAAAAAAACAAAAACAAAACCAAAATACCTGAGATAAAATCAACTTTAAAAGAGGACAGGTTTATTTTGGCTCATAGTTTCCAGAGTTTGAAACAAAGCTTGGCTTTATTTCATTTGGGTCTGTGGTGAGGCAGTACATCATGGCAGGGAGTGCACTGGGGAGCAAATCTGCCCACCTCATGCTCACTACAAAACATGGAGACACACCGGAGAGGGCCTGGGTCACAGTTACTCCTTACAGAGCATGCCCACCATGAACTAACTTCCTTTAAAGAGGTTCTCTTCAAGATCACACCACACTACTAGCACTATAGGCTAACACCAAGACTTAACACATAGAACTTTGGGGGGACATTTATCCAAACCATAGTGTTCTGCTCTGGTCTCCCAAAGGCTTATGTCCAATTCATAATGCAAAAATACATTCAGCCCTTCTAAAGGATTCCCTAAGTCTTCCCTGTCCAATACTGGTCATAAGTCTGATTTCAAAGTCTATTCTGAGACTCATGCAAATTCAAAAGTGAACTTCTGTAAGAAATTGAAACCTGATTTACATACTTTCAAGGTACAACTACATAGGGTAAAATTTTTCATTCCTAAAGGGAGGAAAAAGAAAGTAATAAGAAGGATTCAGACCAAAGTAAGACCAAATGCCAGCAAGAAAAACATTAAATCCTGTAGCTTCATGTCCAGCATGGGCATCACACTAGATTTATGTCCAGCATGGGGACCACGCAGTGGCATGATATGAGCTCCAAGGGCTTGAACAACCCTGCTCCTATGGCTTAGGTGGTTGCAGCCCATATGGCTACTCCCTTGAGCTAGCTCTGCTCACTGCCTACAGCTTCCCTCAGTAAGTGTCCCACATTCTTGGCATTTCTCACTTCCTTGGGTCTCTACTGCTGCTTTGGCTTTGCTCTTACAGTTTCACAAATCAGCTAGTCAGCAGCTACTTGCAGGGACTTCAGTTCTGCCACATATTGGCTGACCTTCCAGGTTTCCCTTTAAAAGCTCAGTGGAAGCTTCCATGACCCCATTACCATATACCTGGAAAAGCAACACCACATAGATGACACCAAGAGCTGCTACAAATTCTACCAGAGCACGCATGAAGCACAGCTGCAGAGGCCGCTGACTGTCTTTACAGCTGAACATAGGTAGTGAATGCACTGGGAGTTTCTACTCAAAGGAGAGTTTGATCTCACAGTGTAGATAATGCAGTCAAGTTTTGTGATTGTTGTTTTGGTTTGGCAAGGAATAATAAGTATAGCCTCTAGTCCTACTTCTAGGAGACTATTTTCATCAAAAATCTTTATGTCAACATTCTCAGTTCTCGTCAGAATAATCTGCTAAACTCTGCAATAGCAGTCTAGGCTTTTTCTAACTTGTTTCTTAAAACTTTTCTTAGTTCCTCTCACAATTCCAGAGGCTTCTGGCTCACACTGTCCTGTATAGTCACGACAACAGTCTTACTTCCAGCACCAATTTTCTCTGTCAGTTTTTAATTACTGTGACAAAGTACCTAAGATAAATAAACTTAAAGGAGAAGAAGTTTGTTTTGATTAACAATTTCAGAAGCCTCCGTTCACTGCTTTGGGCTTGTGGCAGCCCAACTCATCATGGTGGGAGCATATGACACAGGAGGCCTATTCATGTCATGGCAGATGAAAAACAGAAGAAGAGGAGAAGTTGGGGTATAGCTCCAGTGATGTAATTTCTACTCACTAGGTTCCAACTCCTAAAGCTTTCAGTGTTCCAGTAATGACTAGGGTGAAGACCAAGATTTCAATACATAGACATTTTTGGGATATTTCAGATACAAACCACAGCAACGAAAGGAAATGGCTCCCCCCAAACCAAATGCTATTTCATTAACTACTTTATCACATTATAGGAACTTACTTTTATGGCACTATTTCTACATGTTGTATACCTTTTCCTTATTTCTTTGATTAATTCAGTTCTTGCCCTGATTTGAAAGATATTCATTTCCCTCCACGATTAATGTAATAACTTATGAAGTATTTCTTCATTTTCCATCTTTATTATGGTATCATTTACATAAAAAAGATGTGCCTATGTTAATGTATACTTTGATGAGCTTTGACTAATTTGAATAGTTGTGTGACCATTGCCACAATCAAAATATTAAGTCAATCCATTGCTCCACAAACTTCTGCTGTGCTTCTTTTTCTTTATTCTCACCCCTGGCTTTTCTGCTCAGCTCCCACCCTACTTCCACCCTAGACAAACCAATTATCTCCTTTCTGCCCCACCACATTTACTTATGTTTTCTTTGAGGATGGTTAATATAAACAACACAATATAGTTAGTGTGCTTTGGTGTTTGGTTGCTTTTACATAATCTTTTTAAGATTTTTCGCTGTGTTATGAGTACATTCTTTTTCTTTTGTTTTTTGGTATTAAATTGTTTCTATGTACTATGATTTGCATACTTACTCATCTGTTTGATGGACATTATATTGTTGCTAGCTTTTGACACTTATGAATAAAGGGGCTGTCAATATGTGTCTACAAGTCTTTTGTTTTGGTGGGGATTTTTTGGAAGAGAATAAAAGCAAATTTAAATAAAACAGGATAGAGTCAATAAAAACAAAACAAAGAACATAGTACATGACTTTATAACAAAATATAAGGAGATCAATAATGGCTACCATAATACCTCTTGTTATCTTCAAAAGACTTGCCCATACCATCAGGCATAATAAAATCAAACAAAATAGTACAGAATAAAACCAAAAAAAAAAAACAATAGAAACAGTACAGGACTTCAAAGCAAGACAATAGTAAAACCACAGTGGGTACCATAATGCATCTTGTTATCTTCAAAGTAATTGTCTACACCATCAGACATGATACAACCAAACAAAACAAAACAGAATAAAATCAGTCAAAACAAAACAAGTAAAGCAATACAGGGCTTCAAAACAAGCTAATAGGAAATCAATAATGGCTACTATAATATATTTTGTTATCCTTGAAAGACCTGTCCATGCCATCAAATATAATAAAGTTAGACAAACCAAAACAAAATAAAATCAAACTAAACAGAACAATGAAAACACTATAGGTTTCAAATCATGATAATAGATTAACAGTGGCCACTGTCTTCCCTTTTTAGACACTTTCTCCTCTTTCAGTTTCACAATATCTATTGTGCATTTTGGATCCCACTAATTCCTTTAGTTTTTCATACTAGGGAAACAACATGATATTAACCCATGTGACTGACTCTGAACCATTTCATCCATGACTATGATCTCAGGTTGTATGTATCTTTACCTACAAGAGCCTCAAGATTATCTTCCTTTATAGCTGAGCAGCTTTCCATTATATAAAAGCACCATGTCTTTCTTATCCACTCTGCAGCTGATGGGCATCTCCACTTCTTTCTGGTTCCCTGTCACAAAGAACATTGTTCTCTCTCACCCAAGGGTAGAAAAATTTCTAGATTACTAAGAATAAATACATACAAAAAATAGCCTAGAGTCACTAAATATGTCATTCTTGATCTTAAATTTAGTATTTTTTTCCTAGTACTTATTTAAATTTATTTTTTTCTATTTTTTATTGGAGTTTAGATTGGAAATATAGATATTGATTTTTAGACCTTTGTTTATAGGTAGCATACACATTTACCATAATATTTCATTTATAACCTGTAATTTAGTTACATTGTGTTTTTGTTTTTAGAATATTTTCTATTGTCTGCATTTATTTATTTGTTTGTTTCAGTATTGGGAATCGAACTCATGACCTCATGCTTTCAGGCAAGTGTAGTGCCTTTGAGCCTTGGCCGTGATTTATACTTTAACCATGGAATGATTTAGCATTCTATAATTTTCAATTGCTTGAAAATTTTCCCAGATATTTTCTTGTTATTGAGTTCTCCTTTCATTCCTTTGTGATCAGAAGAGATATTTTATATAATGCCAATTCTTGTATTTCTGGAGATTAGTTTCATAGGCCTGAATATGGTCTACAAAGACGAATATTCCATGCATGCTTAGGAGAATGTTTAGGCCACCTGTAGGAGCATAAATAATGGCCCCTGAGATATTAGGCTTTAATCCCTGGAATCTGTAATTGTCACTTTATTTGGCAAAAAGGACTTTGCAAATGTGATGGAGTTAAGCATGTTAAGATAAGGAGATTATCCTAGATCTGCCCTATGCACCTAATACAACCACAGGGTTCTTATAATCCTTCTAAGGACTGTGAGAGGGAAGCAGAAGAATCAGAGAAGATATGAACGTGGAAGGAGGTGTTAGAGTGACATGATTGCTGCACTTAAAGATGCAAGGCAGCCAGGGTCAATGTGGCAGCCTCTAGCACCAGGAAAGGCAAGGAACTGACTCTTCTTAGAGCTTCTGCCCAGCCGTACAGATCTGCCAGCACCACAAGGTTAGCCCAGTAAGGATTTTGACTTCTGGTACTGAAAGGCAGAGTATGTATACTTATATTTTAACTGTGGTATTTATTGTCTAAATTCATTATAATTTGTTGCAACCACAATAGAAATTAATGCAGTTATTATTGTTTTACAGTGCATTGTAATTCTTATGGTCTCTTTCTGAATTAATAGAGGTTAGTAATTAGAGAATGTTTTTCAGAATCAAAGAAATCACTAAGTAGAAAAAGAATACAGCCCAATTCCTGTAGAAAGTAAATATTCTGAAACTACTGATTCCCTTTGTTTGCCTCATATGTGGCAGCAAAGCGATTGAAACAATGCTTTGCAATGATAAGCCTTCTACAGAATTTTTATTTGTACTATATATGTTTGTAGTACATAGC
This sequence comes from Hydrochoerus hydrochaeris, assembly GCA_004027455.1. Lineage (NCBI taxonomy): Eukaryota > Metazoa > Chordata > Mammalia > Rodentia > Hydrochaeridae > Hydrochoerus > Hydrochoerus hydrochaeris. Next base: position 276,112 of record PVLA01001246.1, read on the forward strand.
AGTTATATGTGGGAAGTTGGTATATGTACATAAAGCATTTAATTCTTTTTGCTTCTCTTTACCCTCTGCTTCCTCCCATCTCCCTCCATCTGCTGCAGCAGTCACAGATGTGTAAGCAGTCAGGGACTGCTGTGATGATTTAGGTATGAGTGATGATAGCTTGGTTTGGAATTGTGATAACAAGAATAGAAAGAAAGGGAAAAGTCCAAGAGATATTTCAGAGGAGTTGGTGAAGAATTGAATGTGGGGAACAAAGGAAAGGAAAGGGTCAAATCTAACTATGAGCAAACACATCCATGCAAGGGTAAGATTTAAGCCTTTTTTAAACTCACAGGACCCCAGGAGTAAGGTATATGGTGTTGTCATCTCTGACACTGAGGTAATGTGCAAAGTGCCTTTACTCACATTCTGGGTCACCATCCTCTAATGAATGAATATATTGGAAATGGTCCAAGACACTACTTCTCAAATTGTGGTCAATGACCCATTAGGTGTCATGAGATTAAAGATAGGAACCCAGAAATTTAAAAAGATGTGGTAGAATAGGATGAAAGAATAAAAAATACATGTGCATTAATTCTAGTAATGGTAGGAATTATTCCATTTTTATCATATATGCAGATTGCACTGAAAATGTATTTTTTGCAGGTCACTGACAAAATGTTTGAAAAGCCTAGTAAAAGAGTTATTGACCTATCCATGCCCTTTTTACACTACAGGGGAGGTCAGACTTCAGGAAAATGCAGAGATCACAAGTTCTTTTCATTCTTCACTGTCAGAGATGGATCTCAGGCCAGCAGAAGAGAAATAACCACTTAAATTCTTTATTAATTGACTTCAACAGGGCAAATTCATTAAGTCTACATGTTTATGAGGTATGCCCTTAGATAACCTATTATTCACTTCATAAATAATCATTCATTCAATTCCCACTTGAGAGAAGCACATTCTTAGATAATTTGGTTAGGTCATCTTTGATGATGCCCAAAGATTTTTCATGTTCATGTTAAATCTACATATAATGATATATAGATGCTATTATCCCCCAGTTAATCCATTCTATCAGCAACCACACTTTGGAGATAGTTTTATGATGAGTATCTAGACTTTATTTACAATGAATTTCTTAAATGACATCAAAATTACATAAATTTTGATATGACTTTTAATTTATCTAATGGATAGAAAACACTAGTCACTAATAGTGAGCTCATAAATAAGGCATTTGAAAGTATAAAATATTTGCAAAATATAATAAGCTTCAGAGTGCCAAATACCTTTTCACAAATTCTTTTCTTCTTACTTTATGGGAAGATGAAAGAATTATTGAAATCAATAAGTCAGGATACTAATTGTAACCACTTAAAGAGAAATTAGTGATAGAATATAAATTTCTTTAAGAAGGGGAAAATAAGTAAACTAAAAATAAATAATATTTAATAAATATAATAAACTTTAAGTTAAAACAGGATAAAATACAGTTTATGAACATTTTGGAGATTTTCACAGGCATAGTGATTCCTTAAGTAAAAAATTCAGTTTTGAAAGAAGCCTGGTAAATCTTAATAAGATGATTTAAAATAGCACATTTTAAAATTAGTCAGTACTTATTCTAATGAACTCCAAGAATATTGACAGCAAAACGATACTAGATGATTTCCTGACTGACTTTGATTTATGTTTAATTTTATTACTAAAAAGGATATAGGAGATAATTTCTTTTTAAAACTATCTTTTATTTGATGTCACAATTTGCAACAACACTGAGTTTATGCAATGGTGGGAGGTAATTTTTTATAATATGTTACATTTTCCTTATAGCTAGGAACCAGCTCCTGTTGAAGATATTTTCCTGATTCTTGGATATATATATATATATATATATATATATATATATATTCCCTTTCATGAGATTTAGTGTTACCAGTCATTAACATTGCAGTTTTGAAAGGATTTAAAAATAAATCAACAGACACATTGGGACACTGGTTATTTGAAGCTCACGTCTGATAAATGAATATTCTGAGTTATTCTGACATTGTGCCAGATGTCTTTAAGCCTAACTTACACAGCTATGTGTTTTATGAAACTCTGTGGTTTGCCAAGAGATATTTTTTTATATTGTTGCCCATTCCTATATTCAAAGAGCTTGTCTACAGAGAGGTTGGCAGGGGGCAGTCAAGTCTTTTCACTGCATAAATTATATCATTAGGTGTCTGAATATAGATTGACTTGTTCTCAAGACCTAAAATCTAAACACAGCTGAGAGGCAAATCCCATGACAAATGAAAGTTCTGTGCAAAGATCACAAAGAGCATGTAGCAAATGGGATTTCTAAAACCCACACTATCCTGTAATATACACCTGATAAATGGTCATCTAAAACTGTATTTTGGAAGGGGGAAAGAATTTAATGTAGCTGCTTTGGGATTCAAGAATCACTTAAACTGAAAGGACAACATCTACATTACAGGCAAAAAGATTAATGCATTCAATTAAATGTTCAATGTACAGAAATTTGGAATAAGAAGAGTAAACACTAAAACCAGATTAGGTTTAGTGCATTAGGATATTCCTCCTGAGATTGTTGTTGGAAAAAAATCGTAAGAAAATTCAATCTACCAAGTAGGAGGAAATACTTTAAACTGCATATGTGATAGATGATTAATACATAAAATATGTGAGGAATATATAGGATTTAAAAATGCAATAACCAATTAAAAATAAGTGCAAGGTCTAAATAGATGCTTCTCCAAAGAAGATAAAAAAATGACCAGCAGGTATATGAAAGGATGTTCAGGATCACTATCAGGGAAATGCAAATCAAATGTACAGTGAGATCGTACTTCATGAACCTGTTAACATACCTTTTATCAAAAAGGCAAGAATAAAGATGGCAAAGGTATGAAGAAATGAACATTTTTGACTGCTATTAGGAATACAGATTCTTGTAGCCATCATGTAAAACAATATGGTGGCTTCTAAAGGAGCTAGAACTAGAACTAACATATGACCCAGCAATCCTTCTTCTGGATATACTCCCAAAAGAAATTACTCTGTAAGAATATCTGTATTGTCATGTTCTTTTCAGGATTGTCCACAAGTATCAGGGTATGTAAACAACTAAAGTATCCATCAAAGCATAAAATACACACAGACACACACACACACACACACACACACACACACACACACACTGATACTGTTTAGGCTTAATAAAGTGGATACTGTCTCCTATTGTTCATCTATTATTTTGCTCTTTGAATGATTTGCTCATGTGTCTGATTTATCTCACTTAACATGATCTCAAGGTACCTCTGTTTTCCTACAAATTATTTAAATTAATCCTTCTTTATGGCAGAGTAGACAGGTAGGGAGATCTTTTGCAAAAGGGAAGGGGACCAAGAGAAGGAGAAAGGGGAATGGGTGGGGATGAAAAAGGAATTAAGATGTGTTATGTACATCTACCAATTCCCCATGACGAGTGTAATCATTGTGTACTGCAAACATGGAGGCTAGTAAAAATAAAAATTAAAAATAAATAAAAGAGAGATCCTGTATTTGTGAACTTGACGAACCCAGAGGAAATTATGTTAAGTGAAATACACCAGACAAAGGAAGAAAAATATGGCAAGATTTCAATCTCATTCATGCATGGAATGAAAAAAGTCAATTCCATAGAAACAGAGTAGAATTATGGTTACTGGGGATCAGAAGAAGAGAAGAATGAAGTGACGTAGGTCAAAGTGTGCTGATGATGTAAGAGAGGTACATTTAGAGTTCTAATGACCATCCTCACAACTGTAGTTAGTAAGACTAAATTATATGCTGGAAACTTGCCAAGAAAGTAGATTTCAGTTACCCTTACCATAAAAAGAAAGATAAACATATGAGATGATATATGTACGTTAATTTTCCTGAATAACAATCACTTTGTGATGTATATATATATATCAAAACATCATGTTTCACCCCTTGAATATATACTATAAAAACATGAAGTAGATTGTTTGCATTAATCTCTTCCTAATACCATTTTGACTAGATTTCTTTGTTAAGTTATATCATTAACTATCTTCAAGAACATTGTTTCTAAAAGTTTCTTAATTATTAATATATTAATTTATACTGATCTTCAAATATTATATCTGAGTTTATATGTAACTTGATTCTAATTTAGATATGGTAGAACAAATAAACTTCCCAAAACTATTTTTTGGGGGTAATAACAGGTTTTATAAACATGTCTATGTCTTATTCTTCAAAAGCCTTTGTAAAAATATTTATCCACACAGCTACAGTGACACATAACTGTAATAGAAGTATTTAAGAGGCCAAAGTCGGAGAATCACTGTGAGTTCAAGGCCAACTTAAACTATGTAGGGACACTCTCTCTCAAAAAAAAATTTATTCATTGGTGTCCTTTATTTTTATATGATTTCCTTATTATTAGAATAAAAAAGAAAGTTAATACCTTTTATAACTTCCCACAAAATTTTCACCGGTCACTATGACATTCTCATTTTTTCTTTCATAATACAAGAGCAGAAACAGAAACATAATAATGTTGTTATTTTTTATGCAACTGAATATTATCATTAGTTTGGTGGCAAACTTAAACAAGTTTAATAATATTAATAATATTAATGTTAATAATGATCAATATTATATTTTGTTGTGCTTCAATGGAAAAATAAATAAATAATTGATTCAGCAAACACTTAACATGTTCTATGTTCCCAAAATTATATAGTCAAACCTGGAAATACTTCAACTCTATCCTCGTATAAACATTCATTATACTTTCTATCTTTATGATTATAAAAAGAGAACTCAAATAATCATTATAAAAATGTAAAAACATGTCACGTAAAGTAATATATAAAAGGGAGAATGGTAGAAATTTCAACATTTGTTGTAAGAAAGCTTAACATTTAAATTTATACTTATTGCTAAATAAGTTTATAATAGAAGATGCCTTTTATTTACAATGTAGTCCTACCCAATATCTAGCATTATATATATATATATATATATATATATATATATTATACATATGTGTCTCCAGAGATTACATATCAATATAGTTAATTAAATATCATATTTTCAATGCACAGCTCTCTAGATCTACTTTTGCATAGGATCAGTATTTTTTTAATGAATATTTCAGATTGAGGCCACATGTTTTTTTTACTATACAAATGAAATAAGACTGTGAGCACACGTAAGTACATTATACCCATCATTATAATTATAACAGCAATTCAGTTTCCAATCTGTTCCTATGGTAGAAAATCAGAATCAGTTATTCATTTTTTTCTTGTTTTTAGTATTTTGAGGTGACACTTTACAAAGGTGGTACTGGGAAATGAGAGAAGACCCAAGTATCAGTTGCAAAAATGAATGCTTGTTAAAAATGCTATTTTCTAGCCAAACAAAAAATTGTTGAAGGACAGTCTTTGTCTTCTTTCTGTGCTTTGTTTCAGACAAAGAGAAATAGCCAGAGTACAATCACCTGCTAAGGCTGATGTTCCCTCTCTTTCAAACTACTTCTCCTGTCACTCTGATTTTCCACTTTCTTCTTTCCCTAGACGTGTTTGTTTGCAGAATATTAGAGTGATCATGCACACCATCTGTGACAAATGATGCCCTTATGTCTCTACAAGCTTCCTGAATGTACATTTTCATTAGATTCTTGGACCAAATTTCACCAACAGCTTTCTCTTTACTCTGAGAAGATTCTAACACGTGCAGCTGAACTTGGATACTTTACATTGAAGATTATGAAACAGATTTAAGGTAGAACTATAAAAGTTAATATTGATGTCACCCAGCTGAGAAAAGTGACAGAAGAGCTCAACTTGGGAATTGTAGCGAAATCACTTTCTAGACATTTGAAAAATAAAATACTTTCTTTACAGATCATTCACCAACAATGTTCACTATCTCAACAGCCACTCAGTTAATGATCTACTCCTTATAGAAACAACAATTTTAAAAATAATTGAAAGGTAATTCTAATAACTTAAATTAGAAAATCTGAATTACTAACTTTCCCCAAATCTCTTTCCTAAAAGATTTAGTGAATACATCACTGTCTTTCCACAGTGTGCAAAAACCAGAACAAGTTAATCATTGTGGACAATGCTTCACTAACCCTACTTCATATCCATCCTTCAGTGAATCCTATGGAGTTTATCTCTGAAACTTTTACCAAAGCCATATGATTTCTCCTTCAGCCATAGTCCAAAGCTACCATCATTTCTCCTCTGGACTCCTGTCAGGGCCTTCTCAGAGTCTTATCCGTATTTACTCAATTTCCCACTGACCAAAAACTCATCTTTACAAAGTGAAGACATTGTCACAAAACTCTTGTCACCTTTCCCATGAATGGTTCTCCATAATACTAAAATACTTATTCTCAACAGGATCAGAAATTGCTCTTTATAGAATATTTTTAAAAATTCACATGGAAATGTTATAACACATTGTGAATAGGTTTCCCAAAAATGGCCACAGTGATATCCTTATTCATATATCCTCTCTTTCGAAGTGACTTTGACACATATGCAACCAAGAAGTAGAGTGAGCATTTACTCTCCTTGAATCCAGCTGGGCTTTGATGACTACAGAATAAGTAGTGCCATGTGACTCTGAAGGTTAGGTAATAAAAGATAATGCAACTTCTACTAAACTTTATTAGAATGCTCTTGGAAAGCTCATGTTGTGAAGAAGCTTGTGAACCCACTTTTACGGCCCAACAATGTGTTCTGGCCAACAATTTCAGCTGAAACTTCACCACATGGCTGAAATCCACCACTAGGTATGTGTTTATCGAACTGCAGCCATCAGATCACTCTTAGATCTCATCTTTCTGAGTCCTCAGATATTGTGAAGATGAGATCAACTATCACTGTCTTATCCTTTCTGAATTCTTAAAATTCATAATTTGGGAACATAACAAAGTGGTCATTAGCATGTGCTACCAAGATTGATGTTTCTATGTTGCAATAGTAAGTGGGAGATTGTCTGCATATTTATCTGTAGAATTCAACATAATTTTACTCTAAATTATTTTGTTTTTATACTTTATATTGCAGTAAGGGCATTATGCTGCTTTTGTCTTCTTGTTCATTTGTTTGTTTTTTTGTCTTTTGGTTCTGTTTGTTTTTTGGTACCAGGGATCAAACTCATGACCTCATGCTTGCCGGGCAGGGGCTTATGACGCTGAGCTAAATACCTTGCCCTGTCTTTTGGTTCTTACATCTTATTTTAACAATCTTGACACAAGATTATTAGAGAACCTAATGCAATTTTTAAACAGCTTTACTGAGATATAAATGATTACCAAGATATGACACACACTCATATTATACAGATTTGATGTGTTTGGACATATGCATATGTCCATGAAATCATCACACATCAAGGCAATAAGTATCCTCACCACTTCCAAAAGATTGCTCATGGACTTTGTTTTACTTCTTTTTTTGTGGCAAGAATATTTAACATAAATTCTACCTTCTTAACAAAATTTTTTCGTGTAGCAACACAGTACTATTAGTAATAGTCATGGTGTAGTACAACAAATCTTTCCAACTTATTCATCTTTCATAATTGAAACTTGTAGCCATTGAATACCAACTCTCCATTTCCTCTTCCCCTCAGCTCCTGGAAACCACTATTCTACCTTTTGTTTCTTTGCATTTGACTATTTGATATGGTATCTATAATATGTTGGTATTTAAAATACTTCAGGATTTATAAAACAGTCAAGTAGAGAGGCAGAGAATAGAATATCACTGATTTAAAATTGTATTATAGTTCTACAGAAAACAGGAACAAATAGGATTTATCTATATTGATGCTTATCTTTCCATCTATCAAAATAAACTTTTAAATTAATTTTTTATGTAAATTAAAAATAAATTTTAAAACTCCAAAGTTACAGAAATGGGTTAAATATCTGTCATTTTATATGATGCAATCCAATATGTTGACTTGTCGAGTTAGTCAAATATTGTGTTATCTTTACACTGGAAGAGTGTGAGGGGAAATATAAATGTGGTTGTTGCTGGGTTGAGTGTTAAATCTCGCTCTATTGTAGGGGGTCAGTAGATAATTGAGTTGACATTAAAGCATAAAGAAACATTTGAAAGCATGTCATTTAGAAACATGAAAATATGCAATGAGAGTAATAATTAAGGTATTAAAATGATTGCTTTTGTGTAGTAGGATTTCAGGGTAAGAAGGCAAAGAAGGACTGTTCTTTGATAATTTATTATTTGTACTTCTTGGGGGCATAGTTACTGTTAGCTATTCCTTAATATGTAATATAAAGTCAAAGAGATTCAAGGGGATTAGAACCAGTCTAAGATAATGAAAGAACGAGGGTGAAGACCAGCTCTTTTTTAGAAAGAGTTCTTATTCTGAGCTCATGTATGTCTGGTGGACTAGGAAGACAGTGCAGAAAGTGAGCCAATAGGGCAGCAGATGGGGCTCAGGATCAGCAGCACGAGTGATGCCAAGCTTGGAGATATTTAGTTTTACCTCATGTGTTGAGGAACTTCTGGAGGGTTTGACTCTAAATGAGTTACCAGCTCTGTATTAAGCCAAGACAAATACCACTTATCCTCCTACAATGCAATTTCAATGCTATAAAAATAAATGTCTTTAAGGATCACTTTCAAATCTATGATAAAATAAAAGTTTCAAGTTGATTAACCTGTGATAATGAGAAAGAGAAAGACACTAACACGTGCTTCAATTTAGAGGCATTATTATTTGCTCTAGGAGTCAAAGGGAAAATCCAAAATATTTTTGGATGGAATGAAATACAGCAATCATCTGTAAAACAATGCTTCTCAAACTGTTTGATACCACATTTCTTTAAAAAGCTATTTTAAAACTTACTGAGGATCCAGAAGAGCTTTTTATTTGTGGGGAGGGGGCATATTAATCAGTATTTAGTGCATCAAGAGAGAGCATGTCATGCAATGTCGCATTCCATTTCAAAGGGTCCATCTGCTCCCCCAGTGGTTCAGCCATAAACTACAGCTGGAAAAACTAACATATTAGAGTCAGAGGTTAGAATAAACTTACAAGGCAAATCTGATTTTTCTGGAATAATTTGGTTTGGTTCTAGGAAACAAGCTACACGATTTTGCTTTCATGCTGCTGATCCAAAAAAATTCTGTGGTTTAAATCATGCTATTGAGCTAGATGACCTTTAAAATCCTTCCAAATCTAAGATTATCTTATGCCATGATTCATCCTCACTGGCTAGTTAGAGTGCTCTGATTTCACTGTTTTATTGCACCACTTCCCTTTCATTCGAGCTTGGTTCAAATGGCCCCAGTTTATTCCCCAAGAACCGGAGTCATAAATTTATCTGCTAATATCTTTTGCTTAACTTGGAAAACATCTAGAGAATTAAAAATTCTATTCCAAGGAATAGAATGCTATGAAAATTGTTTTAATTATTGTACATGTACATACTCATGATGACAAGGAACAAGCAATGGAAATGTCTTTTGGCTAAAGCAATTCAGTTTTGCAATTCAGAAACTTTCTTAGCAAGTAAATTCTGTTGCATCACTTTTCTAATAAAATAATATTTACATTTAAAAATAAAAGACATCTTTATCCAATTCTACTTACCAAATGAACAGAAGCCCTCTGCTTGGGAAGGATTACCTATTGTGCTGTAAATTAGCATACATAGGTATTTTCATAAAAGACAAGAAAAAATTGTGACCTTGAACATATCATGTATTTTCCAGAACTTTACAAAAACTTTGAAACCAGATAATCTAATAAACTTTAAATTTATGTTCATTTAATATAAAGCAGTCGGTTGATCATAAGGAATTGTGCTCTTAAATGTGGATTTTTCCAAATATAGAAATATTTGATATTGGAAAAGAAAATGCTCAAACTTTATTTTAAAATTTCAAGGTCTATTACAAAAACAGAATCCAAATCTCTGAAGAAAGCATGAAACAAAATGTGTAGCTTTGCTTAGAAGAAAGTTAAATTCATGTAAGTGAATCAGAAAACTCAATTATAGATCTACATTTCCTTAAAATTAAATTTGTTTTAACATCAAAGTTAAGCCAACTACCTGCCATCACCTGGCTTTATTAACTTTCTCATTATCTTTCTGCCTTGTCCTCTTTTCAACCTAGCTTGAAATTCTTACAATGTGTAAATCCCACATACAACCTAGACAGCAATGGTATCCTCTCCCCCTTAATTCAGAGTAGGCTAGGGATCAAGGAGCTGATGCCTTGTTTCTAAGGGTAACACACATATTTTAATGTCCATAAAAAAAGGGAAAGTTTAAGACTATATCCTGGAGTCTCCCTTTAAACACTTCCCCATATTCTTCCCAAAACAAAATAAAAACAAGCAAAACAACAGGGGCGAGGGGTCCACAGGACAGAATCAGGCTTTGGGTTATACAGCCTAGAATGTCACCAGCACCAGAGCAGTGCAGATGCCAGGAAATTCACGGCCTGCTCTATGTCTTCTCAGTCATCAGTGCAAAAGTCAGGGAGCATTCCAATTTTTGTCTTTTTTCATGGTAGAGAGCCCCCCGATGGTACAGGAGAGACATAGATCTGTGTTTTCTCTCTGACTGACTCATTCATGCTTTTGTTTCTAACAGGTGTTATAGGTCTCACAGTAAGGCTGAAAATTATAAAGTGCATTAAAAGAAATGGGAGTGATACATTCAAAACTGCAAGCCTGGTAGCTCAAAGCATCTTTCTCAACCCGAGTGGCATTAGTTAGCTCACATGTTCAAATTAGGGCCAATGTCTTCTCCCTCATAAAATAAATCTTCGAAGTAATTAAACAGAACAGATGTTAAAAGAACAGGAATCAACGGGAACTCATACATTGCTGGTAGAGTACAACAATTGCTTTGAAAATTTGGCACTATTTTGTAGAAGGAAACATGCAAAGAATCAGCAATCTCATTCTGAGATGTTTGTACTGGTAGTTAAAATGTAGACCACATAACAAAAAACCAGGAGCAAGAATGCTTAGAGAAGCTCCATTCAGATTTTTACTAAACAAGTAATGACTCACTGTCAATAGAAATATGAATGAACTACTCTAGTCTAATCATCCAAAGGTCTAGTGTACAATAAAATGAATGGTTCTTACTGCACAGAGTAGCACGAATTAATGTCCAAAGTATAATTTAAGTGAAAAAAATAAGCCTCAAAAAAACTATAGGTGCTGTGATACCGTTTTTATAAAACTCAGAAACTGAACACCATGTTGTTCAGGCATGAAGACACATGTTACAGAGTCATTTTAAGAAGCAAAGGAATGATAAACATAAAATGTTGGATGCTAGTGAACTTGAAGTGGGATAGTGGAGATAGAAGGGAAAGACTGAGGAACAGCAGCCAGTTATTGCTGATGTTATTGTTCCTGGGCTGTGGATGCTTTCTAAATCATAAATAGATCATATGTATTCTCTAGGATATATCAAATATGATATTAAAAAATAAAAGACTTCTCATTGCTGGGACAAACAACCCAACACCTATAACTTGAAAGAGGAGAGGTTTACTTAGGCTAATGGTTTCAGTCCACGAAACGAGTCCACCTCCAAGGCAGAAAAAGGAAGACAGAGGGCCATGATGGAGAACAAGGTGCCCAACCCATGGCATAGGAAGCAGAGAGAGAAAGGAGGAGCTGTGGACAAGAATACAACCCTTAGGTCACACCTTCAATGACCCATCTTCAACTAGACCCCATCTCCTAACAGAGGGTCAGCTATTGGTCCCTAAGGGCCAATCTCCCTCCAAATACAAGAGAATTTTGGGGACTGTTTTAGATCCAAAGCGTAACAAAAGAAAAAACAAGAATTTGAGGATCATCTTCTTTTGCTTGTTTAGACTTCTAATTAAGGAGAAAAAAAATAATTGAGAAGCCAGGAGAAAATCTGATTGTAAGTAGAGAAATTGAGGTCATGTCTCTCTTAAACCTCTTGCTGTCTTCAGTCCAGTGATTCCTTCCAAGGAAGTGTCTATGGGAAACCCCACAATCAGTCCCAAATGTGAAGCCCACATTCGACAGGACATGGGAAGCTTTCAGTTGTCATAATCTGCCCCCAGAGGATCTACTCATTTCTTGTGTTTGTCGGCTGTGTCACATAGCTCAGTTTGAGTCTCAACATGATTAGCTCCTCAGGGCAGAACATTCCCAGCTGTTGTGGTCAGACAGCAGCAGGTTCTTATCTGAGGACAGCAGGGCCATGTGGCACACCGCAGCCGGGGCAGTGTCAGGGAAGCATGTGGTATCTGTCCACAGTAGCAGGGTCCAATAGACAGCAATTAGCACCAGGAGAATGAAGATGAACGGGACATATACATAACCTTCATAAAAATGTCACAGGGAACAAGACTCACAAACCATATGGATCTGTGCTGGGGCTCTCCCAGGCATGGCCTTTTACATCCCACTAGTCCAAGTGATGGCTTTTTAAATGTGATGTCTTTTCACAGCTGTGTCTTCCTGGATAGCTCTATCAAGGGAAGTAAAGAAATAGACTGCCTATCTGATGTCAGATGAATCACAAGGAGTTCTTCAGTCTTGACATTTTGTGGCTTTCTGTGCTTGAAATTCTGAACCAGTCATCATATATGCATAATATGTAGATAGTAGCTTAGGCAGATACCTGTTCTTATATTTTTTTTTGAGTTTTAATGAGATTGTTCAGAACCTACAGGTATTTCTGAAGGCCACTTCTGAACATGTGCTTTTAAAAGGCCAAGGTAAGATGTTCTTAGTTCATAGCAAAGCAACAGAACTTCTCGCTGGCTGATTTAAGAAGAAAATGATAATTTGAAATGATTTTGCATCACAAGATCACTGCAATGCTGTAGAATCAGATGCAGGAAGTGAGTAAGGCCTAAAGGAAAGATTGATACAAAACTACAGCCCAAACTCAGCCACAGTGCACAATACTGTCACCCTTGGTGACCACAAAGTTATGGAGTACTAGATACTCAGACTTCATTGGTGCTGTCCCACATAACCCCTCCTGGGAAACTGATAAATTGGATTATCAGCACTAAGACCAGGATGCAAAATTGCTTTAGCTACTTTTTTTTGAGACATCAACTAAGACTCAAAATCCACAAGCTTTTATTTAATACATTCTTTGCAGGTAAGGTGTACCTGATTCTCCTCTAGGTTCTTGGGATATATCATCAAAAGTATCACAAGCGCCTCCACCTTTTTAGAATTTACATTCTAGCCTGTGTGGGAAGAGTGAAACACTGGGAGATAGATCCATGAACAACAGCTTTAGCTTTACTAAAAGAAGTGAATTGTGTAAAATCATTAAGTGGTTAGTGATTTAAGGAAAAAGAAGACCAAGGAAGGGATGAACTGTCAAGACTGTGTGGAGAAACAACTGAGTTAACATACAAAGTCAACAATCACAAGGGATACTGGAAGAAGATTTGCAGGTGGTAATTTCTTAGCAGAGTGGTTATGGAGGTGTCATTAACAGAATGTCAGTTGAACAAAGATTTGCAGGAGCATGTAGAAGGAAGATCCTGTTGTGGCCATTGTGGGAAATAAAATCTGGAACTAGGGCATTTCAGAGGACACATGAGATGGTTTTAAAGATGGAGAGTGTGGGAGAGGCAGACAGAGTGAGTGTGTGTTAAGCTTCATGGGGAAGGAAAACAGGAGATGATCTCATTGGAAGCACAGGGCTCTTGTGGTAAGATACACATTCATGGGAGTCTGCTTCCAGCAACTGTTAGTCATTCAGGAACCCATGGTGAGGCCCACAAGGACTGGGAAGCTGTGCCCAGTTACCTGTCCACACACAGGAACCATCTCTGAAGTCCACAGGGACCAGGAGTCTAGGCCCAGAGATCCGCAGCCATTGGCAATCCTCAATGAAGCCAGCTGCCAGATGAGCTGCCCGCATAGGAGGCACCTAGGACTTGATACCTGACTGATTCAGAGGCACACAGGAAAATGCCAAAGTGAAATAATAAAGCACAATCTCAAACTTCCAGCCCATCCAGATCAAGTACAGAAGACACAGACATGGAAATCAGACACCTGAAATTTCTGAAATGATAGCAACACAATCAAAGAAACAATTGCAGGAAGCTGTAAATGAAATCATATCAAAAATAATCTCTCAGGTAAAAGCAGAAATGATGAACACAATGAAGGAACTGGTGAATATATTCAAAGAAGACATAGATTACCAAAAAAAAAAAAGAGGAACATAGGAAAGTGATGGAAACCTTAAATGAGCAATACAGGAAATAACAATGTATGAAACAGATTCAGAGATATCCAGGAAATAAAAAATTCCATTGAAAGCTGGCAAAACTACATAAATGAAATTGAGGACAGACTCCCAGACCTTGAAGACAGGATTGAAACTGCTGATCATGCAAGGAAAGATCTCTTAAATATAACAAGGAATCAGGAAATAACAATTCAACAGCTGCAAGGTGATGTAAAGAGAAACTGTAGGTATCAACGAAAAAGGAGACAATACAAACGACATAAAAAGACTATTTGCAGAAGTAATAGTAGAAAATTTCCCATGCATGGGAAAAGAGTCTGACATACAAGACATATAGAACTCCAATTAACCAAAACCAAAATAAATCTACACTCAGACATATAATAATCAAGATCCCAGAAATTCAGCATAAGAAGATAATATTAAAAGCTCTTAGAGAAAAGAAACAGATTGCCTATAAAGGAAAGTCTATCAGAATCTCTGCAGACCTCTTAACACAAACCATCAAGTCAAACACAGAATGAAGTAAAGTATTTTAAGTACTGAAATAAAACAATTTCCAATATGGATTGATGTACCCTGAAAAACTGTCTTTAAAAATCAATGGAGAAATAAGATACTTCCATGACAAAGAACTGATAAACTTCATGACCACCCAATCAACCCATCAAAGAGTACTGAAAGACATTCTAGAAAGAGACAAAAGTGATCACAACTCCAAGAACAACAACAGAAAGAAATCAATAAGCAGGCAAGCAATTAAACAGAGGGGAAAAGTAGGGAACCAATAGCAGAAAGATAACATGGCAAAGATAAGCCAATACATATCAGTTATAACCATTAATGTACATGGCTTCAGTTCATCAATCAAAAGAAACAGACTGGCAGAGTGGATCAAGAAACACAATCCAACAATATACTATATAAGAAATACATTTAACTCAAAGGGAAATTCATAGACTGAAAGTCAAAGGATGGAAAACAATACTCCACGTGACAGAATTCCAGAAAAAATCAGGGCTTGCTATTCTGTTTGCAGACAATGAGAACTTCAAAACAAGAATGATCAAAAGAGATAAAGAAGGTCATTAATTACTTGGTAGATGAAAACTTCAAGGGGAAGAGATAACAACCATAAATATATGAGCACCAAATATGGGAGCACCCACCTATGTAAGACAAAATATTAATAGACATGAAAAATCAGATAAGCAATAATACAATTATAATGGGGGAACTTAACACCCCCATTGTCACAAAGAGAAGATGAGCTAGATAAAAAATCAGTAAAGAAATAACAGTACTTCATCAAATTTGTGAACAAATGGACTTAGTGGCCATGTACAGTGTCCCATCCCACAACATCAGAATATACATTCTGAGCTGCACATGGAATGTGCTATAAAATTGACCATATACTAGCCCGTAGAACATGATTAAGTAAATGCAAAGGAACTGAAATTATCCAGTGTATGTTATCGGACCATAGTGCAATGAAATTGGAAATTAATGACAAATGAAGTTTCAAAAGTTCCATAAATACACAGAAATTAAATAGCACCTTACTGAATGGGTAACAGAGCAAATTAAAGAAATTAAACAGTATATACAATCAAATGAGCATGCAAATACAACTTACCAGAACCCACAGGATGCAATGAAAGCAGTCCTCAGAGGGAAATTTATAGTGGTGAATTCTCACATCAGGAAAACAGAATGAACACAAATAAACAACCTAATGCTGCACCTCAAACTTCTAGAAAAAGAAGAAAAAGTGAAGTCCAAAGCCCAAAGAAGTCAGGAAATTATAAAGATCAGAACAGAAATTAATAGAATTGAGTCTAAAAGAGGAATTCAAAGAATTAATGAATTAAAAATTTGGTTCTTTGAAAGAATGAATAAAATTGATAAACTAGGTAACTTATCAAAAAGAGAAAAACAAAACTCAAAATCATGAAATGAGGAATGAAATCACCACAGATCTTGTGGAAATACAGAAGATCATCAATACCAACTTTGAAAACCTTTATTCTCATAGAATCAAAAACACAGAAGAGATTCCTAGAAACATATGAAATACCAAAGCAGGATCAATAAGATATAAAACTTCTAAATAACTCAGTATCAACTAATGAAATTGAAAACGTAGTTAATATCTCATCAACGAGAAAAAGCCCAGGTCCTGATGGATTCACACCTGAATTCTACAAGAAATTTAGAGATGGTTTATTGCTAATACTCTTCAAACTCTTTAATGAAATTGAAAGGGAAGCAATTCTCCCTAATTCATTCTGGGAGGCAAATATTATCCTAATACTAAAACTATAGTAAGACCTAACCAAAAAAGAAAATTATAGGCCAATCTCTCTAATGAATATAGATGCAAAATCCTCAATGAAATACAAACAGAATGTAGCAAATCTTCAAGAAGATTACATACCACAACCAAGTGGAATTCATCCAAATTGCAGGGATGGCTCAGCATACACAAATCAATAAACACAATACACCATATTAACAGAGTGAAAGACAAAAATTACATGATCATCTTAATAGATGCAGAAAAAGCTTTTGATAAAGTACAACACACATTCATGGTAAAACAAAAAACCTAGAGAAAATCAGAATAGATGGTCCTCAATCTAACAAAAGCCATCTATGACAAATCAACAGCCAACATCACACTAAATGATGAAAAACTGAAACCATTCACTCTACAATCAGGAACAAGACAAGGCTGTCCACTATCACTACTCCTATTCAACACAGTTCTAAAACATTAGCCAGAAAAAGCAGACAAGAGAGAGAAGTAAAAGATACAAAGATAGATCTGTGTGATCATTGATCATTCCCAGCTAATGGAGGAAATGGAGCTGATTCATCTGACATTTTGTCCTCCAGTGGACAATTCTGAGACATACACCACGTGGAATACCATGGAGGACCAGCACCTACAGTGATGCCCATTCAGCACACATCTTTGGATTACCTCTCTCTTTCTTCCTGTCTCATTCCCATTATTCCCTCCTTTTCCTTCCAGGATAACTCTCCAAATAAACTTTGCATGGAAGGCTTTGTTTTAAGGACTCCCTTTAGAGAAATTCAGGCTAAAACAGATTAGAGATGAGAATAGAACTGGACAATAAAATTAATCAAAATTTTACTTCTCTTCCCTCAAAAAAGATTGCTTTTGTCAGTCTTGGCTTCTATACACTTATTCTGAGAATCCCTAGGTATGAAGCTAGGAAAGTTTAGCTACCAGTGAGGTTTCAGTGGGCTACATTAACTCAGCCCACCCCCACAAAAATACTCAAAACTTTTTTGTGACTGCATTAAGTAAGAAACTGTAGAGATAACTCAGAGATAATTGTGAATGGACATGTGTTAGCCACAATTTGAGGAGGGACCTAGAAGGTTTGGAGCAGAGGGCTTAGGCCACCACACTAGAGAAGCTAAGGATATGGGGACTGACTCCTAGGCCTATGGCCTTTTCTGTGTTATGCCCGCCCACCCACCCCTAAATCAAGACAGCTTTCCAGCTTGGTTGGTTCACCAAGAGGCAGAGTTGTGGATGCTCATAGTTTTTTATTTTATTTTTCAATTTTACATTTTCTTTTGTTTTTTATTCATTTTTGGCACAGCACACAATGATGGGTGACCCTGCCCCTGCCCACCCCAACACAGCAAACTTCCACACAAATTTCACAGCACACAGGTTACAAAAAGCATTATTCAGTACGTGTAGAATGGAATTTGCTTAGCGGTGAAAGGAAGTTATCTTAATTTCCCCTTTGCAGTTGGGCAAGTATGCAGAGTCATTCATGTCAAAGACCCCTAATGGTGTTACTGGATTGAATGTGTGAGGAGATCTCAGCCTGCCCTTAAATGTCATCTTACCTTTCCAGTAGAAACTAGCAAAGGTTTGTATCTTGGCATTTTTCATGGTGCTCTGCTTAAATTGGTTGGTGAATTGTGGACTGAGCCTAAGAAAGATCTGACCTGGCACATTGTCCTATATTATGAAAGGAGCTGTCTGCTTAAGGTTAGTTTGTCGTAGTGACCCCTCTTGTCATATATCGGTCCGTGAGGATAGGAAGGACCACCCCCATCTATTGCAACAAAGTCACTGTATGTGTTGATAGTTGGTATCTTAGCTCTCACTTGCTCCTTAGTTGGGTTGCTATCAGAAATGCCTGGGCTCTGCCCAGTGCCTCCAGTAGCCCCTCCCAAGTACTGCTGCCACCAACTATAGTAACCATTTGTTGCTTGCCCCTCCTGCCACCACTGCGTTTCTAGATATTTGCTTTCCTGCTCTCCAGATGTGGTAGCCCCGTGTACGCAGTCAAACATAATTCTCTCTGTCCCGTTATCATCTCCCGTCCAGCTTTTTCTTGGGTTGGTTGATAGGAGCATGTCCTGACCACCAAATGGACCCAGAATACAGCTGGCCCCCCTTTCCCTGTCTCAAAGATGTACGGTGGATGCAGGTGACCACCTGGTGTTGTCTCTTTCTAATTGCCTCTCTATACAGTGTGTCTGGTCTCCCTTCTCTGATCCCAGTGTTATCAGTCCCAGTGATTACAGCAGTGTTTTTGTCCTTTTCGTAGTCTGGCTTGATTGTAGGTGCTCTGCCTAGCATTCTGGTATCCTGCACATTTTTACTTAGGTTGATTGGTTCTAGACTGAATGAGTACTTTCCACTGTACCAACTGTCTCCAGTCCTGAGCATCTCAATTGGTATGGTGTTTTTAAATGTCATGAACATTTGCCTAAATGCTGGCACATTAATGGTTTCCCCATATCCTTGGTTGTCACCCGATAGAACAAAGTCATTAAAGTAGTTAGCATAGTAGCCATATTGTTCAAGTTGGTTAGCTTGCCATGGCTTGTAGCCTAAAGTGGAAAGTCGTGCCCTGTCACTGGCCCAAGGGAAGATGTTGTTTGTGTCTTCTGCTATGAGCATGGTTGCTGTGAGATCATTGGTGTACTGTGTTTGTGGAGGCACTGTTGCTGACTCAGTGATTGTCTTGATGGAAATGTTAAAGATTTCCTGCTCTAGAGTCTCTAGTGCAAGGTCTTTGCATATGGTAGACATAAAGTAGAAGTCTCCTGGACTCATCCAAACACCCCAAGCATTAGCATCTAGAAGGTACCACAGTGTTAGTATCTGTGCATGTCCTGTGTCTTTCCAGCCATCGTATACCTCACCCCCCCCAGTGATACTTTTTGTTACTTGCAGAGTATATTCATCATTCTCTGCTTCAGTTAGTATGATATGTCTACTAGCATTACATGTGATGTAAACATAGTCTCCCGTATATTTCCACTCAGTTGTGTTGTTGTAGTTTCCAGTGCTCCTTCCAACACCCCCGCTGTCCCCTGCAGTACCTGGTTTGGTTGGTTCAGATTGAAGTGCCTGTTCCTGTGTATCCATCTGTTCCTCTCCCTCCATGTTTGTTCTGCCTTGCTGTCCGAGGACTCTTCTTTTCTTGGCAAGGTTGATGAATATGTGCCTAGGAGCTGGTCTCTTCTTGGACTGTTGGTTGGTGCCTTGAGTTCTCTGGCGTTTCTGTGGTGGTGCCAGTGCTGGAGTGATCACTCTCTTTGCCCTAAAAAAATAATTACCAAACCTCCTTCCCCAATCACCTACAGAATCTGTGTCCTTTATGAACTGAAGGTCCACTTCGTTGAAGTAAAGATAAGGGTTATGTCCTCGTCGCTGAAGTTCAGCGTAACGTTCGTCCTGCCTTTTGGCAGCCTGATCAGTTAGATTACTTGGTTGCTGTCCATGGAGTTTGTTGCCTGGTCCAAGGTAGTTGTATCCTGGTAGTGTATAGCCTAAAAAGGATTAGAAGTTAGTTTTTTTTCCTTTATACAAGGAAGGTAAGTTGGTTGAAATGTGTCTTACCTTTTCTTGGCCTGTGGATGTTTGGCATCTAGTTGGTTGGTTCCGGCATGTTGTTGTGGAACCACCAGTCTTTGAGCTCCCAGATGAATGGCTGAGCTTCCAGACACTCTTCCGTCTCTCTGGATAGAAGACTGTCTTGCTGCTCCTTGTCGGCCAGCTCACCGTCAGTGGTGTTGTCTCGACTTCGTGTGGAGTTTGCGTCTTCGTCCTGAGATTCAGTGCTCTTGTGAGATCTTCTATCCCATGCATTGACCTCATTGCCCTCTTCATCGAAGACGTCCCAGTCTTAGAGCTTCAAAGACTGAAGATCTTGCTCTGGTTCTGTCTCTCTTATATTGTCAGAGTCCGCCCATTGCTCCTCCCACTGCGACACGTCAGACCAATGGTCAGTGTATGAGCTCATTGTTGGATGATAGCCCATTTCTTCCATGGTCTTGAAGATGTTTGGTTTTTCCTTTGCATTGATCAAGCCAAACCTACCATCTGAGGTTTTGGTGAGTTTTATATTGACACATCTGTGCTTAATAGGTTCGGTGTGTTCAGGTCCGATCTCACAACCAATCCTGACAACTGTGATGTCCTCGTTAGAGGTCATAATTACTGGAGTCGGTTCTATCGACTTAGTATCCTTGCCTTTTTGGTCTAATCTTATGCTCTGACCTGACATGATGGCCTTAAATTGATTGACTTGTTGCCCCAGGTTCCCTGCCTTCTCTATCCAGATAATATTCTTGTTGCAGCAGTCATTAAATGGAAAGTTAACGTTAGATGGATTGTAGCAGCCAATGTTACCAACCAACTCACAGATCTTTTGAACTATAAGACTCCTCCCTGTGCTAGCTGGTCCCTGTAGCAGGATCGTGTTCCTCTTACTTAACTGCTTGGTTAGGCAGCACATCATTGCATGTGTGACCTTGTATGGATTGTAGTTATTGAGTTTAAAAATCTTGAACATTTTAGTGTCTTCTATCCTGCAAGTCCTTTTGCCTTTTTCAGCTATCATCTCATAAGCTGTCATGGAAGCCACACCAAACTATGCTTACCACATCTGCATTATAAAACAGATCATCCCATGTCTGACAAGCATAACATCAATAAATCCATTTGGGTTTTAACGTCACAATCTTATCTCTTTTGTTGTTGGGTCTGAAAGTGATAGCACTTCTTTTACAATGTACTCTGAACCAAGAATGGCCTCTCATAAAAGTCCTCAGTTTGTTTTTCCTCTGCAGAACAATGTCCCTGTAACTTGCAGAGAACCTATTGTTAAAATGTGGAAACTGTCCTTTATGATTTAAACTATTCTAAGTAATAAAGTGATTTTGATCCAAATGCAACAGAAAACTCTGTACCCTTCTTTTTATTTTTTTATTTTTTTCTCTCATTAAAAAAGAGGCCAATCATTAGTTTGGGAAGTCTTCAACTTTACATGATAAAGAAGATAAGAGCTTAGATATTAGTAATTCCAAAATGCATCTTGACTATTTTAGCCCTTGATACAAAGAAAGAATGACGAAGGTATTAATAATTCTGCTTTAGTCTTCTCAGCAATTGTTTTAAAGCAAAAGCAATGTACTGTTTGATTTAAACCAGTTGGAGAGAAAGATGTCTTAGACATTAGATTGAAAGGCCTCAACTCTAGAATCTCTCTATATCATGCCTCAGCCTACTCTTCAAAGCAAAATTATAAAATAATTTCTTTGGTTCCCTCCTTCTTCCCTCTTCAAAGGTGTGGAAATGAAAGCTATCCAAAGTCTCTGCTTTACTGTACAAATTCAAGCCCGAGAAACTACTTCACTCACAAAATCAATCTAGACTTAAAGTGATAAGGTCTGTTTTTTCTTTTTTCACACATGAAAATGTTAGTCATATTTTCCACCTAAAGATCTAATTGATAATTAAAAATGGTAAATCAATCAAAATTAGTCTGAAACATTTTTAGATGAAAAGTTTTGAATTAGAAGAGGAAGAGAAACATGGCAAATTACGTATTTTGTGTCAGTAAAATGATTCCTTTCACATGTGATTGTTACAAAAATTAAGATATGAAAAAAACTATGGGATAGATAGAATTTAGTATGGCTTTGAATTCTAAGTCAAGTAATCACCACACATAAACTGACTATATTTTCTAGATAAAAGAATCAAGACAATAATTTTTATATCAGTTTTAAACGTGAATAAGCAATGAGATATTGATATTCTGAAGAAATTTTGATATGTAACAAGTAATAGGGTAATTTATATTGTATTTATTTACAAAATTTATTCAGAATTGCATGTAAAAAGAAAATTTAAACCCCATTAGTCTGTTTATAAAACATATAAAAAAGGAAACCCATAGATATCAAATTAGCACCTTACTCTAAATATTAACATTTTGCTCTAGTGACCATATTTATGAGCCTATTCTCATGTATGTTCTCTATACTTACTACATATATGTCATAAATAACACATTACTTTTAAACTTACTACAAATATCTCATAAACAATACATATTATTTTTAAATGTCATGCAAGTTATCCTATAGGTATTATTTCCAAAATTTCTTTTTTTAAAAAATATATTTTTGAGATTTTCCCCATATTTAAATCTAAATTTAATGGCGGTGGAATTTCTGCTGCATGAATAAATCATGGTTTATATATTTTCTTACTGGTGTTGGCTACTTTAGCAAACAATGCTGCGATGAAATTGCAGTACCTGTCTCCTTATGGGTGCACACTCTGTCTGCTTGGGTTACCAGATAAGCATCTGCGGTTTTACCCCATGTAGGAAGGTAGTGCACCATTCAGGAGGCACAGCATTTACATGGGGTCTGTCTTGGCTCTGTCATCAT
Organism: Hydrochoerus hydrochaeris; assembly: GCA_004027455.1. Lineage (NCBI taxonomy): Eukaryota > Metazoa > Chordata > Mammalia > Rodentia > Hydrochaeridae > Hydrochoerus > Hydrochoerus hydrochaeris. The sequence goes on from PVLA01001246.1 coordinate 299,165, forward strand.
GTGTAATCTGACATTCCCTGACCCTGTTTCTTTATTTCTAAAATGATCATAGTAATAGTAATTTTCAATGATTCATTGTACTCTGATATCACTTACCCTTTGTCTGTAGGAGACTTTTAGATATATATAGGGCCCCTCCAATAAAGGCTATGCTTCTTTATATCCTACCAGATAATCATTGCTCTGAGACTACACTCTGGCTAATGAGTAAGAGTGGAAGTGATACAAATCTTTGTATGTGTGTTTGCCTGCTTTCCCTCTTGTACTATTTAGGAAATAATGAGACATAGACAAACCTTGGTCCTAGAGTTGAAATATCTGTATTATATTTGGTGGAGTTACCCTGCTAGCTCTTAATTACTTACTTCTGAACTATTATAGGATGATAAATAAACTTCCTGGTTATTTAACCACCGAGTTTTTCTCAGTTCCTTTATTATAGAAGTCTAACTTGTACCTTAAGCATTTATAATTCATAGTATTGTCAATTTAAATAAATTAATACACTATGTCCAAACTCTTAGCATTGTACTTAATATGTATTACTTTTATTATTATATCAATTACTAAATTGCTTTCTAAGGTATTTCACTACTTTGTAAATGATTTTTTTTTGAAATGGCAGAACTTTTTTTGTTTTAAAGAAAGAAAAAAATATAAATAAATCAGAGTTTCAAAACAGGCTAGTAACAATTATTAATACATTGCATAGAGTTATCTTCATAGTAATTATTCAGAGTACAAAATATAGGCAAGAAATAACTATGATACAGAAATACTGATTTTCCAATAAAGAAATGTTGGTGAACTGCACACAGAAATTTGACAGATAACTACAAATCTTTCACAGTAAAGGCAGTGAGTTCCCCATTTCTTATGAAAGGATTTATTTAAATATGTTATACATATTAAGTGCTTTCTCTAAAAATGGTTTCATTAGTACCTTGGTCATTTTCTTCATGACAGAGTTACATGGCATTCTCATTGAAATATAAAAAGCAAACCTTGCTAATGAAAACAATACATTAGATATATTGTGTTCATTTAGGAAGTAGAAAGCAAATGTTTTTGCTTGCCTATAAGTGACAGATGTCATTTTCTACTAATGTAAGAATAAGAATAAAATCAAATTTTTGCACAGAATTAAAAAAATAAATATTTAAAAATTCACATTATTATGTTTTATATTTTGTCAATCAGATGCATGTGAATGTCATCTTGTTAATTTATTTCTGCTTACTAAGTCTTTTAAAGTGAGAAAAACACACATGTGTAGGGGGCACAAACTGTAAATATTCAACTTAATGAGTATTTATAAAATGAGCATTCATGTATGCTTGGCACCCAGAACACTGGAGCTGCCCATGCCTCCTTCCAATTCATCATCTGCTCCGTAGGCAACTCCATTCCAAATGTTAACAACACATATTATGGGCTGGCTTGTGCCCCTCAAATGCATATATTGATGTCTTAAGACCTAGGAGCACGGAATGTGATAGTAGCTGGAGAGATTCTTTAAGAGGTACTGTAGTTAAAATGAAGTCATTATGTTGGGTTCTAATCTAATCTGAATAGTGTCTTACAAGGAGAGAAAATTAGGACACAGATGTACACGAATAAAAGGCTGCACAAGGACACCAAGAGAAGGCAGTTATCTATAAGCAGATAAGAGGGGCCTCAGAAAAACCTAACCCTGTAGATACCTTGATCTTGGATGGTGACAAAGCAGAATTGTGGGATTTTTTAGCCATTTCTGTGGTACTTTGATATGACTCCTACACAACTAATACAGCAGATTAGTTTCACCCAGAATGTGGTATTAGATCAGTACCAAATTCAGAAATTTTGGATTAGACCCCTTCACTCAATCTTTTTTTTTAAATGAGTTTTATTAGATTACTGGGTATGGTAGCATTGTGCAATTCTCATTGCTCGGTAGCATTTCATTATGTGAAGACAAGACTATCTACCTAATGTTGGTAAGCATTTGAATCCCTCTGAGTGTTTGGTCCTTATACGTAATGTTGCTATGAAAATTTTTGTACACTGTTTGGTCAATATATAAATTCATTTCTCTGACAGCTGGAAGAGCAGCATCATGGTGTGGATTTGTTATATCATAACGGACATATGATTATCATAGATTCTGCTAAAATTTTTTTTCAAACTATTGATCTACAGCCCAAACAGTAGCATGTTCTAGTTTCTCTGCATTTTTTTTAGTACTAGATATTTTCTGTATTTTTAATTTTGTTTATTCTAGTATAGAGTTTCATTTTGATTTTATTCTGTACTTACTTCATTATTAATAAGGTTGAAAACTCACTTTGTGGACAAGTGTATGGGCAATTTTCATAATGTTTCAGGGATGGTTAAAAAGAATATGCCTTCCATAAAAATTTTTGCAGTGTACAACATTTTTTCAATTCAAATTAATTATTCATGCTGTTGAAATCTTCCATATCACTGTCAGTTTTTCTAAAAGAAGGTCCCAAAATAATTGGGGTTTTTTGTGAATTCTATCTTTATATTCTGTCAAATATTGATATGTAGTTTGAGATATTATAAATTGTTAGCTATGCTTACCAGATTGGAACTTTTACCATTTTGAAATGTTTAACAGTGACTTTATTAAAGCCTACCTCTTTAAATATTTATGTTACCATATCAACTTTCTTTTGGTTAGTAAATCCATATGTGTCTCTTTTCATTTAAAAATTTACTTTCAACATCATTATACATCTACACGTAGGATGAATATCTCTTTTGTCATAAGTGTCTGGCTTTAAAAATAGTCTAATTTGACAAACTGTCTCGTAATTACACATTCAGTCTTTTTTTTTTAATCATGTAACTTGCACATTTGAGTTCAAATCTACCATATTACTAGCTGTTTTCTTTTTTTTTCATACTTTTATTTTCCTTTCATAATAAAATGTATTATTCCATACTTACCCTTCATTATTTATTACATTTTTTTAGCATTAGCAGTATTGTTGCTAGTATGTTTGCAGTACATCATAGTATTACATTCCTCCTGTGGAGCTGGTACATGCACATAACACATCTTAGCTCCTTTTTCCATCCCATTTTTCTCTCATCCCTTTCCTTTCCTTTATCTCTTTGATCTTTGTATAAATATGCTGAACATTTTTTATCATATGCCATATATTTCTTATAATACATTCTATACTTTTCCTCTACTTTTTCACTCTTCTTCATTCTATCAGTTTTACAATCCTATCATCCAGCTCATTGATTCTATTTTTAGTAGTGTCCATTCTTCTGTTTAATCAACCCACTGAGTTCTTAATTTTGGTGATTCTATTTCTTCAAACTAGAAATTTTATCTTTTTTCTTAATGAATTCTTATTCTCAGCTGAAATTCTCTTGTCATGTATTTTTCTTTAGCATACTAACTGCAATTATTTAAAAATTCCACTGTTTGAATTTCTTGTGGATCTATCTTAATTTTCTCCAATTTTCTTCTTTGCCTTTAATACTTTGATTTTGTTTTTGATATGACTGGTAGTTTTGACAAGGTTTAGCCAATGTATCAGAAAAGATTTGGATTTAGTTTGAGAAAGTCTATATGGTAATACAAATAGTCTTATGGAAGTTATTCATGCTGCAAGCAAGAGTGAAAACTCTATGATTGTTATTTAATTTACATATCCATTTATTGTAGAGTGGTTGAAAATATTTTTAGGTATTTAATGGCTTGGTGTTTTGTTCACTGCAAACCCTTTACCTATACTTTATTGAATTGTTTGTTGGTTTAGAATACATGAAAATCTCCAGATACTCTTGAAGGTAAAATGATTAATACATTGCAAGTATCTTCTCATCTGTGATATATCTTAACTTTTTATACTTTTTTTGGTCACATGTAAATTTGAAATTTTAATAGGTAACTTTTAATATATTTTTATAGATCATGAAAAAGATTTTTAATAAAGTTTATAGATTTTTAAAAAATTTATTTTCTTTTATAGCTTGTAGATTTTTGTCTTTGGTTGCAAAAATTCTTCCATATCCTCTTCAGTTTTCTCCTAACAGATTTGCAGTTTTAATTTTCATAGTAAGATCTTTAATATACCAGGCGTTTGAGCCTCTTGTGTTGCATTGTGTAGGAACAGCCAGTTGTTCAAACACCATGTATCAAAAGCTCAACAATCCCAACCATTTGGAAATGACATCGTATTTTTCTTTTAAAAATTGGTTGTTATTTTAAAATTTACTAGTATTGTTAATTTCTTTTTTTATGTTCATATAAACATCTTAAAGTCAGTGGTCACATTCTATATTCTCTTGAATCATCCAAACTCCTCAACTTGTATAAAAATTGAATACAAGAAAATAAGTGTTAATGGATAAATTGGTTTTGATTGCTTTATGATATGTATTTATAAACAGAATAACACTTTCTGCATATCACAAAATTACTATTCAGAATTTCCATTGGTCTTAGCACAAGTATTTGCAGCATAGGAAACAAAATACTGAGTTTCAGGTATCTTTAAAGTGAAGTACTAGAAACATAATAATTACCAATAATAGCTACTATTTTTTACTGATGATTGTGTATATGGACATGTAAGAACTTAATATTTAGTAATTTTTATAAGAAAACTACAAATAAGGCTGTACTGTATTTTTGTGTGAAAAACAGTGATGCACTCTAATGAATCTTTACTCAAGTTAATAAACATAATCACTACTTGAATTCACTTTATTTTAACTTATAAAACAAGCATAATATCGATACTACTGAACTTTTAAGTGAACAAAAAACTATGAATATAGTTGTACATGACTATAATCTATTCAGAATGTTGACATTTATATTTCAAGGCACGAATTCTGTTGTAATCCCCGATAATAATTTATTATAAATGTACCAGTTGTCTCACTGTACAGGTGTTAAAATGAATTATAATTTGCTTGAATCTATGTGAAACATTTGGTGTGTGAGACTCGCACCGTTCTTCCCTCGATAAAGGCTACACCCTCCAGGACAGAATGATCCACTTGTGTTGCTGTGGTGGTAAAAACACATTTCCCATGAAAGCAGTAAGGAGAATTTAGTGAACTGAGATCCATGCATGTGAAAGCCAACAGCAATATTAGAAATGGTGTTTATTTTATAGTCCAGAAACTGCATTTTAAATGCTAGTATATGTTTATATGACAGTTCTATTAAATATAAAAGAGTCCCATTACAAGGGAAGTCCTTCGCATAGGCTTTTTATGTGGTCTAAATAGCATACCCAGCCCTGCAACTCCTCATGTGAGACATTTTTAGAACCTTATTTATGTTAAAGCCATAACAAACTAGCAACTAGAAAACTATAATGGGCACAAACGGCTAATAAAAATGAGATTGTTGAAAATTCTTCTTAATAACAACTTAGGAAGTATTCTGATAAAACAAAGTCAAGGCTTGGTGTCTCTGGAAGCCTGCCACCCAGCAATCACAGACATCTGGCCACAGGTACTCCCCCTTTTCACCTTCTCCCCCTTTCTTGACTTGAAACTAAATAGCCAACCCATTTTACTATTAGTATTTGCCCTATTTTTCAATCCAGTACCTGCTGAGCCAGAGGTCCTCTGGGAAAAAATATTCCAGGCTTGTTCTTCCCCCCTGAAGTGATTTATTTATTAGGTGAATCCTCTGCAGAAGTTGGACAGTTGTTCTGAAACTGATCAAAGAGGAAAGAATACCAGCATATGTTCAGGCTCTGTATGTATGTGTGTACACACAAGCTGTATATATGTGCAAATGTGTGCATGTGTATTATATGTGTAAATCCTGGACACTTGAAATCTGGATCATTTCTTTTCTGACCTGATGTTTAAATAAGCTGGCTAAAAAGCACAGACCAAACCTTTTATTTATAGAGTACAAACGATTTAATCTAGGGAAGATATCAGCTCCACAGGCAAGCATGTTGAGCCAAAGTCACTTTTATTGCTCCATCTTGCATGTGACCCTTTCTGTGAACAAAGAAAAAATTCCCACAGAAAAGTGGACTGGTTAAGTGTGAATCACTCCAAACCAATATGTGTTTATGTAAGAAAGAGTGTAAAGAGTGCGCCTTTTAGTTCTGACTAGTATGAACTGCTTAATGAATTTCACTCATCCACTGGCAGTGCATAAGAACTGAGAGAGACAACAAAATAATGCTATGCCTTTGTGTAGTTAGGGGTGTAGTAGTCCCTTGGAATATAGTTGAAGATTGCACACCTAGTGCCATGATTTATTCCATCAATGTATGTTCTAAAAACCATCAATTTTTGGAACTAGACTCTACCTTCATAATCAGTGACATTTACCTGTCTGTCATCTAGTATGGAAATTTCCCCCACAGAATTTCTGAAAATGATCTACTTGTCTGTTTTTAAATTCTTATTGCTGGGAAGCACATGACCTTAAAATGTGTATAATTCACTTAAAAGGAAATGTTTCACAAAAAGCAATTTCCAACCTGCTTTGTGTTTAATTTATGAAAGCATGTTACTTAAGTAAAAATGGCCCCCCAAGAACAGCTGGTTCATCCTAGAAGATATCTTTCTTGAAATTTTCCTCTAGGACAAAGAGAAAAAGTATTACTGTATTACTGTATGTGTGTATTTTTCCAGCCTTGTTCTCCTGCACACATCCTAAGCCTTTGCTGTGCCAAGTGAGAAAGGGAACAAGAGTCCCTGAGACTCTAAACTGACTTACATTTGAAATGCAAAAAGCCCTTGATAGTGAGCCAGAAAGGATCTAGAAAGCCAGATACAGCACCAAGAGTTTGAGGGAAAAAAAACATAAGAGCAATTGTTTGAGCAAAATGGAGGTGATTTTAGAAATTTTGACATAATATGTCATATTATTCCCTGTGGCCTTCTTTCCAGACATATGATAAAGACCAGTTAATTTTCAAAACCTTTGAAGTTTGATTTTTACATGAGACAATCTACTTGTTCTGTGATTCTTTCTGGCATCTTAAGATCCGATTTCCCATTCAGCTTTCACTGTTAGTATCTCTTATCTGTCCAGTCTAGTTAAGGGTACCAGAAGACACTTACACTATTTTGTGAATCTGGAAATATATGAGCCTGTCTTTCTAAGTCTAGTTCACCTTGAAATGCTGCAGCAAGTTTCTGAACCATGAAGTTGAGGACCTGTTCTGGAGTATCTGTGAGGTAAGGGTGAAGAACTAGTACTGCCTGGCTATTACCTCACACTGTGCTGTGACTTAGAAAAGCTACTAGAACATGGAGACTGGCCTTCACTTTTGGCAATTCACAAGCTTGTTGTTTACACCTCAGAACTGATTAGACTCTGAAGACTCTTCTAAATAATTGTTAACTCTTCCTCCAGTAGGAAATTGACATGGAGAAACTACTTAGAACATAGAAGGCTATTTGTAAGTTTGTTATTACAGCAAGTAGGGCTAGTTGAAGCTTGTCTTATGTTTGAATTTCTTCTACAAAAGATTTGTGGAGAGGAAGCTGGCAATTTGATTGACCTGAACTTCCACAGTTAATCGTGGCTCCATGAGCACGATTGTAGCCCTTCACCAATAACAAATCCATCCTCAATTCCTGTTGATAGATTTTTTTTCTTATGGTACATCAATATAACTGACTTTATGACTGAGGTGCTCCATTCTAATTTCTTTCTTTTTTTATTTAAAGAGAAAAAAAACATGTAAAGGGTAGAGATAATACAGAATTTCAAAAAAAGAAAGATAAACAGTAAGAAATCACTAGTTGATAAATTACATATTGTCCTCTTAGAAATAGTTGTTCAAGTTACAAAACTAAAGCATACAAAGTAGATATTCAAACAGTGAGGCTGTAAACAGCTACACATGCATGAGTCTTTACATGTATTTTTATCCTTTCTGTATTAGAGGGAAAAACAAAATATAGCAAGACAAAACAAAACAAATTCCTGTAAAAACATGAAAACAAAAAGTCGTATAAAACCACAGTACAAGGTGATCTACAGTGATTACTGTGTTGTTTCTTATTATCTTCAATAGAACTGTCTATATCATCAGGCATAACTGAATATAGCAATATAATTGAATACAGCAGTCCATGACAATATTAGTAAAAATAAAACATTGTAGAAAGTATAAAACTTCAAAAGCAGGTAATAATCAGACCAGAGTTGATACTCTTGTGAAGCTTGTCATCTTCAGTGCAGTTGCCTATATTCTCATACTTGATACTATCAATCATAACAGCTTTGAATAAAATCTATCAATATAAAAGTGATCTAACAAACCAGATTCAATTACAATCAGTCATGGTAAAACAGTGTAGGTTATACAGAGCTTTAGATTAAGTTAAAAGGAAATTAAGGATGATTGCCATACTATATCCTGCTATTTTTTGGGAAAACTATCTGTGCCCTCAAATCTAGTACAGGTAGAATGACTGGAACAGAATATAACACAT